>JANBPO010002302.1:31150041-31498832 GCA_024336825.1 Amorphophallus titanum
GATTGGAGGGTGCCCTACATCGCCTGGTTAAGCAACGGTCGGGAGCCTTCCAAACCAGCCAGAAGCTAGGCGCCTCAAGTATCAAGCTCGGCAATTTGCTCTACTTGACGGATCACTTTATCGACGGTCTTTTGCCAGACCTCTCCTCAAATGCCTTGAACCTCGTGAGGCTCGGCGAGCGATCGAGGAGTTTCACGAGGGGATCTGTGGCCTACACCAAGGAGGGAGGTTGATCGCGAGAATTTTATTGCGATAAGGGTACTAGTGGCCCACTTTGCAGCACGACTACTCGACCTATGTTCGAGGATGTGATCATTGTCAGTGGTTTGACCATTTGATCCAGCAATCGACCATGACACTTGTAACACTCACCGAGCCATATCCTTTCGCTCAGTGGGGAATTGATATCCTAGGTCTTTTCCCCAGAGCCCAGGCTCAGAAGAAATTCATTATTGTCGCCATCAACTACTTCTCCAAGTGGATTAAGGCCGAGGCTTCCGTAAAGGTGACGGAAGGGGTAATTTGGAGTTTTATGTGGCGGTCGATCATGTCACTTTGGCATCCCCCGAGTGATAGTAAGCGATAATAGTTGGCAGTTCAACTACACTTATTTTAAGAATAAGTGCACTGACCTACATATTCACAATCACTTCACTTCGGTCGTCCACCCACAAGCTAACAGTTTGGTCAAAAATGCTACTAAGACCCTTGTCAAGGGCATAAAGACCAGACTCAATAAAGGTAAGGGTAAGTGGCTCGAAGAATTGCCCAGCGTATTGTGGTCATACCGCACCACTCCAAGGGCCTCTATAGGTGAAACTACATTTCAACTAGTTTATGGTACCGAGGCTATCACTCTGTTGGAAATCGGTAGCCCACCCCTAGGGGTTGTCAACTTTCAGCCCGAGCTTAACAACCAAAAGTTGTTGGAGAATCTCGAGCTGGCTGATGAAGTACACAAAGCCGCGAGAATCCAAGTGACGGAGTATCATCGACAGATGGCCCGGTACTACAATACCCAAGTTCAGGATCGACAGTTCCTCTCGGGAGACCTAGTCCTGAGAAAAGCCAAAGCTTCTCGACCACGTCCTCATCCTTGATCCTTAATTGGTGATAACTCGATCGAAGATCAATCTTTGAGAAATAATTGGCTCCAGAGATTTGGTCAAAGAGTTCATCAATCGTCGATAGTAGGTACTTGTTTTTGATGGTGAGGTGGTTCAGCTGCTGATAATCAATGCATAGCCTCATCGATCCATCTTTCTTCTTGACAAACAACATGGGTGCTCCCCATGGGGAAGTGCTTGATCTAATGAAGCGTTTCTTCAATAATTCCAGAAGTTGTTCCTTCAATTCCTTCAATTTTGCGGGGGATATTCTATAGGGTGCTTTAGAGAGAGGTCTGGCACCCGGAACAAGATCTATGGTGAAAGAGACTTCTCTTTCAGGTGGCAACCCAGGCAAGTCTTCTGGAAAGATGTCGGGAAACTCTCAAACTACTTAAATATCTTCCAGCCTCGCCACCTTGGCTTCCGTGGCGGTTACAAAAGCTAGGAATGCCTCGCATCCCTTGTTGATGAGCTTACTGGCTCGGAGGGTCGAGATAACTAGCGATCTCTTTTGTGGAGTAATGTAGGTTAACTCCGGGTAATCTACAAATGCCACTTTTCCATTTCGGCAATCTACAGTTACCTTTTGGGTGGAAAGCCAATCAGCACCTAGAATAACATCATACCCCTGTAGATCCAAGCATATCAGATCAGTGGGTAGGTTGTGGCCTTTAACCATGACCTTGCAGTTAGGGTAAAGGTAGGTGACATCAGATTCATTCCCTAGCGGAGTAGAAATCACTAAGTTCATCCATTCGGGTTCCATAGAGAATGAAGCAGAAAACTTCCTTGAAACAAAGGAGTGTGTTGCACTAGTATCGAACAAGACTTGAGCAAACTTGGAACAGATAGATAAAGTACCTTCCACCAACCTGCCTTCGGTCGGTTCTGTCTCTTGCAAGGCTTGGAGACGACCTTGCTTCTTGGCCGGGCGCTTGTCATCCTTGGTCACTTCAGCTTGCTCATTCAGTAGAGGGCAATCAGGAATCCAGTGCTCCCGACTCCCACAACGGAGGCATGCTCCCAACTTTCTCCAGCATTCAGTAGTCATGTGGCTAGGCTTGTCACAGTATTTGCAGTTCTCCTTAGCTGGCGCAGTGATGGAGAACGGCTTGTTGTTTCCCATGGGCTTCTTATCCTTGGAGGACTCACCCCCATTAGAAGGCCTCTTCTTGTTGAAGGAGGGTTTGAAGTTAGTGGAGGTAGTAACGGTCTCCTTCTTGTCTTTCTCACGGATTCTATCAGACAGTTCCGTGGCGTCTTCGAGCAATTGAGCACGACGAACAATCTCCGGATATACTTGGATATCCATTGGAGCCAGCTAAGTAATGAATTGGGGCCTAAGCCCATTCAGGAAACGCCGGGCTTTCATCTTTTTCGTAAGCACCAAGTGAGGTGCGTACCTTGATAGTCTGGAGAATTAGGCCTCATATTCGGCCACAGTCAGGGTTCTTTATTTCAGTGCAGCAAACTTCGCAGCCTTCTTCTCTTAGACGCGGTCGAAAAAGTATTTATTATTAAAATGACCAACAAACTTGGCCCAGGTGATGTTTCCTTCAGGTAAGGTGGCTTCTACTGATTCCCACCAACATCTAGCATCTTGCTCCAGCTGGAATGTAGCTAGCAGAACTTTCTCATCATCCGCACACTGCGTTACGTGAAAAATTCTTTCAATCTCCTTAATCCAGTTTTCAGCATCGTCCGGGTTGGAAGAACCCGTAAACTTTGGGGGATTCAGGTTTCTGAAACTTCTGTGGAGATCTCCTGCTCCACGATGTGCTAGAGTCCCCTTGTAGTCCTCATCACCCATCACTTCCATTCATCATGCCCCCCCTTTTCTTTCTTTATTCATTCCTCATCCTTGTCCTTGTGTTTGTAGCACTTGGTAGAGCTTGCCAAGATTGTACCAGGGGACGAGCACCAAGTGTGCCAGGCAACACATGGGGTGTGCCGGGCTAAGACCTTTGCAGGCGTGCTGGGGAAGGTGCCAGGGAGTGTGCCGGCGAAGGGTCAGGGACCGTGCCAGGGAAGGCCGCCACAGGGTGTGCCGGGGAAGGCCGCTCAGGGCGTGCCGGGGAAGGCCCGTAGGGTGTGCCGGGGAAGGCCACCATGGGTATGCCGGCGAAGGCCACTCAGGGCGTGCCGGGGAAGACCCATTCATTGGGGTCTTAACCTTGTTACTTTCTTCTTTCTTCTCCTCCCCTTTTTCTTACAGTGGATCCTTCCCCTCCCTTTATGGTTTTAATTTCTCTTTATCTGCAGTTTGTTTTGATCTTTGTTTATTGCACTTTACAGATAAATGGCTACCCCGAGTGGTTCTTCTGCTCCCATTGCTGCTGGTGTCAGACGCATCCCTCCGCCTCCAGTGCTAGTCGTTGCATGGCTCAATGTTGAAGATTTGGACCGGGATCATGCCGAGGTGGCGGCCCTGGCTGAGTCCTCAGGCTCAGACATCGAAAGCATGGACGTTCAGAGGCTTGCCAAGACTGAGAAGGGTTTCACCTTTGACCACACCATAGGGAGCTACAAGGGAGATTTCCCAAAAGACAGGCACTTGCTCCGCTTCCTTAAGCAGTCACGGTCTCGGGAGAGGCAAGAGCCGTGGGTTGTGAAAGCAATGGAGCAGGTAGTTTTACAGGCTCGGGACAGCTTATCACATGTGATCCCTAGAAGCATCCTGATGTACTTGGTGGGCGAAGCCCGTGAGTGGGAACCCGTATTGGGGTTGGAGGCCGTGCTGCCGATAGAAGATAAATTAGTAAGAACCTCGACTTTACTCAAGCAAAATGGGACATGGCTGTGGGTCGGGTTCAGGGTGAGCAACACCGCTCCGGCTTGTTCTTGGCACCGTTGAAGTGGGGTTACAGAGAAGAGCCATCTATTTTGGACTGCTTGGCCGTCAGATTTAAGGATGAGCTGGCGCTAGGATGGTTCAGGGAGTTGAAGCTCCAAGACGCCCACAGCTTTTGGGAAGGGGCCGTAGAGTTCACCGAATATGTATTATTCAACTACGCCCCACTCCTCATTCCGGCCGGCATTTACCATAGCGTCTACGCCTCCCGCTATGGCTATTCTATTTCAAAGGGGCTCTGCTACGGAATGATTGAAATTTTCAGTGCAGAGACCAACACTTTTTACACGGCGGAGGGCGAGACGTCATTAGACTTATGGAGCCTTAGCCAATTGAGTGGCTTGCCCATAGATGGGGAGCCTTATGAAGAGGTGTGCCTCCCGGACTTGATTAAAGATGAAACTAACGGGGATGGCTACTATTCTCTAGGATACTCATACCGGTACCTGATGAAGGCATACCGAGAGTTATATTAGTCGGCCCATGGTGAAAGGTAGCCTCGTCACGGGGACAGAAAGAGGGTTAGGATGACCCTGTGGCTGCAATATTTCTATGATGGGCCGAAGTAGTATGAGGACTTCCCATGCGTCAGCACCGTCGTTGCCCGTAAGAAGCGTGCAAAGCCCAAGACGGATGCAAAGATCCCCTCCAGGGGGCGCCAGAGCGAGCCAAACCCGATGGCGGTCAATCGCTGACACACTGTGCGGCGTACTTAACGTACTGGCTGTGTTCATTTGCAATGCCGTACGGAGATGAAATGGTGATCCGGATAGATGTGATCTACCCGGTGTGCCAGATGGTGTGGGGGATCAAGTTGTCTCTATTTACAGCTACCCTTTGCCTAATATACAAGGTGCTAGGGGATATCAGTACCCACTAGTTCCCGCGGCAGGCTCGGTATGTGTGCCCGTTGCATTTCTTTAATGCGTGGGTCAGTTCTCTATTTCTGGAGTTCGCCCCGCGTGCTATCCAGGACTGGGGGCTCATGCCGCGGATGCTTGAATTTGCCAGCGTTGAGCTGGCCCCTACTTCTTTGTGGCTATATGATATCCGGGGCCGATTGACAATAGTTCCTCAAGATGCCGCCGGGACTATTCATTTTTGGGCACTGGCTACGCACTCCAGCCCCCTGGTGAACAGCAGAAGAGAGTACAAGGATGACCAGGTGGAGAAGTACGTCCACCCAATTAGCCAAGAAAATGTGGTTCATCCGCTGCTGGAACCCGAGTTAAGGGACTGGGCGTTGTCCATCCGTCCCAGCATGCTGGCATTCAGAAAGGGGGAGATGTTGCTGTTGGAGCCGTATTACCCCTTCCGCTTTGGTCAGAATTTCGGCTACGACCAGCATAATCCCATTCACAGTGCCCAATTCGACCTGGTGACGCGGACTCTTCGAGGAGGCTTGGTCACAGAGAATGCCAGAGTCTGGTGGGACTTCTTCCACCGAGCAGACGCCGCCACGTTCAGAGTGCCAGCCCCTGGTCGCGTCCCTCGGGTGACACCCGAATATGTAAAATGGTGGAACGCCCGCACGGCCTTTTATCGGTCACACAAGATCGACTGCTGGGATGGGGTGGAGAGAAGGTTCTTGAACCGGCAACTCGTGCCCGTCCTGGATGTTGATCCGGAGAACCTCCTACGCTTGTGGCGCGGCAAGAGCAAGGATGTGGCCGACTACATGGTCGCCCGCAAGGCGGCCCGGGGGGGGCAAATCGGCACCACAGGCCAAGCTGCCTCCGGTGGCGAAGGATGACTTTAAGAAGACCCTGTGGGACCTCTGCCGCATCAGAGCTGACCGCCTGGAGTTGATTAATTATCCACTGCCAGCAGAAGAAGAGGGCAGCCCCGCAACCAGCTGATGGGATGAGAAGGACCCGATCTGCCCCCACCGCACATTCGTGAGGAGGGAGGAGAGGAAGCCATAGAACTACAAAGACACCACCTGGTTCTATGTCCTTCTGCGGGTGCATGGGCTGACAATTGAAGCTCGGCCGGCGGCCATCCTCGGCCAGCGTCAGCACATCACCTACCATTATGCTGAAGGATGGGCGATGGATCATTTCAACTTATTTTGCCATCTGTCTGCCAGAAAGCATGCAGACTGAGCCGCCCTTGCCGATCGATGCCAGACGATCGGGGATGGGTCCTGGCTGGTCTGAGAGGCTACCCACCGCGATAAGGAGCCGTCGCTCAGTTATTGGCCGATATCACTGCGGCTCTACACCGGCCCACATAGTATTTGGTATTTCTCTTCCTTCGCGTTCATGGCTGTCCCTTTCAGGGTGCCAGATGTTAATTAATTTTTTACTTTTCCTATCCTTCCTCTTCACAGACCATCCGAACAGCACGCAGATGGCAACTTATCGCAACCTCCTCTGATAGGCGGAGAAGTTCACGCATTTTGAGGCGACGCTATCGGTCTCGACCACAACTCCCTTGCCTCCGCACGCAAATAGGTCTCAGACACGATTGCCCATGAAGAAGTCCCTAGACGAGGCAAAGGTTGCAGGGCGATGGGAGGCTAAGCGTTGGAAGACGGAGGCTGCCAAGGCTGCAAAGATCGTTCCCCCGCCACCTTCGGTTCCATCATTCGAGGAATTCGAGGCCGATCGGGTCGAACCGTGCCAACCCGCTGGTGGAACAGATTTAATTTACTTTATTTGATTAATTTAATTAATTAATTTTATCAGTTTATTTGCGTAGGCGTGCCAGTTATTGAGTGACAAGTTTATTATGTACACCGTCTGACCAACCAGACGATTATAGGTGATCGTGTTGGGACCCAAAACCCACCGTACCATGAACGCTACGACGTTAATTACACCCCTCTGAAAGAGGGATAACCCTTGATTAATCGCCAAAATAGAATGACCATAGGGCCGATAGTATATGCGAAAGATGCGATTGCACATGCAAGCACATGATATAGTAGTATTTATTTATTAAGCTGGCTCCCGGTACAGGGCGGAGAATTTAAGTCCGAGGACTACTATTACGCATGATGAAAGCCTCCGGCCGGGCATAACCCGACTTTGCGCTAATCACCATTCGGTATACCAGAGAGTCAGATCATGCGGGCATGCAAGGTGGTAGCATTAAGTATTATTGTTCATTGCTTACTTGGTCAGTTATTTACAATTTTTAGGGAAGACTTTGGCAATCCCTATCACCCACAGGGCTGTCGATCAGTCGTTGCCTTTTTATGTTGAGACTGCTCATGGCGCTACGATGCATACATATGGGCCGAGAGTTCGCCTGATCTATGGATTTAAGTCATGATTTGACATTTTAATGGCCTAGAATCATGCTAGGGGTCCCAGGGGAGCTTCCCTCGTGATTTCTCTCTCTCCCATGGAGGTATGGGGGCGTAGTTGGCATTTTTGGCTCTTGTTCGCCATTTCACCATCTGAGTGCTGTAGCGGTCGTTTCAGTGACCGCCATAGGGTGTAACGCACCTAGGGAGGTGCGTTACACTTCGTTGAGTTTCAAGCTTGGCGTCTGTGGGCCTGACGGTCCCACGATAGATCGCCACAGGGGTGTGACGCCCCTAAGGTCGACCGTCAGAGTGACGATTCGACCGTTGGTTTTTGACTATTGTTTTCTGACCGTTGGGGGTCATAGACGCCTGAGGTACCTAGAGTGGGGCATCAGGGTAGTGTGACACCCCTAGGAAGGCATGTCAGGGCTGATGCACCTTTCCACCTAACGCACCTGAGCTGGTGCGTTAGGGAGTGTAATGCCCCTAGAGGTGTGCATTACAGTCAGCTTGGTCCCTTGACCTAACGTGCCTGAGTTGGTCTGTTAGGGACCGTAACACCCCCTGAGCAGTGCATTACAGCTTGCTTCATCTCGTACCCTGACGCACCTATTCAGGTCTGTCAGGTGCTGTGACACACCAGTGTAGGCGCGTTATAGTTCATTTCACATCGAGTGCCTGACGCGCCTGAGTTGGTCCGTTAGGTTACCGTGGCACACTAGGGTAGGTCCGCCATAGCCTGTGATGCACCAGGGTTGGTTCGTCAGGCTTTGGACTACCATGAGTTGGTTACAGTCTTGTTTCTTCACTGACCGGAGTCACCGTGCGATGGTGTGGGTACGAGGGACGGTCCCCGTACTGGTCCGGCCGTGACGTTATTTTTCGTGGCTTGAGAGTCTACTCCTTCAGTGACCCTCGATTAGTCGTAGCCTTCGATATGTGTGTACTGACCCACCAGGGAGTGGTGGAGGGGCTACCCTGAGGATGGTTTTTAGACTTGTTTCCGTCGGGCCCCACGTGTAGCAGCCAGAGTCTAGCTGAGGGGAAAATCAGTTAGAGGCCAGACCTAGTGCGTACGGTATGTGTGTATACACGTGATTGGGGGTAGTTGGACGCACGTAGATGGGTGTGACCCCAGCTAGTCACTTGCTTTGTGGTTACTTGTTCGATGTCCTTGCCTCCGCTAGGTGCTAGCGTGCCAGGCAGACACCTGTGGTGCAGTGTAAGACGTTAGGGGACGCTATCGATTGTGTTTCTAGTGGGAGGTACTCCTATCGAGTCAAGGAGTGACAAACTGTCAGTCTCAGTCGCTTCAACCTTCAGGTTTTGGTCTGGTTGACCGGTGAGTTTCGGTTGTTTCACCATGGCATGCATGTGTGGGTTTTCTTGCCGTGAGACTGGTGTTTGTAGTGCAGGGCATTTACTTCCGAGGTACTCGCTTAGCTACTAGCGTAGCGATTTTTCATTTTGCATGGTAGGGTTCGGGTGATCCCTATTGAGTCTTGTTCGGAGACTCATTCCCTGCATGTTTTTACCACGTTTCAGGCGAGGCGTGGCTTCAGGGGAGCGCATCTGAGGCTCAGCATGGTTTGGGTGCCCAGCGTTACTGCTAGAGGTCAGAGTCGTGGTATGCCCCGTGTAGCTATACTTTTCTTTCTTGTCTCTGTACTAGTTGTGGACTACTATTGTTTATTTTGTTATATCTTGTGGACCATGTATCATGTAAAATGTTAATTTAATTTCCTGCTTAATTATATAACTTATTTAATTTATGCAATTATGTATGATACTTGCTGTTCACTCTTGAATCGTTGAGTCCGTGTAGCCACTCTTGAATCGTTGAGTCCGTGTAGCGGGTCTATCTTAGAACGCTTTGGTGGTTTGGTTGAATAGGTCAGTTTTAGGGTTGACTGAGTTCAGCGGTCTACTCCTTGACTGCTATAGTCCCCGAATGGCCCATTCTATGACTACCAGTATGGTTTACAAGTGTTTCAATTTTTAATTGTCTTGGCTTGACCTCGTGGTTCGCCCGTTGTCCCGTGGATGTCTCCTGATGCCCTATGAGGGCTATGACCACGTTATAAGGTAGCCAGGAGTGTTTGTGTATTGTGTCTTGTTCTGTGAGACGTTGTCTGGTTCTGGTCAACCCAGTGCGACCCAGTGGTTGATAGAGGACCCTGTGTGTGTCTCGACCATTTTGGGTAGCTCGAGATGTGGTACTAGACGCCTTAAGGTATCGTCTTACCTCGGTCTACGTGTCCAGGTGTACTGAGGGTCTTGGTGTTCCCTCAGGTCCCCATGAGTCATTTCACGCGATTGTGTCATTTCCTCTGGCTTAGGATTAGATTGATTGGCAGTGTGTCTCCGTCGGTGGGCGACGATCTTGCCTCCGAGTCGCGAGACTCAAGGATCATGCGTTAGTAGGTCTAGTTTCCTTGTCATTAGTCTATTGGCAGTTGTTGTACTACCTTAGTGCTTGTAGTATGTGTGACAGTGCTTGTTTAGCCTATCTGTACTCCAGCACTTATGTTTTGGAGTCTGTCTCTAGGGAGCCTCCACTAGTCGTAGCCTGACGACACATTTTGGCGTGTCAGCCCACCTGGGAGTGGTGGTGTGGCAGTTCTCGAGACATAGTTTTTAAGCTAGTTTTCGTGGGCTCCCTTGCCTGGCAGTAGCATCCGCTTGGGGAGAAAACTAGCTAGAGGCCTGGCTCATGGCATTAAACTTATGTGTGCACACGTGGTCAGGGGCGTTTGGACGAAGGCCGACGGGCGTGACCCTGAGTAGTCACTCGTTACTGTAGTTCATAGTTTTGTTCAGACAGTGTCTTAGTCTCTATCATGTTTCCAGCATCGTAGATGGACACTCGAGGTGCAGCATAAGACGTCAGTGGACGCAGCTGGCTGTTCTTCTAGTGAGGAGGTGCTTCCGTCACGTGACACATGACTCTTGTGTTTCTCGCACGTTGTGACCTTCCCGGGGTAGCCTTCTTGGTCTTGTACAAGGTCAGTGTTGTGTGGTGTGCATGACGTTCTAGTCATGTGTGTGTGGTCGTGTCTAGAAGAGTGTGTACAACAATTGAGTCGTATGTGCATTAAGGTCGGTCTTGCCTGTCTAGGTCTTTTCTAGGGCTTTTGCCTCCTTCTTGTAGACCTTTGCTTGCCTGGTGTCTCGTTGATGGATCAGTGACTCCTGACTGCATCAGTTCAGAGTTTGCCCTTTTGTTGCCACCTGGAGTAGCCAAGAGAGCCGAGGTTAGTTCGACAGCCATGTTTGCTCGATACGACTTCTTTTCCCTTTTCTTCTAGCTATTCTACTCATTCCGTTTTCAGCTTTCTTTTACAACTTTGTAGTTTAGCTTTTCCTGCTTTACTACTCCTATTGTTTTAGTTGTTGTTCCGCATTACTGTGTTATTTTTCAGTGGGGATCCGCATGACCCCTACTGAGCCAATGACACGAGACTTACCCCTACTTTTTAGGTGGGCCATTCTGCTTCCACAGTTCCTGGTGTGGCATGTTCGTAGTTGCCATCGGTGCATGCGTCGGGCTTCCCTCGACCTCAGTGTACGTCTTTCTTTTTTGTCGACTGTACTTGCTCCGGTACTCGGATCCCGGGTCGCCACAGCTGGTATCAGAGCTATGGTTGTGGAAGTACATGGGAATTCGGGATATTACAGTGATCAGAGTGCGTGAGGCCCAGTACAGTCGGCAGCTGGCATAGGGTTTCGTGCTTATTTTTCAATTGGTTTCTCGTGTAAGAGCGTGAGTGCACGGCGTTGGTGCTGTGAAGGTGGTTGCTATTCTTGTCGGAGTGTCGGCGTGGGGTCTGAGGATCGAGGTCTAGAGCTTCTCCCTCATTGATGGTGGTCCCGGTTGTACTGCGTTGGGTAGAGGTTACCGGCAGGTGTGCCGCTGCGGTGCCGTGTTCGAGGAATCTGCAGCGAGGTCAGGTGGCTGGCAATGATTGCTCGTGGTTAAGTGGCCGTGAGTGCTCTGAAGGAGTTGTTATTGGTGTTGGCCACTCCAGTTGAAGATTTATCCAGCCCCTGAGGCGTTGAGATCGTGGTTCAAGGTGGCAGAGCTGGCGCTCTGGTCGAGATGTGCTCGGATGAGCGGAGGATCTTCTTGGATTGGGCTATGGTTGTCCTGGATCTGGTTCGAGATGTGAAGGCTCAACGGCGAGCTTACGGCTCGAGGATGAGCATTGGCGGGTGCCTATTATGGCTCGTGTTGTGGCTCGAGCCGTGCGATTGCGGCTTGAGGAGTCGCAACGATGGTGCATCGAGAGGTGTTGTGATCATGGTCTGACAAGACACTTTGTGAGTATGTCGGAGGTGCTGACCTGATGGAGGTAATGGTTTTTTGGTGCTGAAAGGTGGCATTCCCAGCGTGTGCAAGGTTTGAGGTCAGGTCAAGCACGGGGACCTTCCGTTGGTCGGAGGAGTATTGAGTTTTCCCATTGGTTGGAGGAAATCGCGTTGGGTTAAGGTTCGTCATCTTGCATCGTGTGTCCGGATTGGTTAGCCTTTGTGTGACATGAAGTCCGTGTGAGACACGTCCCGTGTGTTGGCAAGGTGGTTGCCAGTGAGAAGCATTGCCCATTCCCTGATGTGTAAAGGTGTTGGCGCTGCTCCAGAAGGGTGCGTGCCAGCTGGGCGGTGTTTGTGAGAATTTGCGATTGGTATTGTGCTTTCGAGGTGTTGTGAATTGGAGCCTGCGGAGTTACAGAGGATTGTCGAGATGGAGGATCTTGAGTTGTCATTGTGGTGGCTATGCACGTGGATCTGAGTGCGCAGCAGTGGATAGTAGCGTTGGATGCTACGGGTAAATTTTTGAGGATGTGTTGAGCGTCGGAGGATTGGTTCCTCGGTGTGAGTTTGTCTCGGGTTGCATGAGATGTGTTGTTGTCATGCCGTTGCTTGAGGCATTGTGATTTGTGGCACTGGCTGGATTGAGAATTGGGGAAACGTCCTGGCGACGTTGCCGCATGAGTACCCTGTCCATGTGTTGGAGGTTGTGTTCTCGGACGAGATCGTGTTTTGGAGAAGTGATCTCTGGCAAGATTGTGGGTCCCGGTTGGTGGCCGTAATCGGCTGGTGAGGTTGGCCGAGTGATTGACCATGGTAAGAAGTGTTTTATCTGGGGACCTGTGTGCATTGGTCATGGCATTATCGACCTGCTTGCTGTGGTAGCAAGCGGCACTCGTTGGTTTTTGAGAAGTGTGTTGTGAATTGTAAGAGGTTGTGTCCCGAGGCTCTGTGTTGAGAGCGGAATCAGGGTGGGCAGGCGTCCTTTTAGATCATTTTAGAGGTGAAGGGTTTAATGAGACAGGATGAAGGATGGTGCCGGTGTGCGGAGGTCTCTGGTGAGACGTTGGCGTTGGGTGTGGTGATCCTTGGTCCACGCTTGTGCCTTACAGCGTCGACGCTGTCTCTAACCTGTAATGGTCTTTGTAAACAGGTACTAGCCACAGCACCGTGTGTCAGATAACAAACTAATCAATCACATTATGGTAGACATCATCAAAACTAGGAGGACAATAATAAGTACCTAAATGGAAATGATTAACAGCATGCACAAACAAAGAGAGGAGAGAAGAGGCAATCAATAATCAACCAAGTTTCAAATGATGCATGGAAAATTTTATGAATTCCCCTTTAAGAACCTTAGTGAATTAAATTAAATGAAAGTTCTCTCAACACTGGGATTCCTAATAGGGGTGGGATGGTGATGTGACACCACCTTGGGGGTGGTAGCCACTCGACTGATGCACCTTGGACCTACAATCGCAAGCAAGCATCTTTGACGGCAGACTCACGCGGGTAAGCTCACTTGCGTAGCGCACACTAGTGCCCGTAGGCAACTCGGTGATGGTGGGAAGGGTCCACGGTGGGACCTTGCTGCTCCAGCAGTATGGCTAGCTTGGGACGGACCCCTATGGGCATGGGATGCCCGATTCCACGGGCGGCCAGCACGCCGAGGGCGTGGGATGTAGTGTCTCGCTCACAACTCACCTGCGGTGGTCACTCAACTGATTGACCTTTTGGACCGGCACTCCCTCACCACCGACGAAGTTAAGAGGCAATACTAATTAAGCAAGATAACCAATAAAGAGAGGGAGGGCAGAAGCTCACCTGATCAGCGTGAAGACATCGATCCCAGCCAGAGACGATGACGAGCGGGAATGTGTGGGTATGCACCCGCACGCCGCGTTCGTGTAGCTTCGGATGGCGACCTACTACTACAATCACTACACCCTGACAGAGGGGTTGATCAAGAGGTGTGGAAATTAACTATTACAACCAAAAGTACCTCTGCGCAGGGAGGGGCTGTAATTTGGCCAGGCAGGGTGGGGGAAAACTAAGCTAGAAGCCCAATGGAGGGAGCTCATCGGTTCTGCTAGCTCTCAGGACAGCTTGATAGGCAGTCACTGTCAGTGCCGCCACGGGCTCTCTTGAACTCCGTTGTTGACACAACCAGTGGAAAAATCTCTTGGGTTGGCCCAGGAGGACGTCCAAATTTTGGGGAAATTCCTAGTTGACGGAGTTGGTCGGGGCAGAGGCGTGAATAGGGTCTCTATTTGTTGGTTCTGGTAGCTTCTTCACCTCTATAGCCGGAAGATGAGGCTGCCACGAACGCTCCCGAGCTCTGATTCAGGCGTGACTAAAGTCATTGGATTCATGGTTGAGTCCTCTTCGATTGGAGACCTATGGGGGCACTGGAGGAGGTTAGAGAAGATGGAGAGGATCCAAACAGTGCCATGGTATCAGACTAGTTCCAGATGAAACTAATCAGCACGTCAGAGGGAGAAAAATTAGAAATCACAGCTTCAGATGCCGAATGGAGTGCCGCTTATTGGTGGTGGAAGGGGACTCATAGACGAAGTTCTCAGCCATGTCCTGCTCGAAGATCTTCAGGGGGTTGGCCGTGAGAGTGAAGTGACACCACCTTGGGGGTGATAGCCACAAGACCGAAGACCCTCGGACCTAGCAAGCAAGCAATGCGTGGGCCGGTGACTTCACTCAAGCGGACTTACCCGCTAAGCACACTGTTGTACCCGTAGGTAATTCGGCAATGGTAGTGAGGGTCCAGGACAGAACCTCACTGCTCCGGAGGTTGGCTAGCCAAGGATTGAACCCCTAAGGGCCAGGGATGCCCCAAATCACGGGCGGCCAACACGCCAAGGGCGTGGGTTTAGTGGTTGCCCCCCCCCCCCCCCCCCCCCCTGGCGGTGGCTTCACTGGATCCAGCCAAGCGTTGGACATGTATAATTTTTTTTAATGGAGATGAGAGGCCACGTCACCAACGAAAAAAATATGTTGGTATCCGTTCGTGCCTCTCGCGGTCGCTCCCTCCTCCGCACCAACAGCTGGCCTTCCACTCTCCTTAGAACGATCCCAGCTTGGATAACTGGCCAACGTCCGGAACCCCGTGTGCCGCGTCGAAAGCGACGGGACGGCCTCCCTCTACCGCCATAACACACACCCCCCCCAACCCTATATATACCTTCTCCTCCTCGCCACTCCCAGTCTCCCACCGCTACCCAGCAGCAGCAGCAGCAGCAGCAGCAGCAGCAGAAGAAACTGCTCCCACCGCTCACACCACTGGGGGAAGACTTCATCTGATGCACACAAGGAAAACTACCAAGAGTTCCATGGAGAACTGGGCCAGCCCCTCGGAATCCCTGCTGCGGGCCGCCGAGCTGGACTCGCCCACGGCCACCACACTCCGGTCGGCGGCGTCCGACGAGGAGGCCTACACCACGGTGTCCTCGGCGCCGCCCAAGAAGCGGGCGGGGCGCACCAAGTTCCAGGAGACGCGGCACCCCTTGTACAAGGGGGTCCGGCGGCGCAACCCGGGGAAGTGGGTGTGCGAGGTGCGGGAGCCCCACAAGAAGTCGCGCATCTGGCTGGGGACGTTCCCCACCGCCGAGATGGCGGCGCGCGCCCACGACGTGGCGGCCATGGCCCTCCGCGGCCGCTCGGCGTGCCTCAACTTCGCGGACTCCGCGTGGCTGCTGCCCGCGCTCCCCCCGTCGGCCACCGCCCGGGAGATCCAGCAGGCCGCCGCCCGGGCCGTGGAGGCGTTCCGCCCGCAGGAGCAGAGCCCGGCGGCGGCGGCGGCGGAGGAAGGCGACCAATCAGTGCCGACGGGGGCGTCTTCCTCGACGACGGCTCCGGCGCCGGCGGTGGACGGCCCCGACCAGTGGGACGCCGACGGCGGCTTCCCCGGTTGCCTGGCCAACGCAGGAATGCTGTCGCCGCCGCACGACGCCATGCAAATGCAGCACTGGGGAGGAGAGAGCTACTGGGATGACGTGGAGGAGGACGAATCCGACGTGTCACTCTGGAGCTACTCCATCTGATCTGACGTGGGGTGTTGCCCCCTCTTTTTCTTTGTCCTTTTTTGTGCCCAATCATAAAAAGCCACCACCATGTACAGTAGAGGTGATTTGGGGGCGGCAGCAGCAGCAGCAGAGTACCTCTGTTTTTTTTTGGGTGTGATGGTACTTAATTGAGAGGAAACTGGGGTTTTTTTAGATGAAGTGGAGTGATGAAATATATGTAATGTAAGGAGGCCCTGTTTGATAATCTAAATGGGCTAAGGTTGGGGTGACCTGTCCCTGAGTTGACTCATTCAACCTCATCGGGTAGAATGGGAAAACTCAGATTTCCTCTTGTAACAGGTGACTAGGATGACTTGGAATGAGAGAGAAACTGGGGGAATCGACCGGCGAATATGTCACCTGCGGAGGATGACGTATTCGATTACCAGACGGCACCTTGTCGAGTGTAGGGTCTTTGGTTTGGGGGGTTTTGGTTTCACTTCCCCTTTAAAGTGGAAAGAGCAGAGGAGACCAACCCCCCTTGTGTTGAATTGGGTTGGCTTGTTAATAAAATTTATCAGTATTTTATTGGTTTGTAAATTATATTCAAGTTTATGAACATTTCCATTCTTTCTTTTATTCTATTAGACAAAAAGTATGTTCGAGTTTTAGTGTTTTTTGGAGTTCTCTAGGCTATCAAGGTACGCAAAGCACTGAGTAAGTATCGAGAAGATGAAGGCTAGAAGATTCCTTAATGGGCTTTGGCCCCAATATATCACCCAACTAGCACCGATGGATATCCAAGTCTACTCGGAGATGGTTCGTAGAGCTCAACTATTAGAAGATGCCACGGAGCTATCGGACAGAATCCGTGGAAAGGACAAGAAGGAGCCTGTTATAAATTCTAGTACCTTCAAGCCCTCCTTCTAGAGGAAGAGAGCCAATGATGGAGGTACTTCTTCCCAAGATAAGAAACCTAAGAAGAACAACAAACCCTTTTCCATTACCGCCACACTTTCCAAAGAGGTGTGCAAACACTGTGACAAGGCCGGCCATAGGGTCGAGGAATGCTGGAGGAGACTAGGAGCTTGTCTGCATTGTGGGAGCCGTGATCATGGGATTCCCGACTGCCCTTTAATTAATGATCAAGTCAGAGATGAGAAGCACCCGGTGAAGAAGCAGGCACGCCTCCAAGCCCTCCAAGAGGCGAAACAAGACGAAGGCAGACTGGTGGAAGGTACCTTAAAAATCTATTCCAAGTCTCCTCATGTCTTGTTTGATATTAGTGCATCACATTCTTTTGTTTTGAAGAAGTTTGCCGATCCATTACCCATGGAACTGGAATGGATAGATTTAGCTATTTCAACCCCTCTTGGAAACGAAGTCGATATTGCTCACCATTGCCTAAATTATGAAGTCTTGGTAAAAGGGAGAAATCTACCTGCTAACTTAATATGTCTGGACATGAAGGACTATGATGTCATATTAGGAGCCGATTGTCTATCCAAATACTCGACAACTGTTGATTGCCGTAACGGCAAGGTGACTTTTAAGGACTTCTTGGAACTTGTCTATACTAGTCCTAAGAGTCGAAACAAGCCACCTCTTATTTCGGCTCTCCAAGCCAGTAAGCTAATAACGAAAGGGTGCTCGGAACTTGTCTATACTAGTCCTCAAAGTCGGAACAAGCCACCTCTTATTTCGGCTCTCCAAGCCAGTAAGCTAATAAGGAAAGGGTGCGTATCTTTCCTTACTTTTGACACCATAAACGAGACTAAGGAGTCCATGATAGAAGACATCTATGTGGTTCGGGAGTTTCCCGACGTGTTCCCAGAAGATTTGTCCGGATTACCCCCACAAAGAGAAGTGCCCTTTACCATCGACCTTGTCCCTAGTGCTGGTCCAATTTCTAAGGCACCTTATAGGGTGTCCCCTGCCGAGCTTAAGGAGTTAAAGGGGCAATTGATGGAACTTTTGAAGAAAGGATTTATCAGACCGAGCACCTCCCCATGAGGAGTGCCCGTGCTATTTGTAAAAAAAGAACAAGGATGGATCAATGAGACTCTGCATCGACTATCGGCAGTTGAACCATCTTACTATCAAGAACAAGTATCCACTGTTGAGGATCGATGAATTATTTATCAGATATCTGGATCTAAGTATTTCTTGAAGATTGATCTCAGGTCAGGATATCACCAACTGAGAATCAAGGATGAGGACATTCATAAGACTGCGTTTCGGAGCAGGTATGGGCACAATGAATTTCTTGTTATGCCCTTTAGACTAACGAATGCCCCTGCAGCCTTTATGCAGTTGATGAATAGCATATTTAGGCCTCATCTAGGTCAATTAGTTGTGGTCTTCATTGATGACATTTTAATTTATTTGAAGACCAAGGAAGAACATGAAGAGCATTTAAGGATGGCATAACAGATATTGAGGACAAATCAACTATATGTAAATTTTAGCGAATGTGAAGAGCATTTGCTTGGGCCCTTAGCCCAAACTCCTCTGTTGAAGGGGGGCCCAATTCACACCAAAACCCTAGGCTCTGAGCCCTTTTGCTGCCAGCTGTCACCAAGAGGTGTGACTATTGGGGAAATTCAAAGGTAATTAATGGGAAACTCATGATTTCATCAGTGGTTAATGAAATAACCTAAAACCAAGGCCAAAAGTTTGAGTGGGGTGTTAGCTACAACTTTTATGTTGAAATCGAAGCCAATTACTGCCTGGACATTTGAGGTATGCCCAGATTACCTTGGGCTATCAAAAGGATGCACTGGGATAATCTTGCAAAATTCATAACTTGGGCTAGGAATGAGGAAATTTGGTGAAACCACGACCGAGAGTTAGATCAAGAAGTTTTCTTGATTTCATATAAAGATGCCCCAACTTAAAACCCAATAGAAAAGTGTGCCCACTCGCATCTATGACTGGGTAGATGAAGGGTCACCTCTATTCAAACCCAAGGGGTGCTTAGCATTAACCCTCTTTAAACAAGCGACCTTGGGGGGCTAGACCGAGCCTTGCTGAATGTAGGAAGGCTTTCGAGGCTTGAAACCTATATAAGGAAGTGGGTTTCAAGGGCGGTTAGTATTTTTTAGCAACACCATTCTCAATTTTTCCACCTGTAGTTCCTCTTGAGAGAGAAGTGTGGCGATGGACCTTGACCCTGTAAAGAGGGCGAGCCTGCAGTTCCTAGGAGGGAGCAGGAAGTCTTGGGGAGGATCTGGGGTGTGGACCTCTTCCCCGGATTGGAAGACTAAAGTTGAGAGGATCTGGGGTGTGGATATTATCCCCGGATCGTCGGTTAAACATCTCAAAGATAGGCACCTAACCTCAAACTTTAGGAGTCAATGATGCATTAGAATGATTTTAAACTATATTTTCTACACTCTAAAAGAGGGATTAAGGGCGTGTGGGGACCACCATCATGTACATTTGGATTATGTCTTTCATTAAGTTTTTGGCTTTCAAAAGTTCCCACAGTCCCTAGCCAGGTCACTAGTGTCTCAGAATAGGGAAATTGGCTAAGTCCCAGGCAAGGTCTGAGCACATTTGGGCAGACCTAAGGTAAGGTCGATGCACATTCTTCACAAGCTAAGGTAAGGTCGAAGCACATCAGCCCAAGCCTTAAGTATGGTCGATGCACATCTTCCCCCAGACCAACTAAGGTCGACGCACATATTGTCCAGGCCATAGGTAAGGTCGGAGCACCTTTTTGCCCAAGCCAAGGTAAGGTCGGAGCACCTTTTGCCCAAGTCAGGTAAGGTCGACACACATATGCCCAGGCCTTAAGCAAGGTCGAAGCACATTCATCCCCAGGCCAACTAAGGTCGATGCACATCAGCCCAGGCCTCAAGCAAGGTCGAAGCACATTCACCCCCAGGCCAACTAAGGTCGACGCACATATTGTCCAGACCATAGGTAAGGTCGGAGCACCTTTTTGCCCAAGCCAAGGTAAGGTCAGAGCACCTTTTGCCCAAGTCAGGTAAGGTCGACGCACATATACCCAGGCCTTAAGCAAGGTCGAAGCACATTCGCCCCCAGACCAACTAAGGTCGACGTACATATGCCCAGGCCTTAAGCTAGGTTGAAGCACACTCGCCCCTAGACCAACTAAGGTCGATGCACATATGCCCAGGCCTTAAGCAAGGTCGAAGCACATTCTCCCCCAGGCCAACTAAGGTCGACGCACGTTGGGGTCCTGCTTGTCCAAGGTCGAAGCATATTGAGTTCTTGCCTGTGTTAGGTCGGTGCACTTTTAGCAAGGCGCAAGTAAGGTCGATGGTCACTGGGCCCCCTTGGCTCGCTTTTAGAAGGTCCAGGGTTAGTCAATTCATTGCATAATCATAATCAAATACATAATTAAGTCTAAGGATTAAGGAAACTCACCAGAAGGGCCAGTGCCTGTCGGGCCTCGTCTCGCTCCCGGATGGTCGAGTGGAGGAGCCCCTGTAGCTCTGCGATCCTGCCCTATGGGTCAATCTAGATTTAGGAAGTCCAAGAGTTAGTGCACAATCATATAGAAAGCATAAGCATAAGTAAAAAGTGCTAGGGTTAGAAGTCGTATCGGTCGGTGGGCACCACAGAACACCTGGTCCCGGTAGTGCTGGGCATACACAGTGTAGTACGCCTCCTCGCTCTCTGCCCGGGCAGACACAACCCACCCGAGTGCCATCCAGTCTGTGATCTGCTCCGCAGCTCACACTGTCCAGTCTAGAACTGTCGCCAGGCCCCGAGGGTGTCACCCGATGTGCTCCCCCAGCTTCCCGGGCGCCGGGAACTCAACTACTGGCTGGAGGACGCCGATTGTCCTCATCACCAGCCTAAAGTGGAGTTGCTCCACTACATTCATGCAGTGAAGCCACACGTTGTGCCTCGAGAAGGCGAGGGCCCCCACTACCCAGGGCTGGCCCTCGTGACCCTCGCCCTCATAAGGTGTCCTCCAAACCTATCAGAATAGAAAAGTCACATCAGCATCATAAGCATATAGACTACGTTTAATTAAAGAGTCTGAGTTTAGAGTCGTACCGAGGTGTAAGGTAGAGTGTCCAAGTCGTCCTAGATCCCGTAGACCTGTCTCCGTAGGGCTCCGGTCTCTTGAGCGGCTATCCACCGCTTGGCGATTGGTAGCAGTCTCCTCGCCTCTCCCTAGCCCACATAGTCGCACGTAGGCCCACACTTGCATTGCATTTCACCAAAACATCAACATATAACAGCATTTATAGGAAACATATAGAAATTGCATAACTAGTTTAAGGGTAGAGTCGTACCTGGAGTAGAGGTGAGAAGCCGTCGAGCATCGTGCGCCGGTTGGTGGATCTCAGCATGTCAAATAGAAAGGTGAGGACCGCTGCTCCCCACGTGTAGTCGCGTATGTGGTCCAAGTCCTCGAGTAACAGCAAGAAACGATAACTGATAACATTCACTCTCATCGTGAACAGTAGCCGTCCAAAGAACAGCATCAAGAACTGCCTCAGCACTCGATCTGCCTCGAGTCCTGACTCTGCCACCACTCGAGGCCGGGCTCGGTCCATGAGCCTCTGAAGATGCTGCTCGGGCAGCTCTCCGGTCGCAATCCCAACTCGCCTCAACCCGAGGTTGTCCTGAAGTGCCGCTCGTGTCAGTGTCGTAGACTGCCGCTCGTGTCAGTGTCGTAGACTGCCGCTCCGGGTGCAGCAGCTCTAACCCTAGTAGCTCTTGGGCCCAGTAGTCGGGGTATGTCTTCCTGCTGACCGGGGACCCATGCATGTGTAGGCCAGTGATCCGCGCCACGTCCTCTAGCGTGGGGACCATGTGGCCCCACGGGAAAAGGAACGTGCGACTCACTAGATCCCAGTGATCGTGTAGAGCATAGAGTAGCGGTGTGTCAAATCGACTGACCTCAATGCTCAGGAGCTCAGCGAATCCCATCGCCGCCAGTCTCTCCCGCTGGAAGTCAGGTAGTGCAAGGTACACTGCCCGGACCTGCAACCAAGAGATCCGGGTCCTACGCTTTCCCTGCATACATTTAGGACAATTGCATACATTTCATAAATAATCATGCATTTTATTAAATAAATAAATAAATAATGCACTCTGCTAAATGAACGCTGCGCATACAGTATCGATGGCTCGCCGTATCGTATCTCTCGCTAGCTCTGGTGTCTGCACCAGTATGTATGAAAGATGGTAGTTCGGCGTCAGTCATCACTGGCCTGTGGCTGAGTCAAGGTGCACTAGACGACCCCGAGCTGGGCAGTATCCTGGTATTGAGCATCGATAGAATCACACTGAATGTCCTCAGTCTCATCAAAGAACTCGTCAGCGAGCTCCTGCTCCTCCTCGTAACTAACAGGCACAACCTCAGAAGGCGGAGCCTCGCTAGCCAACGTGTCCCCAATAACTAGGGATGTGCGTGTGGGACACCGATTCGCATAGTGCCCGAACCCCTTGTAGTTAAAGCACTGCTGTCGGGCTCCACTGGGCTCCCCGATCAATGGCCCCTTATCTTTGTCCTCCCGAGGGGGTGGGGGTGTAGGCAAAAAGGGACTAGTAGATGGTGCGGGGGCTGGCGGATGGGTGACAGTAGGGGGAGGCTAGGGCCGAGGCAGGAGATCCCTCGGCTAAGGAGGGCGAGGCCTCAGGGCAAATGGGTCCTGGCAGTTAGGCTCCAAAGGACGAGCCACGGGAGTCCTTTGATATGGACCAAGAAATAGGAGAAGAATAGGAGGAAGAACCTCAAAAGATGACTCGAGAAACAAGCTGAGCAAGTAGTAGCCTTACAATCACCGGCTGAAACAACACCTCTCCAGAGGCTACAATAGCTCATCGACGACTTGGAGGAATACATCCCTCCTCGCCCTACGGGAGATATCTCACTCGATAGTTATATCCCATGGGAAGGAATGCAGAAGCGGGCTCGCCTCAGAAGCTGGGTCCAAGATATGATCCAAAAGATCAAGGACGACGAAAGGCTCCTCATCTCGGAAGCACTCTGCCTATTCTATAAGGACATGGAGATCACAATAGAGCAGTTGGAAGAAATGCTTCGGGGCTATGCATACAATATGGTGGCCATTCCAGCCCCTGATAACATCAACGCTTCTCGACGAGGCGAGCCAGTGGCCTCCCGAACTAGACAAAGGACTACAACCCCGCTCAGACTACAGCCAGCTCTAGAACACACAGGTCGTGGCTAAGGTTATCACTGAGGATGTTATAGAGGTCGCGAGAGGATTCTCGAGTTACCTCTCCACCCGTCTACCTTCAACCCGGAGTGAATTAGCCTCTTTCAAGGAGAGGAACCTGCCCCCATTCCGGAGGTGGAAATTAGAAAGGGGCCCAACATTTTCGATCCTCTCAGCATGGAGGATATCGATGCCAGCATCCCAGTCCCTGCACTAGCTCCGTCCTCTTTCAGAGAATAGGTAGGACCGTCCGGTAAGGACGAGCTACCCCACCAGCCACTCCTAGAAGAGCCATCATTGGCGCCCCTGTTCCAGGAGTCCACGGGTGGCGCCCCTGTTCCAGGAGTCCACGAGTGATCAGAGTCAATCCGATCCCAGCAGCAAAGGCAAGGCAATGCAACTCCCCAACGAGGAGTAGTGCGGCAGCCCACAGAAAGTTCAGCCTGACATACTACCATCATTGGAGGATGCTCGAGCTTGAGCTGAGTGAAAAGCCCTCCACCAGATGAAGTGCTTCCCCGCCAACATCACAATCTGGGAAGCCATTGCTTGGAGTAAAGACTTGAGAGAAGGTCTCATTAAGATACTCCAAGAGCTAGAAGTTTATGAAGCACACGTAGCAGAAATGAAGGCCACCATATATGAAGTCTTCACTGCAACTGTCACCTTCACGGAGAAAGACATGTACTTTCCCCTCCGTGTCATAACCGTCCTCTCTATATGAGGGGGAAAATCAATGGGCATGAGGTAAATCGGATCCTAGTGGATGCCAGTGCCACTGTCAACATCATGTCGCTAAAGACATTCAAGACTCAATATCTGACCTTATACCTCCATAAGGTTCAGGCGGTCAAGATATCCAGCTTCAACCAAGACATCGAGGATGTCCTTGGCTGAGTGGATGTCGACCTGGTGCTCGATGATTTCACCTCTAAGGTGACCTTTTACATGATCGACGCCAACACATCCTACAAAGTGCTACTGCGCAGGCCCTGGCTCCATGAAAATTGGGTCTTCCCATCAACTCTCCATCAATGCATCAAGTATTCCAAGGAATGGGAACAACACACGGTCTTCGCAGACCTGTCTCCATTCACCCCAGCAGAATGCAACCTTGCCAATGTTGCACTCTATTTTGGGGGAATCAATCCATACCCCATAATCAAGAGCAAAAGCAATGGCTGGCTCTCAAAGGAAAATGAGAATGATCTCTTCTCCATTGACGAGAAGAAGGCCAAGCTTCATCGGCTACGCCTTAACTCCAAGCCAACCTCAAATCACCATGAGAGGCGCAAGATTGACTTCGAGGCTAATCTTATTAGCCGAGCCATCGACAAAGGCATATGCTTGTTACCAGAATGGATACAGCTCCCCTGTATATCAGAAGAGCACAAAGTCGAGCCATTGACAACAATTGTAGTTACTTATAAACGACAACTCAGAAGCAAGAAGAAGGCTAACAGGGACAAGCCCATTGTCTTCTAAAAAGAAGACATGGCCCCTCAAGCCCCACTAGAAGATGACTTTGGCCCTAAAGTCGTCCAAGTATTGGACAACCTGTCGCCACATATCTGGGAGATGTGCCTCAAGCAGCATATTCCCCAATGGCAAGGTTCCATATGGCGTGAATATTTTCACCGATTGTGGACCCCTTCCCAGGTCTGGGGGCAACCCCTGTTCTCCCACAAAGATAACAGGGGACTCGACTACGACCAAGACCCAAACTTTTGTGTCTACTATACGGTCAATGCCGTAGGCCCGGCGTCGCCAGTCAGCGACCAAGCTAACGTCGACACCAAATTTGACAGCTCAGGGGATGAGGAAGAGGATATCTTAATCTCGCTCCCTGCCAGGACCAGTACCCCAGTTCAAGCACTCGACAAGTTTTTGCCATTCGCCTGCAAGGACATTAGGGCTGAGGTAGCCCCCGGTGTCTTCCAACAGGTCACAAAGCCCAGTCCAGTAAACATTCCTGATGAGGAAGGTTCTTAGAACAACGGCCATGAAGTGCTACCAGCTTTAACATGCAGCTCCAACCAAGCTTCGATGGCACCAACTGATAACTGTCAGCCAGGCGTTGGTAGTCTAGAACAATTCCAGCCCGAGCCTAGCAACAACAAGCAACAACAATCTCCCAGCTCCATCAACTTCAACTAGTGGCTTCGAAGACCAAGAAGTACATGAAAACGACACTGACGATGAAGATTTCATCGACTTCCAACCTGCTCCTCCTGAAATTGGAGGATGGTGGCCAGGCAACCGTCGACAAACTCGTGAAAATCAACTTGGGTGAAGATGAGGCCCACCAACCAATGTTCGTTAGCGCTCTCCTCACCGAAGCAGAAAGACAGGACTATAAGCAACTCCTGCTCAAATACAAAGACATCTTCGCCTGGACATATAAGAAGATGTAGGGCTAGACCCCTCCATAGCAGAGCATGAGCTAGCCATTTCTCCCTCAACCACTCCAGTCAAACAACCACAATGACGCATGCGCCATGAGCTAGAACTCCAAGTTTCAACCGAAGTCAATAAAATGGCAGAGGTCGATTTCATCGAGCCATGCATCTACCCAATCTGGTTGGCCAATATTGTCCCAGTCAAGAAGAAAAGTGGTCAAGTCTGCATCTGCGTCGACTTTTGGGACCTTAACAAAGCATGTCCGAAGGACAACTTCTCAGTCCCAATCACAGAAACTATGGTCGACATGACTACTGGACATGAAGTCTTGTCTTTCTGGATGGGTCATCCGGTTATAACCAGATCTTGATGTCCCTCAAAGACAAAATTCACACTGCCTTCAGATCCCCCAAAGGGATTTTCAATTACAAGGGCATGCCCTTCGGTTTGAAGAATGCTGGCACTATATACCAGAGGGCTGTTGACACTGAAAACAATTCTAATTTCTCTTGACCTTTGCTTTTGTAGGTCATAAATGCTGGCCAAGTGCCCCTACACACCAAAATAGGGAGCCAAAGGCTCAATCTACGGAAAGCCGGGTGATTGGATTAAAGACATCCGGAGTGCCAAAGTGGTCCATAAGTGGTCAAAGAATTATCCCATGGGGGTGAGAATATCTGGAGTGGCTGCCCAGTCAATGAAGACACTTCCTACAGGAGCAGAGTAGGCCTGAGGGCATAATTTGTGGTGCCAAAGGCAATGACAGCGGAAGACCCAGGTAATCTGATTATCACACGCGAAATGCCGGAACGTTTCGTAAATGGCCAAGGAGTTGTCAAGAGAGGAGAAAAGGGGGGGGGGGCTGCTCCCTTGGTCTTTTGACTATAAAAGGGGTCTCCCGTCCTTTTCCAATCGTTTTTTATTGCTGGGATTTGGCTGCAACACGTGGAGGACTTCACCTTTGTGCTTTTGGCCACCTTTAGCATGTCGAATCGCGTTTGACGCGAGGAACAACACCCCGATGATTTGAAAGACCATTTCTATAGTTGATTCCATGAGTGAGTGAGGAATTCCACTTCGCTCATCAACTATTTAATAAAATTTTCATGCATTGCAGCACGTATGGGTTCACGAACGGCCCCACCTTGTGGGCCCCACGAAAGCACCAATGTGATGATGGCGATCCACTATCGTTTTGTAATCATCACATGGAGCATTTCATTTCTGAAAACTTTATGAAAATATCATGAACCCTTTATGAACTTTGTGGGGTTCAACATGGACTTAACATGCACACTTAGAAAGAAATGGGAAGAAAATAACTAATGCTTCAGCAATCTCGGACAACAACAAGTGAAGGGCCAAGGAAATGGCACCAATTCAGCCTGTCATAAACTAATGTTCTTCAACTTTACCTTAGCAATCGCAACTTCATCACCTTCAACATTTCGACACAATGGCATATAATTCAGGGTAGCAATAGGAAAACATTTTAGATAACCAGAAAAAGAAACCTTTTTTGTCAATTCCAGTTCACATTCACATTCAAATTCAAATTGAGAAACATACGAATGGCGAGTGTCTTAATACAACATAGACTGTGAACAACCTTTTCATCATCCAAAAATTACATTGACCATGACAACAATGACCAACTTCATTGTCCATTTCCCTTTCCACTTCTCTGCGCCATGCCCCCTTGACTCCTTTGTAAATGCATGACTGTATGACTGCCAATATTAATGGACGTTTGACTGTCCATGTTTATGACAATGTGGACATGAACATCTCCTCCTGCTGCATGTGTGCAACCCCTTCCCTGAGTGCCGGTGCTGGTGACTCTCCCACGGACGGTTGCACCTATATGCACATCAGTAAACTTATGAATTATGTGGACATAAAGAGCTACTCTTCCTTTGACAAAAGTAAAACTGTATACCTCTCGACCAGGTGGTGGTTCCTCGTCCACGGCTTGTACGCCCTTCATTGCTCCCATACTGAGTTGGTCTCCTTCCTCTTCCATGGCCTCTTTGTGAACAACCTGCAAGATATAAGTATTATATTGTGCAATTAACAATATGGATTTTGGCTAGAACTAGGATAAATGAATGACATTATTTGGGCCAATCGAGGAAGCCACATCTGTGCCTTCACCCCCACCCGGTGCCACTGGACCTCTGCCACCTCTGCCACCCCTTGAAATAAACCTAGGTGGTCTTCGCGGGAATTGCCTACAAGTTGAAGTATTACACGTGTGTATACAATAAACGAACAAACTAAAAAAATGAGAATAGGGCTTAGTAGCTTACTATTGGGTTGTTGTGGAGCTTTGCCCAACACCTGTCACTCCTGATTGGGGTCCTGGGAGAGGTTCCTTACAAGTGTTTTTATGGTGACCCAATTGGCCACATCTTTTGCACTTATGAATCCTCTTCGTAACCTTCTCCTCTGGGTCTATAATCCTCTACTTTCTTGGACGTCCTTGGGGTCTGCGACATCTAAGAGGAAGCACATCTGGGCTATCAACTGTTTCCCACATCTTTTTATCTGTTAAAGGGGTAAATTGGGATTTTATAGGCTTTTGTGTAGGCTTCAACCCCATAGCACTTATCAACAAAATCTTTAATATTCAACTCTCTGCGTCTTCTCATCAATTTGGAGCATAGTAGGCTTTTTGTTTCTTTTCGCCATGACCAATTTCCCTTGCAGTCTTTCTAACCGCCGTTAGGGTAGGTTGGCGGTCCTTTGCTGGACTGCTAGGCAAGCAGATAGCCCTATTTTATTGCCTTTCTCATGAGCCTTATCTTTTAAACCCTTGCAGTCTGTCGCACGACCGTTAGGGGAGCTTTAGCGATCCTTCACTAGACCATTTGGGTACGCAGAGTCTCGTTTGGTCTCTTTGGTCTTATCTTTTGCTGGACGATCGAGCCATGCGGTCTATTGGTTGACCGTTTCTTGTGCCTTGCGGCCTATCACAAGATCGTTAGTGTAGACAGAGAGTCCTGCTATGACTGTTCTTTCTCTGCTTCACCGTGGATGAACTAGAGTCCTTGTTTTGTTGATTTCTCTCCAGATAGAGATCCTCAGAAGTTTCTGTTTGTTTCTATGGACACTTGGGAGTATTATCATCGAGAGTTTGCTAGGCTCTGGCCTATTTTCTAGTCGATTTCTCTACAACTCGACCAGAGGGTTTGAGGGTCTATAAATAGAACCCCTGGCTTCATGGCTTGAGGAGGAGATTTCTAGAGCTTACGTTGAGGTGCTGCTACATCCTGGAGTGTGTACCAACCAGGGAGAAGTCCTTTCTATGTCCATAAGGCTTCTGGTCCAGGGAGTATTTGGTTTCAATTGCTTTAGTTTGAGTCTTTTCTTCTTTTAGTTCTTCCCCTCTTCCTACTTACATCCATAGCATCTTCCCACTTTCTCTTCCACGTTCTGCTACACTTTCATCATTTTTAAACATCCTCCTATCTTTCTCACGCCCCACAGGGGGTTAACAAACCACCAACCCCCCAGGTATCCGCCCTTCCTTTTATGCACTTTAGCTTAATTTCATTATAGATTCTACACTAGTCCAAGGGCTTATTTGGGTTGTTTTCTTTGTGTCGACATCTTTCTGCAGGTTTACAGGGTTCATTGCATGAGGCCCAGGAGGGGTGGAGATATCAAGTTTCACATTGCTGATTCTGGGTGCTCTTGCGGTCGTTTGGAAGGCCATTTACGGATCTCAAGCGGTCTATCGTAGGACCATTTGGCCTCATCTGGCGGTCGTCTGGAAGACCATTTTTCATCTGCAGCACCTGATTTTCTCTCCCGTAGGCAGGTGGCTTCATCCGATTCTTTCCAAGGTATGTACTGTAGTTTTACTGCTGTATTTACCTTGGTGGCGATCACACTTCCTTTGTTTGGGCATTAGTCTTTATCTTTCATCATCTCTCCTCCTTATTTCTTTATTTTAGTTGCTCCACACCTACGGTGTGTGTTTTTTCTTTTATTCCTTTGTTCCACGCCCCGGCGTATGTTTTTCTTTATTCCTTGCTTTCTCTCTACCATGATGACATGCCCACATATTCTATACTGTTGATTGCTTGAGTTAGTGCACCACCTGCTCTTCATATTTCCCTTTCATATCATTTATATTCACTTCATCACACACACCTTCACTCACCCACATAAAAAAAAATATCTACACACCCTACCCTGTAGGGTCAACTCCCCTCCCTGCCTCTCTTCTTCTGTACACCCTCTCTCCCCTCACTGCCCACCACACACACAGCCTCTCACGCCATGCATCTCCCTCCGTGCCTCACCCTCTCTCCCCATTTCGCCTCTCCTTATCTCTCTAACTTACACACACCTCACACATACCCTTGCTCTCTCTCGTTCTCTATTCAACACCCCACAATTTTCAATAGTTGATTTCTTTTATGCTCCACCTCTATTTCATATGCCTACGCCTAAGAATATCACAGAACTTCGAGGACTGATTGGACGATTGTAATTCATTAGAAGATTCATATCCCAACATTCTCAGAGGTGCCATCCGTTCTATGAATTGCTAAAGGCGGGGGTCAAATTTGAATGGAATGAAGATTGTCAAAAGGCCTATGAGGACTTAAAGGTCTATCTATCCAATCCCCCAGTTTTGAAACCTCATGTCCCTGGGAGACCCCTAATCCTATACATCTCGGTCATTGAGGACTCCCTAGGGGCGGTCTTAGCACAAGTAGACAACGAAGGGAAAGAGCGGGCAGCTTATTACCTCTCCAGGTTGTTCAACCCAGTAGAGTCCAAATACACTGCCATGGAAAAGACTTGTGCCACCTTAGTGTGGGTAGCTCAGAAGCTCAAATACTATTTCTTAGCCCACCCAGTTAGGTTGATCTCTAGAATAGACCTGATCCACTATCTCTTAGAAAAGCCTATCCTTTCAAGTAGGTTAGCTTGCTGGCAAAGCTTCCTCTCTTAATTCGATATCACATTCGTCATTCAGAAGACAGTTAAAAGATATGTCATTGCTGAGCATCTAGCCCATCTTCTGATTCCCCACACAGATTTTATTCAGGATGACTTCCCTGATGAGCATCTCTTTGTCATCACTCATCATCCCTTTTGGTCTCTACACTTCGATGGTGTGCTTAATTCTCAAGGCCGAGGGATAGGCGTTGTTCTCCTTACTCCCGAAGGGGTGATGATTCCTTTTGCTTATCAGCTCCAATTTCCTGCTACCAACAACATCGCTGAGTATGAGGCTCTTCTCGCCGGTTTGAAGCACGGCTACCTCCTAGGTGCGTGCCACTTAAAAATTAAAGGAGACTCTCAGCTTATCCTGCGACAGGTTCTATCCACTTACTGCACCCGTGACCCAAAGCTCAAGCTATATCACTATTTTGTCACTCTTTTAGCTAGGCAATTTCGCAAGTTGATCTACATCCATACTCACCGATCTCAGAACATTCTTGCTGATGCTCTGGCGTCACTCATTTCCTCCCTATCTTTCCCTCTCAGTCAGAGCACTGAGACTATCGTCGTTCAGAGACTGGATGCACCCTCTCTTCAGGCTCCTTGGTACGCCAACCGTAGGAAAACTATAGAGGCAAGGGCTGAGAAGGAAGATATGAAGGAAGTATCTTTGACGAAACTGGAAGAGATTCTGGAGGAAGAAGAATTGCCTTGGTACCATGAAATCAAGTTGTATTACAAAGATGGATCATTCCCGGAAGGGGCAAACGCCGAGCAACGTAAGGTAATCAGAAGAGCCGCCTCAAAGTACACCATCATTGATGGAGAGCTGTACATGCACGCTACCAATGGAATGCTCATGAGATGCTTAGACGATGACAAAGCTTGGAAGGTGGCCAAAGCAGCCCATTCTAGTGAGTGTGGGGGTCATGTCAATGGCCAGGCTTTTGCAAAGAAAATCCTTAGACAGGGTTATTATTAACCAACTCTAGAGGAAGACTACTCCCTCTATGTCTAGAGGTGTCTTAAATGCCAACTCCACGTTGACAAAATCCATGCTCCAGCTTCATCTCTTCATCCTCTTTCTGATCCTTGGCCATTCTCCATGTGGGCTTTCGACATTGTCGGCCCGCTCAGTGATCCCAACTCTCAGACCAAGCAAAAATTCTTCATCATTACCGCCACTGAGTACTTCACCAAGTGGGCTGAAGCCGAAGCGTATGTGGAGATTAAGGCTACCACGGTGTGCCGCTTCATCATGAGGAACATCATCTTGTGGTTCGGAGTGCCGATGGAGTTGGCTTAGACGGAAGGTTATGGCACCAAGATGGAATATTTATCGACTTAGACACAAAGTCATGATGCCAAATAACTTGGCTTAGACATATGGTCATGACGCCATGTCAGAATATTTATTAGCTTAGACATAAAGTCATGATGCCGAAGGACTTGGCTTAGAAGGAAGGTCCTGATGTCAAGGCAAAATGTTTATCGACTTAGACAAAGTCATGGCATCGAAGGACTTGGCTTAGACGAAAGGTCACGACGCCAAGGTAGAATATTTATCAGTTTAGACATAAAATTATGATGTCGAACAACTTGGCTTAAACGTAAGGTTATGATGCCAAGGCAAAATTTTTGTCGACTCGATGGAATGTTGAAGTCAGCCAACCCGACAAAGAAGTGAGGTCTAAGCCAAGGACAGAATATAGACGTCGACCCGACGGAATGTCGAGGTCAACCAACCTTGTCCAGATGGACGGTCTAAGTCAAGGGCAGAACATAGACGTCGACCCGATAGGATATCAAGGTTAGCCAACCTTGTCCAGAGGAAAGGTCTGAGTCAAGGGCAGAATATAGACGTCAGCCTGACGGGATGTCGATGTCAACCAACCTTGTCTAGATGAAAGGTCTGGGTGAAAGGCAGAATATGGATGTCGACTTGACGGGATGTTAAGGTCAACCAACCTTGTCCAAATGGGAGATTTGGGCCAAGGGTAGAATATAGATGTCGAACCGACAGGATGTCGAGGTCAACCAACCCTGTCCAGATGGAAGGTCTAGACCAAGGGCAGAACATATATGTCAACCCGACGGGATGTCGAGGTCAACCAACCTTGTCCAAATGGAAGGTCTGGGCCAAGGGTAGAATATAGATGTCGACCCGATGGGGTGTTGAGGTCAACCAACCTTGTCCAGACAGAAGGTCTGGGCCAAGGGAAAAATATAGATGTTGACCTGACGGGGTGTCGAGGTCAACCAACATTATCCAGAAGGAAGGTGCAGATGAAGGGTAGAATATAGATGTTGACCTGATGGGATGTCGAGGGCAACCAACCTTGTCCAAATGGGAGGTCTAGGCTAAGGGAAGAATATTAACGTTGACTCGATAGGATGTCAAGGTCAACCAACCCTATCCAGACGGAAGGTCTGGATCAAGGATAGAATATAGATGTTGACCTGATGGGATGTCGAGGCCAACCAACCTTGTCCAAATGGGAGGTCTAGGCCAAGGGTAGAATATTAGATGTTAACTTAACGGGATGTCGAGGTCAATCAACCTAGTCCAGACAACAACCAACCTTGTCCAACCTTTTGTCTAGACAAGGGCAGAATATTAACGTTGACTTGATAGGATGTTGAGGTCAACCAACCTTATCCAGATGGAAGGTCTGGATCAAGTGTAGAATATAGATGTTGACCTGACGGGATGTCGAGGTCAACCAACCTTATCCAAACGGGAGGTGCAAGTCAAGGGGGCATAGGTGTAGACGTTGACTCGATGGAATGTCGAAGCCAACGAACTTGACGAAGACAGGAGGTCTAGGCCAAGGCAATATGGGTGTAGACGTTGACTTGATATAATGCCAAAGTCAACCAACTTGGCGAAGACGGGATGTCTAAGCCAAGACAGTATAAGTGCAGATGTTGACTCGGTAGAGTGTCAAAGTCAACTAACTTGGCGAAGACGGGATGTCTAAGCCAAGACAGTATAGATGTAGAAGTGCGACCAAGAGTTGGTACCCTCCAAAGGTGTTTTCTTCTTTTTGTTGATCATACATCATCATTTGTTTACTCATCCTTTCATTCACACGGACTTCATTGCTGAAGAAATGCACGGACTTAGTTGAAACATGCACGGACTAGAGTGTGCAAGGACTTTGTAGAAACGTGCACGGACTTAGTTTTCAAACAACCAAGACATATGCACGGACTTTGCAGACTTGAAATATGCATGGACTTTGATAAAGAGATGTGCATGGACTTTAGAGTGAAAAATGCATGTCAGAATGCCTTGGTGAAAAACATGCATGGACTCGAAGTTTGCACGGACTTTGGCTTAAGCTAAAGGCAAGTGTGCAAGATGGCAAACAATGCACAGACTTCATGTAACACAGATGCACAGTATGCATGGGATTTGTGAAGTGGTGTCCAAAACATGCACGGGGTTGAACCCAAGGAAGAATTTGCACGGGGTGAAAACATGCATGGACTTGATGAAACACAATAGCAAACTGACTAAGTCTAGAAAGTGCACTGACTATGGACATTGTCCACGGACTTTAAAGAATGGCATGCATTAACTCAGTATGCACGAGGTTGATGTATGCATGGACACAACGAATGCATGAATATGCATAGACTTTACAATAGAAAAAGACTTGAAAATACAAGCAAGTATAAGAGCAATTGTAAAGACCAAATACACAGAAATGATATGCACACTGATCATTGAAATATTAGATTTTAATGCAAATCACCCTCAAATTAAGCACATTAAACAAGAGTTATTAAATGATAGATCAAATAAAGAGTTGATAGTTAGTATATGACATCATCAAAATAGTAGAGATTCAATAGAATTAATGCCACAAATTTCAGATTTTTATAGAACCAATTTTAGATGAATAAGTTAACGAGTTTAATCTACACTTTAGTGAAATGGCATGGATGAAAGTAATGTCAATAGCAAGAATATATTGTAGAACATGATTAATCATTCTCTTCCGTGATCCCTAGTCAATTAAGTGCATTCTTTTAGCCTAACGACATGTTGTCTATCAACACTTGGTAGAACCAAACACAAGAAACTATGATCTTGCTATAACTCGTGCGTAGATAGCGGTCATGAGAGGGCCGCTACCTAAGGGTAGCAGTCAGTCAACGACTTCTATCTGGATAGTTTGACTTAGTGCAAAAAAAAAACGCACTCGCCAGAAGATGGCACTCTATCGCACGGGCATGGTCACAAGATCACAGTTTCTGGGGATCCACAATTTGGACCCGAGACTTGCCTTCCGACGATCTCAAACACCCTTCGATTCAAAGCACAAATACGATCGATATACTAAATATAAATTGGGAAAAAGACTACCAATAGAAATAGCACTCAAAAATGAACATTTTGATATGATTTGATTATGGTTTAGCCTGAGAGAAACCTACCTTTAGATGAGTTGAAAGGAAGTCTACGTTGAAAACCTTAGACAAGACCTCCTCCAAGACTCGACGTTCCTGCCCTCGAACACACACGCCATTGACCACCACAACAAAATAGGGTTCTTGGTAGTATTAGGCTTCATTTTATAGATCTAGGGTTGAACCCAGAGACGTGCACTCTATCGGATATCGACGTGGAAGGGATCACGCGCGACATTCGCGCTTGACCGGGTCACGCCACCTTCTCTTCGAAATTCGACTGCTAGGTTTAGGGTCTGCATAGAGAAACAAAGGTAAAATGGACCTCCGATGTGGGCCTAATGACTGGGTTCGATTTGAGCCCATTAGAGCTTGAATTGGGCTCGAATTTGGTTGAATTAGGGTCATTCTACCCAAAGTCCGAGTTTTACCCAAAACCCACTAATTCAGGCTCGATTAAATTTTCTTTTGGGATCCTATTCTTTTATTCTCTGGCCGGGGGAAGAATCTGAACCAAAATGAAAGGTCTCTTCTTTAATTCTCTGGTCAGGGAAGGATCCGAACCAAAGTGAAAGGTCTCTTCTTTAATTCTCTGGTCGGGAGAAGGATCCAAATCACAGTGGAAGGTCTCTTCTTTAATTCTCTGGCTGGGGGAAGGATCCGAACCAAAGTGAAAGATTTCTATTCTTTTGTTCTCTGGCAGGGAAAGGATCCGAACCAAAGTGAAAGGGTCTATTCTTTGATTCTTTGGCCAGAGAAGGATCGGAACCAAGTGAAAGGTCTATTCTTGGATTCTCTAGCTGGAGAAGGATCCGAACCAAAGTGAAAGGTCTATTCTTTTGTTCTCTGGACGGGATCCAAATCAAAGTGAAAGGTCTATTCTTTTATTCTCTGACCGGGAAAGGATCCGAACCAAAGTGAAAGGTCTATTCTTGGATTCTCTGGCCGGAGAAGGATCCGAACCAAAGTGAATGGTCTATTCATTAATTCTCTAGTCGGGGAAGGATCTGAACCAAAGTGAAAAGTCTATTCTTTTGTTCTCTGGCCGGGAAAGGATCCGAACCAAAGTGAAAGGGTCTATTCTTCTGTTGGGTGGCCAAAGGCCGAAGGTGGGATTGCTTGTTGGTTCGACATCTGTCGGCTCGAATGTCGATGGTTGAGAAGCTGTCAGCTCAAGGGACGATGATTGAATAGCTGCTGGCCCAGGGGCCAATGATTGAATAGCTGTCGACTCAAGGGCCAATGATTGAAGAGCCGTCAGCTCAGGGGCCGATGGTTGGGGAAGTTATCGGCTCGGGGGCCGATGATTAAAAAGCTATCGGCATGGAAGTCGATGATTGAAAAGCTATCGGCTCAGGGGCTGATGGTTGAAAGCTGTCGATTTAGAGCCCCGATGGCTAAACATCTTTCGGCTTAATGCCCCGTTGGTGGAATGCTTGTCAGCTTGAAGTCCCGATGGCTGAACATCTTGTCGGTTTAACACCCCATTGGTGGGATGCTTGTCAGCTTGAAGCCCTGATGGCTGATCATCTGTCGGTTGAAGCCCCGATGGCTGAAGATCTTATCGGTTTAATGCCCCGTTGGGGGAATGCTTGTCGACTTGAAGCCCTGATGGCTGAATATTTGTCGGCTTGGATGAAAGGTCATGACGCCGACCATATGAGAGGTTTATTGGGTGGATGGCTAAAGGCCAAAGGTAAGAGACCATGTCTGCCTCAAGACCTTCTTTCCTTTCTTCTCTTCTTCTTTTGTGTGCAGAGGTGGGTGCGAAGACCATGTCTGTCTCATAACTTTTCTTTCTTTTCTTCTCTTCCTTTTTGTGTGGAGAGACGGGTGCGAAGACCGCATCTGCCTCATGACTGTTCTTTTGGTTCTACTCTTCTTTTCTTATTAATGCCCCCAAGGTGGGGTGCATTCCTCTTAATGTGCTCCCAAGCTGGGGTGCAGCTTTTCTTCATCTGCCCCCTAGGTCGGGAGGGTATGCCTCTTTGCTTCTGTGCCCTCAGGCGAGGTGTATTCTTCATGACTTTGGTGCCCCCCGTGGGGTGCATGTTTTCTTCTTCAAATGCCCCAAGCCGGGACATATTCTTTTATGGCTTCCATGTCCCCGTGGTGGGGTATGTTTCTTATTCAAATGCCCCTAAGTTGAGGTGTATTCTTTTTACTTCTTATACCCCTGGGCTGGTGTGAATTCTTCTGCTTCATGTGCCCCTAGGCGGGATGTAGCTTCTTACCTCTTATGCCCCCCCACGACGGGGTGTATTTCTTTCTTTGCGTGCCATCTAACACGTGGAATCTAGCGGCGCTTTCTTGAGTTATCTTTTCTGATAAAAAGTGGGTGGGAATGTTCCCTCCACGCGCCAAACTGACAACTCTATGGGGACCACCGAATCTTAGATGCTCTATAAATAGAAGACCTCTATTGTTCGAGAGAGGTGATCACACTTTTAGAATTGAGCAAGCTTGAGCGAGAGTATACGGAGTGATCCAAAGAGTTTGAAAAAGAGAGCCAGCACGAAAAGAGAAGAAGAAGAGAGAGTTGCAGAGAAAGCTCCAGAAAAGAAAAAAAATAGAGCATCATTTTTGAAGAAGAAGTTGAGAGTTGGAGAGCTGGTTGCTGGTCACGATCCCTAGATCAGATCTAGGATCGTTTGCTCCTTTGTGAGCTACATTGTATTTTGATTCAGATCCATTTTCTATCTTTCATTCCTTTCTTGTTTTCTTTACATCTCCTTCAAGCTGTGTGTCAATAGAGCTAAGCTGTAATGCTCAGTAGGTAAGGTAGATATCTCGAATAGCAAGTTGTAATGCTCAGTAGTCTGTAAGCAAGCTGTGATGCTCAGTGGACGCAAGCTGTGATACACAGCGGACACAAACTATGGTGCGTAGCGGTTCAAGCTATTAGGCAGCAGTAAGCTACACTTAGGTCTGAGTGTGGGGTGGATGTAGGTGAAAACTGAACCACCTAAAAATCCTCTTGCATCCTGTGTGGTTGTTTGCCTGTGTTTTACTTTGCTAGATGCAGGACTAGGATCGTTATTCTTTGAGTGCTTAATTCTATTTGCAATTACAGTCTAATGATCTGAGAGCTTCATCAACCTATTAGTATATCAAAAGGCATGATAGGAAGGATAGGTCAGGCCTATCTGAAATGTCAACTCTTGCGTGAGGAAAACCTCTGCCAGGTACTTCACTTGGTTGAATGAGCTTTTGGTTCATCAGAATGATATTTGCTAGTTCATTTCTATGAGCATAACTCTGATAGTTGCATTAGATCAGTTAGAGCTGTTCTAATTTTTAATTACCCAAAGATTCCTCACAGAGATCCATTCACCCCCCTCTGGATCACATTTGTGCTATCATCGCGGATCACCAATCCTAACATGAGCATACTCCAGTGGAAGGTCTGTGCAATGTTCACCTTCAACATCACAAGGTCTGAGCATACTCCAGTGGAAGGTTTGTGCAATGTTTACCTTCAACATCACAAGGTCTGAGCATACTCTAGTGAAATGTCTGTGCAACTTTTCTAATCTGACTAGCAAGGTCGATGCACCTTAGCCATTTCAGAGGAAAGGTCTGCGCAACTTTTTTCAATCTGCTATCAAGGTCAGTGCATGTTGCTAAAGGTCCGTGAGTCAAAGTCGGTGCACATAGCTGAAGGTCTACGCACATGTGAACCAAGGTCGATGCCACCACAAGCTTCTAACTGATGTAAGGTCGATGCACAACATAGTTGCACAAAACAAAGTCAATGCATGCATTTCATCAAATAGGTCTGGAGACTTGAATCTCAGTATTCGTTAACTTAAAATCTGACCCAATTAGATATCAGTCTCCAGGGATAGATTGGCACGTGATCCCAAGAATGGCAGAAAGTTGGCACGTGGACCCAAGAAATATATGATGGGCATGTGATCCAAGGCTTATCATTGAAGGACCTTTCTCGTCCCTACCACGTGGGCCAATAGAAGAAAAGGAATCAAAATCCCTCATCCAAAGAGCTTTTCCGGAGCCCCAGTTTGGGGTATAAATAGGAGGTATCTTCCTCCAAAAGAAATGTAAGAAGGCAGGAGAAGTAGAAATCATTTAATTGGTTAATTTAATTCCATGGGCTGTGTATTTAATTTCTAGAAGCATGCTTAGGCCTGTATGGATGGTGTGCGTTGTTAGGATTTACAGGTTTTGTTTCCCGTCGCGTTCCCCGTCGATTTCCATCGGCCGGGACGGGTTTCCGATTCTGATTCGCGGAGTCGCGTAACCCAAGTGATATAACGCATATCCGCTGGTCCGTTATGTCAGTTTAACGTGTCTGTAGTGGACCGTTATGTGAACAGTGTCTGAGTTTTCTGTAGATTTTATCATTCGGGTGAGCTTAACGCGCCCTAGGTAGTGCGTTATAGTGCTTCGTTTTACATTATAGGTCTGTTGGTCATAACGGCCCTTCCCCCGTGCATCATGCAATGTATGGCGCGCCCTTCTTGGTGCCTTATATGCTGGATTTCCTATAGAGTTAGACGTTCTGGAAGGCATAACGGTCGTTATAGGTGCCGCGATGGCCTAGGCGCTTTAAGCGACATTTTTTAAATATATTAAATAAATCTGATATATAATATGTAGCATTAAATATGTCAACAACACATATATAAAATCAATAAGATTAGTATATTCATCCATTGAGATGTGAGGAATAAATGAAGAACCTATGAAATTCTCATAGACCTGCCTTGCATCGCCATTGACTTGGGCGGTCAGGTCGGGGTGGGGGGGTTCAAATGGGGGGGCAGTGCCCCCCTTGTTGGGGGGTTGAAGGGGGGCGGAGCCCCCTTGGCCAAAATCTCTTATAGGAATGTGCTGGGCAGCCCAAGTGGGCTTTGCCCAAAGGCACTCGTGGCTACAGCAAGCCCGCCTAGGCGAGCTGGGCCAACGCAAGGCGAGTTATGGGCTTCTCGCCTCACCTCATCGCCTAGGTGAGTACCTTAGGCACCTTTGATAACGTAGATCATACTTGTGGTGTATGGAGTTGCCTTCCTTAGCTTTCGTTCATGGTGTGTGGAACTACCTTCCTTACCTTTCCCTCCTCTCTTCCTCCTCCCATCACTCTATTTGACGAAATCTTCTACAGATTGCTCCTCACGTCCTTCATCTCTCCATCCACTGCTTCCACAAGGTATGAAGCCCAAGGAAGGCTAACTTGGGAATTGGGCTCGGATCAGTGGCCCAAAATCTGATCCAGATCGGCCGATCCGAGTCCGATCCCCAAAGATCCAGTCAATCTAAGTTTGCCTTCTTTTTAAGGTTCACATGTTTACAAGTAACATGAAGGGGGTTTTCATGTAATTTTCACACAATGCTTTACCTACACCTGATGGGAAGCCTCCCGGTAGAAGCCCTCCCCCTGGTCATAGGAGGGGAAAGAGAATGAGAGGAGGGGGGGCAGTAGAGGGAAATGGCGAAGGGTCGTTGCCACCCACCAGTGGTAGAGGCACCGCCAGCGGCATGGAACATGGCAGCAGGCATTGGACCAGCAGCACAGAATGGCATCACGATGGGTGGCGATGTTGGGCAGTGCAGCAACAGGTAGGTTTGATGATTCCGATCTCCTCTTTGTCCTTCTGCTGCTGCTCTTCTTTTCTCCTTTTTCCCCCATTTTTTAAGGTGGCGAGTGAGGAAGGGGGTGGCTTGTTGGGATGTGGGGCCTTGACGGGATCGGGCTGAATCGGCCGACCCAGTGCGAGATTGCCCGATCCGGGCCGATCCTAGGCTGACCCTAATGATCTCACTGATCCCCAATGAGAATCAGGCATCATGGAGTTGGGGCCAGGTGGGTTTGGCCTCAAACTGATCAAATCGGCTGATCCGGGCCAATCCGATCTGATTCTGCCTTCAGAAAATCATGATTACATTCAATGAGCCGCTGTGGGTCACATTTGTCTGAGGGCTATTACATAAGCTTTCCATTGATCCTTATCTTCTTCAACCCTCTCAATGGGCTGGTTTAGTTTGCTGATTCTCCAGAGGGCCTGGATAGTCTTGATCTCTTCTTCATCTTCATTGGATCCAAGCTCCCTTCTCTTGATTGGCGGAAGATGAGAGGCTCCTTCAAAGTGATGGCGTGGGAGTCCAAGTTGAGGATGACATTAGTGTGCATTGTAGAGGACCAGCTCAGTGGCACCCGGTAGGCGAAGCTCCACTCCGGTTGATAGTCGAGTCCGAACAGCTTGAATCTTCAAGAATCCCGGAGCGCTAGTGAAGAGGTTCTTTGACATGATCTTTAAGTGCTCTCTCCATTCCACTCTCTTTTTAATTTTGGGTACCCGATTTATCACTCTTTCACACAATCCAAGGGAACCCATCATGTAGTGAAGTGGGCTTTTGGAGAAGATCCTTGAAGCTTATTGTGTCTCCTCACATGGGTCAAATTTTAGGTGGAAGTCCACCCAACAAGAAAATATGAGCATCGACCCGTACAAAGTCTTCCCATGGCCGCCGAGGTGATCCCGCTATAAAGATAAGCTAACACCGCTGGCCTGATCCTCTCTCGCTCCCAAATGCTAGCTATTGCACTCAATTGAGCTTCATCAAGAAAGTCTTCCGTGGAAGGGAACAAAAGTGCTCCTGCTATGCATATCTCATGTCACTGCTGGTCTGGTAACATCATTCCTCCTGTATTCTCTCTGTACGCGTTGATATTATATGGTACTTACATTATTATATCATATCGAGGACCTTGTGGTTCTGATGAACCTAGAATTTGAGTTCTCCTTTATCAAAAATATTGATAATTCTAGGGGAATCTTGATCACACGGATAGGCCGTTGGGTCATCCAAGGCTTGGGACGATGGTTCCCGCTTTCTGAGTTGATGCGTGGACAAACGAGCTTTGGCTCGGTGTCAGCTTAGAGAACTGAATTCTTGACCAAATCTGGATGGTTTATCAATATTATCCTTGATTATTTTCTATTCTTCTTTTAGTTTGTTTTAGTTTTTTCTTTTAGCCCAGCATGCATCATGTAGGTCTTTGAGCTTTAATGATGAAAACTTCATATTATGCCAATAAGAAGTTCATTTTGCTTTCCCATGTTGATGAGATATTCCATTCGGAACCAAGTATTGTGTTCTCCTTGAAGCCGCTAAGGCTGGTTCCTTGATAGCATTTGTTCGCCGGATTCCTATCTCATTTCCCTTTATTTTTCTTGCTCACTCACCTTGGTTGCAGCACATCCACGTTAGCTGGTAATCACTCTCCAATGGTGTCTTTCCTGTCGTGCCCTCGTGCACATTTTTTTTAATTGATAGTCTAGTTCTTTCATCCAGCGTTCGATGCTTTCGTGTAATCATCCGAGAATGTTTCATTCAGAACCATGAAAGGTTTCCATTGCTTAGTGTCAAAGACGTGTCACATCACACCTTGGCATCTACTTTTCAGTCCGTTCTGCTTCATTCCACTTGTCGCACTTTCACTTCATTTCGTCTCACTCCCCTGCAAAGCAGACGCCAAGACGGGGCAGCTGTAGACACGCCAAATTTGATGCTATGTGGGTTAAATCTCATATTACTTTGTGATAATCAGATTGGACTTCAATATTTACTTAATATGGAGATTTTCTGTATTTTTTTAAATAACGCCTTCGTAAAAGGCGTCATTTAGTAAATAACGACTTTTTAAGGGTCGTCCTTTAAGTAAAACATAGAGGTTGCCCCCAGCGGGTCATCTTCAATAGGATAGAAAGTGGGGATGGTGTCCACCTCATAACGCCCACTGTAATAATATTCTTCAAGGGTGAAGCCTAACCCTAGGTGCTGAGAGACGCGTCTCAGTTCTTTGTCTAGACTTGTGGGATACCAGATCTTTTGGAATGCTTCTTTGTCCCTGCACGACTGGTCAGAGGGGATGTGTTGCTTTTGGAACATCCTGGCCATCCGATTCGTCATGAATGCTAGACCTTGGATGGGAACTGATGGGTTCTCTATATCTTCGGGCAGATGACAATCTGTGTCTTCCTAGGTAGGGTGCTCTTCAGCTGTATAGAACAAGCTGTTGGGGCCATCCACCTGTGCTAACTCCCAAGCTTTGAATGGCTCAACAGTGGGATTATCGAGGCCAGGAATTGGCTTAGTGAGGCCTTCCGGAACCCCTATGTGGTCGTGCTGTCGATCGACCTTGACTTCAATTGCGGGAGGTGCTGTCCTACCCATGTCTCTAGTGATAGTAATATAAGAGACCGTCTTGGGCTTGATATATCCACGCGGTGGTGGTGGGAACCAGCTATTGTGGGATGTGCTTTTCGACGCCCCCGCAGGGGTCTTGGCTTCAGAGGTCCTTTGAGACCGTTCTGCATATAGATGAGCGTCTACCAGGTGACACTCGAACACTTCAAATGGATGAAGGTCAGTAAATATCCTCTCCTCTTTCCCTTCGAGGCTATATTTGATGCACTCGTGGAGCGTAGATGGCACCACCATGTTTTCATGTAGCCAAGGGCGGCCGAGCAGCCCCTTGTACGAGGTGCGGGAGTCGATGACATGGAACTACATCCTCGTAGTAAAATCTGCCAGAGTGAGTGTGAATTCTGCTACTCCCAGCGATACTTCACACTTTTGGTTGAAGTCGGCGATACGCATATCTCTGACTTTATCGAGGCGCTAATCGAAGTAGTGCCTCTCATATATTGTATAGGGCAAAATGTTGATAACTATGTCGAGATCGATCAGAATCCTATTCAGCTCCCGCCCATTTAGGTGTCTGTTCATGTATAGCAGTCTGTTGTGGCTGATAGTAGGGAGTAGCATGTCGTCCTAAGTGAAGGTCATGCTGGCCTCTGGTAGTGCTTCAGCCATGCAGGTCTCATATCGAGCAGGCGTCTACAAAGCAGTGATGATTGCCTATCGGGTCTCTTCGCTTAAGGAAAGGATCTCCCAGATTATAAATCTTGCAGGGAGCTTCTTGAGTAGCTTCATTATTCTGCTTCCAGCTCGGACATTTGACAATTTCATCTCATCTGCCCATCTAGGCTTGGAAGAGTCTTGGACTGGGATCCCTCTTGGACCTGCCTCATCCGGCTCAGATTCTGCGCCTTTCTTCTTGGCGTCAGGTTCTTGCTGCACTTCATCGGCTGCTGCTGGGCAAGCTTCATCTGCATCCAGAGCTTCAAAAGACTACAGGGGTTGCAGGTGAATATCCCCAGTTGTAGGGTCGGCATCCTAGCATGGCTACTTTCCCTTGGACATTTTCACAAATTCTGGGAAGGAAGGGATAGTGCTGCCCCCACTCTGTTTGTAAAGGCCCGCTGGAGGAGGGATTTGGACTCCCTTGACCTCCGGGGGAGGTATCTTGTAGGGTTGCTCTCCCCTGAATATGATATTATGGTTGGGAGGTGACTGGCGCCCCCATTTCCAGCCCTTGCATGCGTAGCAGTTGCAGCTTCAGCCTTGCTCCCATTGGCAGGAGGTGTGAACCAGATTTCTTCCTCATCCTCTTCATCAGGCAGGTTGAAGAGAGTCGAGAGGGTATTACAGGACAACCTGTTCTTTGTTGACCTTGGCGGCCTTTCTTTTCTTCTTCTGTTTCTTCTTTTTCTTCTCTTCGGCTGGTGCTTGCCCCCAGAACAGGCTGCCATCCTTATCAGATGATTTATCAGCTTCTTCCTCCTGCTTGAGTGAAAGCTGCTCTAGTTCTTGCCATGGGACGTGGTCCCGCATCAGCAGAGGCTTCAGTTCGGGCTGCATGTATTCATCTAGCCCATCTATATAGTTCTGCAGCTTCCGGGCTTCAAGGCTAACTTCCTTGGTTATTGACAGCGGAGTCTGTCTCCTCCGATTGCGTGTAGGTATTCTGATGACTACAGGTGGGTTGATCCACACAGGTGCTGCCATAGGCAGAGTAGGTGATGGTGTGATGCCACGGACACGTGCCCCCACTTTTGGACGAGGTGCTTTCTTCTTTTCTTGTTCTTTGTAGGGACCTGCTGCCATCCCTATTCTTCTTTCATGGGCGCCAGGAAATAGGCTTCATAAGCATGCCGAGTGCTGGCTTCAGATATCTCTTCAGGCAATGCCTGGTATACAGAGACCATATTGACTGCAACCCTCCTCGGAGGAGCTTCATGAGGCTGTAGAGGGTCGACCTTGTACTACCCCAAGTCAATCTCATCTTTCTTCACCATGCCTTAATGATATCTTTGAAAACATAGCAGTCTTCAATTGAATGCCCCAGCATCTGATGATAGGGGCAGAATCTTGGACTATCTCTTCTTTTCAGGTCCTCCGGCCTCTTTGGCTCAGGTAAGGTGACCTTGTCATACTGAGTTACCCAGTCGAATAGAATTCTGGTCTTCTCCTTTGGAAATGAGTAGGCCTTCTTCATCTTATCCTATAGTGAGGGACCCTCTTTGCCATCTCTGACTTTAGCAGGCTGTGGGGCAACCGCCATCTTGCCTTTGTCTTTCTGTTGTTCGAACACCTTGATATCAAGGGCGTTGGCTTCTTTAGGTGCTTGATGCTGTTCAGCTACTTTACCTTTTTGTGCTACGACAGTAGTTGATGCTGGAGTAGGTCTCGCCAAGAAGGCTTCTACCTCGACCACAATGTTGTTTAATCGGTCAAATGACCGGATTTCCATTCCAATCATCTTTTCCAGGACCTCTCTCCTGAGATTCTGCTTACATATCTGTACAGCGTCCTCCTGATGTGGGGGCCGCTTGCATCTCATTCTGAGGTTCCTCCACCTCTTAATATAATCAAGGGCTATCTCATCTGCCCTCTACCTTGTTGAGTAGAGTTCAGCCACTGTGACCTCCCTCTTTGTAACATGAAATCTTTCTCTGAACTTCCTCTGCATGTCTGACTAGTCACTGATCGACCCAGTCGGGAGGCTGGAGTACCATTCAAAAGCGAGCCCCGTCATTGAGGACCCAAAAAATTTCAGCAAATATGACTCGTCGGTGGCCAGATCACCCATGACGGTCATGTAGTAAGTGACATGTTCCTTTGGGGATCCCTTCCTGTTGAACTTGTCAAACTTTGGCAGCTTGCTAATCCCAGGAGGGAGCCACTTCGCAGCATGATGCGGTGGGTATGACACCCTATACGCATCAAACGTGACGTAGTCACTTTCACTTCTTTCAGCGAGCTTCAACTCGATCATCCTTTCCACCATCATGTTCTTCATGATGGTTGGATCAATCGATTCTGGATAGCAATGTGCTGGCTATAGGTATGGGGTGACCAGGGTGGTCGCCTGCGGAGGAGGATGCAACAGTGGAGGCATCTGGTGCACCTGCGGTAGCACTGGCAGCATCAACGGCTGTGATGTGTGCTGTTGTGTAGTTGCAAAGCTAGGCTCTACTGGCTGGGGCAAGGTTTAGAGTGGTGGGAAGTCACTCAGGTTGGCAGCTCCTTGCGATGATTCGCCCTATATCTCGGGCAGCTTGGAAGGCGAAGACTACTCTATCTTCTCCATCAGTTATTTCTTTAGTAGTTCTATCTCCTGTCGGTACCTTTGAAGCATCATCAACACTATCGGATCCATGGCCGCTGTGCTGGGGATGGCCTCGGTTGCTTCACCGGATGCACCTTCAGGCAGGATGTCGAGCATCACATCCTCTTCTTCCGCCGTTACCACATTGGTAGTTAAAATGTTGGCTTCATCATATGGCAGGTGGTGGGCCAGGACTTACCTTCTCCCAGCTGCTGCCATCATCTCCCTTGCGGCTTCTACCCTTCGAGTGTTTGGCCCTGGCCTTTCAGCCAGTCGAGCGAGCTCGTGAGGCTCCTCCGGTAGCCTCCCATATTGGCCGAATATCCCAGCCATGTTGCAGGTGAAAATCTGCATCCTTCTTCTTTGTCTGTGAACCTTTCTCTTTGCATGGTCTGGGAAGGTGAGTCTCTCGAGCACAGAGATTCTTTTTCTTTCTTCTTGTCAAGGGGCGATTTCATCGGCTTCAGCATCAAAGCCATCTTCATATCTATTGTCATCGACTGACAATGTCATCCTTCTTTCTTCTTCATCGCAGTAGCCGATCTCGCCGGGTCGCACGCGGTAAAATAGCAAGATCCAGCTCGTGGACAGCAAACCGCAACGACCGCCCGGCCACCGCCTCACCTTCCACGAGGCGAACCAGCACGTCGCCTTCCCAGGAGATGCCTATCCAGGAGCCACCGTCACAGCGGTACCACTCCAGGCCCACTCAACCCCCACTGAGTAGCACGTGAGCCCAACAACCAGTAGCAAGCATCCTCCGGATGGCACCGACGGAGCAGATCAAAGTGCTGCTTGTCAATCCAAGATCGGTCCTCCCGGACCCCACTTGTAGCCCTTTACCTCCCTACGTGCAGTGGGCAACAAAAATCATTTCTGTAAATTATTGAATGATTATTTAACCGGGAGTCACCGCATTTGGCCAGGATCACCTTCCCACGCCCGGAGCATGGAGGTATCGTGTTTGCTACCTTACTCGGCATTTGCTTTACCCGTATAAATTTATATATGTCGCTGCTAGAGAGCATGATAGGTTAATCTAGCTCGTATATTTTTATCACCGCTACGAGAGAGAGAGAGAGAGTGAGGCCCGTCCCATGACTCGATCCGAGCATGGAAGAGCCGACTACCCGACTCATTGCCGATTTCTCAACCGCGCACGGTCCCACGCATCCCTCGTTAGGGAAGCCCGCGAGCTAGAGTCCCAGGCCGCGTGTCCATCCCGCATCAAAGGGCATGGTTGGATGCTACCGAGCGAGTTTTACATTCTATGGAGTGCGCTGAAGATGAAAAGGTAATGTTGGCTACTTTTCAATTGCAAGGGGCAGCGCTTGCTTGGTGGACTTCTGAATGGGAAATAGCATATCAATCTTGTCCTCTTCAATTGATTAGCTGGTGGGTGTTCATCTCTTCTTTTGAGCGTACTTACAGTTCGGCTTATCTCCGAATGGATAAGATGTATCAGTTTATGGAGTTGGTTCAAGGTGATATGACAGTCCTGCAGTATCGCATTAAATTTGTGGAATCGGGTCGATATGCTCCTCATATTATGGCAGATGAAGGGCTGAAGACTCAGCAATTTTTGTGAGGATTGAGGCTAGAGTTGAGGCAACCACTTATTGTGACTAGTGTGGCAGATCTGGATAGAGCTTATCAGGCAACAATAGCTTTAGAGTTGGATATGGCAAGAACTCAAGGGCGGACCCTAGCAGGGTTTGTGCAGCAAGTTGGGTAGCAGCAGCAGTCGAGTGGTCAGCCGAGTGTGCTAGGAGCACCATCCTCTACTCCTTCTATCGGTGATTCACCTTCTTTAAGATCCAAGTTCAGGCGGCAAAAGAAGTGGCAAGATCGACAGTCTTCTACGAGCATTGTATAACAACCTGCACCTTCTCAGCGGTAGGGATCGGTAGGGAATCAGCCTCGAGCGTGTCCCAGATGTGGTGAGAGCCATCCAGATAGACAGTGTACGATGCCAGTGGTCTATTATCGCTGTGATTAGGTAGGGCATGTGGCTCGTGAATGTCCAACAAGGCCTAAGCAACCTGTTCAGTTTCCACAGCCGCAACAGTTCTGACCCCCACCACCTCAGCAGTTACAGTAGTTTTCTCAGGCACAGGCGTCATCACAGCAATCTACTTCAGGTGGGAAGAAATCTCGTGGGAGAGTTATGCATATGACTCGTTCTGAGGCGGTGGCAGCTCATCTAGTGGAAGGTACCGTTATCATTTATGGTCAAGCTGCACGTGTTTTTTTTTATTCTGGTGCTTCTCATTCATTTATCTCTGAGGACTTTGTTGCTTGCATTGAGGAGCCGACATCAGAACTCTCTTGTTATTGTATCCCTGCAAGTCTTACCCTCTAAATCTTTAAAAAAAACTTATTCTAGAAGTTCACTATTGGCAGACACCATGACACAAGCTCTGGCATAAGACAGGCGTTGCCTTGAGGCTATAAGTCTGTCAATATGGAGAGGAGTTCCAATAAGGCTACAAATGCGGCTGAAGAATTTCTTAGTCCATAGGTGTAATGGAACCCCATACAATGAAACCCACAAAGGAATGGTTTGAAGGCTATCTACTACAAAGGTTACTTCTGGAGACCATCGCTGGAGTATCATTGGGTGTCCTTTGATGGTCCAAAAACCTTCTTGGACACGTTGCAAGTCATCCTCTAAATCGAATTTGCAGAGAAAAAAGGCTTTGTCTAGCATAAATAGTTGGAAGCCATTGGGATTCCCCATGCTCTTAATGAAGGATTGCAGTGGCAAAAAGGAAGTGGAAAGACCCACTACATAACCTACTAAAGCTTTCTACCATACCTCCTCCAGCTCAGCTAAATCACCTGCTTCACAAACCACCATGTTTAATGAATCTATTGAAAAAGGCTCCAGGTACTCCAACTTGAGGTCTTGTGCTGGCTCGGGGGCTTTGAACAGGCTTGTCCAGGTCTGCGGTTGAGATGAAACTTGAACAAGGGGCCTAGAACGAGACCTCGAACGTCCACGAGCTCCATGATGACCCCTCCCATCCAAGGCAGAAGGTGGCCTCAAAAGATTAGAAGGGAGGTTCTGGGATGGCACATGAATGATGGTGGCATAGGAAGAAACATCACCATGCAGAGTTGAAACTCTAGTGAGGGAGTCGCCAGAGCTTCTCTCTCCTTGTGGGGCCATCTCTCTCTCGGATGCTAATTTGTCCAAATCTGATTTATCATTATTATGGACATAGCATTTTGATCCAAATGCTCTAAAGTATACCAAGTTGGGTTTCCTACCTTTTAGCAGCCCATGAGGAGTTTTCTCACTCATTGGCCTTACCATGGCCCTATTAATGATGTAACATGTCGTGTTTACTGCTTCAGCCTAGAACTTTCTTGGGTGCTTGCTCTCAATCAACATACTTTGGGCTATCTCCACAATTCTTTGATTTCCCCTCTCCACAATTCCATTCTACTCTGGGGTCCTGGGAGAAGAAAACCTATGTGTTAGGCCTTCTTGATTACACAGTTCAAAAAAGAATGAAATTTTGAATTCTCCTCTATTGTCAGACAAGATGGTGGAGATTCTGAATTTTACCTTCTTGCTTGAGTTTTCTGAAGAATTTCTGAAACTCAAGAAAGGCATCATTCTTATTAGTAAGGAAAAAAATCCATGTGAAACGTGAAAAGTCATCAACAATCACATATCTAAATCTTTTTCCATTAATGCTTGTTCTTCTTGGGCCGAACAAGTTCATATACAGGAATTCATAAGGCATGGATGACAAGTCCTCACTCCTAGATTTAAAGGTTTTTCGAGTCTGCTTACCTAGGGAGCATACTTCACAAACATGGGTGTTCTTTTTATAAGGTAGTTTGGGTAGTCCCCTTACCATTCTATGCTTGAATAATTTATGGATTATACCATACCTGACATGACCCAGGCTTCTATGCCATAGCCATGCCTCATTGGACAGACTGGCAGACAAGCATAGGTTTTCAGAAATGGAGGTGTCTAGGTCTGCCATATATACATTAATAACTCTATGACCTACAAACATCACAAAATCAGATTTTTTCTCAAATATTTGACATTCATTGGCATCAAACAGTACCTTGTGACCCTTATCGCATAGCTGACTTATGTTGAGTAAGTTATGGCATAGGATCCACCCACGAATCCTACTAACGTCCACCTCATCTGTCATTTCATCACGTTCTATCCCATTCCATTGCATCTCTACCTCAGTCAACTCGACACGGTCGTACGCCCCGCGTCAAGAGAAACAGAGGGAACAGAGAAACGTGGGAGAAAGTAGAACAGGAGAAATGAGAAGGATAGGAGAGGAGGAATACCAAAATCACACAGACAAAACTACGACAATGAACAACTAGGGAATAACTAGATCACATAGAGCCCAAACAACTGAGACAAATAAACACAAATTAACCGAACGAAGAGCAGAATCACGCCTTCTACAAGATAAGATGTCACTACTCAGCACAGGGAAGCTGAAACACTGGTGAGTCTTGCTGAGGTTGAGGTGGCGGAGGAAGTCTAAATTAAGACTACTGCGGCTGGGTAGGAAGAGAAAACTACACCGGCACCGACCTCATCAGACAGTCTCGAACAATGTGACTCGACTGGTCACAATGGAAACAAACCACTGGCAGAGAACACTTCTGGCCTGTGTGGCTACCACCTCACCTCCAACATAAGTTCGGCTGATAGACAGCGAGTCCCTGAAGCTGCTGAGAAGAAGGTACTAATGACAGAACAACACTGGCAGATGACTGCTGGGCAAGCCATTTTTCACACTCCCTTAACTTGATCCTGGTATTCATGGATGGAGGTGTACCACGATTAACTGGCACAAGAGAGGAGGTTCTAGTTGCAATCGGCTGCCGGCCCCGCCGATCCTTGGACGTTCGAGCCTTCTTAGATTTCTTGAATCAGAACTTCTTGCCCTTGGGCTTAGAGGAAGAAGTACCATTGGCGGGATGAATAACGAAAGGAACTCCAGGTACGCTCGATAGATAAACCTACTGGAACTGCCCTGTCGACTGAGGGATGAGGTGATACTACACACCTAGCACACCTGGCTGAGCAGATTCAGCCTAAGCATGCCCTTGGGGTCTCACCTACCCTTCACCAATCGGCATTCCAACCTGAACACCCGATAAACCTTGCACAACTTGAGAGGGAACCATTGGGACTTGACCAGGCGCAGACGCATAAACTAACACAACAACCACTGGAGGAGAAGTGCCACTTCCCTCCCGGAAAACATGTGCCCTTCTACGACGCGCCATCGAAACCTAGGACGCATACACCGACGGGAATCACATCAATAATCATGGAAAAACATCCTAAGCCAGCAATAGATGACTCAAATAGACTTGTTCTGGACAGGCGCTATACAATTTCAATTCCTTATACAAATCCTCAACACAGCTCTGATACCAACTGTAATGACCCAGAGCTCCAATACCGATAACCCGATAATATCATATTACCGCCACTAAGAACTGGGGATGCCACCCAAAAGGCTGATGAGGCCCCTGAAGGGTTAGTGGAGTTTATCGAAGGGTTGTATAACGAATTGGGATTACAACGCGTAATATTAGTTAAATGACAATTAGTAACTAAGTGCGAAAGCAAATTAAGCTATTAGAGTGATAAAATATATGCCATAGTCTAGATTTACAACAGCCACAAGTCCAAAATTAATAAAAAAGTCTAATTGTACAACTACACAGGGCATACCCCGGCCAAAAGTACGAGCAGACTGACTCGACTATTGCTGACACGCTACACGAAACCTCACAAAGCTCTAGGAGACGACGGTAGTGGCTCACCTGAAAGTAGGAAGGGTGAGTCACAGCTAGACTCAGTAGGGGTCACGCGGATCCCTACCTCGCAACTAAACAAGCAGGCATACAAATGTAAGGCAATTAAGGCATGCAGATGCACTATCTCAACATGCTTCTAGGTTAAAGCAGGAAAGTCTAACTAAGCAGGTAAATCGACTGACGAGATGCCAATATAAATAATATAACTAAAGTAAATAAACAACGAGAGCAGCAGCTAGCGACGAGAGCTAGCGGTAAAAACTATATCTACCAATAGAAATAACTCAAGCATTCCAGTGACAGGAGAAGGACGGGGAACTCTACCAGAAGAGAGAGACCAGAAGCGCCCCCTGACGGCTTACACTGCATCTTAAGCGACTCGCGAGTCTGAATTTGCCCAGCAAGAAGACAAACCAAATTGTACCAACTGAGAACTAGTCAGAGTAACACTCGTCAGTGTTAGCTCTTGCCTCTGACCACGTGCGCACACACCGACCCGTCCCTAGGGCTAGGCCTCCAACTAGATTTCCCTCCTCGTAGAGCGCTACAGTCAGACCGAGGGCCCACTGTATTAGCTTAAACCGTTTGACGGGTATGCCCCTCCACCTCTCCCAAGTGGGTCGACAACAACGAAGTCTAGGGCTACGTCTAGTGCTTCCATCACATGAAAAGTCCAAGCACTCCATTGGGATACTAGGAGTGAGCTAATAATCACAAAGTAGCACAATTATAATAAGGACGTAGCATAGCATGCATTAGACGGAGATTAAACATGCATCCTACAATTACCAAAGTAGTAGAGTTTAACGGACAGGGTTGGGGGCGTTATGCGACTATAACGCGCCTCCCCAGGGCCGTTATGCTCACACGTGCACATATTAAAACTCAGGCATGCAGACCATGACGCATCACCGAAGGGGCGTCATCCAATATACGACGCGCCTCAACCTACGCGTTATACACTCTAGAGAATCCTCCAATAACACACAGACCATAACGCACCATGGCGAGTGCGCCATGTGGATATAACGCACCAGGAGTGATCCGTTAAAGACACCCGAACGTTGAAAACTCAGAAAACTCCACAAAAAATCACTTCATACAACGCATCACGATAGGTGCGTCATACAAAACATGACGGACTGGGGCTAGTCCGTCATGCCCCACAACCTACAGACCTACTGAAAACCTTGATCACATTACGGCCCATGAGCGGTCCGCCATGCAATGCATAACGCACCCCCTAGGGTCCGTTAAGCGTATAACAGCCTCTGGCAGGCACGTTATACCGACTGGGAATGAGAGGGACGAGTTCGGACCGAACTCCCCTCTGGTCAAGCCGGATCGGCACGAAACAAAAAGAAAGGGGTAGAAGAAGTTGAATAACTAAACTTTTACAACTACGACATGCATTAAAACTCAAATATACCACCCCTAAATAATTTTTAAAGTATTTAAACCTAAAAATCCCCAAAATATAACTTACACAGAAAATGATTTAAATGCCTATGGATTGACATGCATGTGGTACCAAAATGCTCCTAGCGAAGTAAGGAGTCCATCCCCCTACCTCGATCGCGGTGAAAACCTCGATAAGCGCGCATGCGGGCGACAGAGCACTAGGACGCCTCACGACCCGACCCGACCCTACGCTCCACGAACCGCGAAAAGAATGACACTGACGCGATCCTCGCGACGAGCCGGTTCCAACGGTACCTCCTGTGCCTCGATCCAGGGTCGGCACGGCCCAGAACGGACGAAGAAGGGATGAAGGAGAGAGAAAGAGTGAGAGAGGGAGAAACCGAGAGTGAGAGAGAGAGTGATCGAGTGGAGAGAGAGAGAGAGCGGCGCGTGGGTTTTGTAAAATGTGATTTTTCTATTTTTTTTATTTTTAAAAGTAAAATTACAGTTTAGCCATGCCGGATGCGTAGGAGCATAACGGCCCTACCAGTAGCCATTATGCTCTTAACGCATCTGGACAGGTGCGTTAAGCTCAATAGAATAGGAAATCCATTTTTTGAGTTTTTGATTTTTTGATTTTTTTGTTGTTTTAATTATTATAAATGCAATGCCATTAAACCCTATAGCTCTATGACTAACCCTATGACTTAATTGTGCAGGGGAAGAGACGGACACGGATTACATGGTTACAAGTCCGGGCGGTCTACCTCGCGTTGCCAGAGTATCAGCGGGAAAGATTGGCGGCCATGGGCTTCGGGGAAGTCCTCAGCATCGAGGTGGCGAGAGTGGATACGGCACTCCTGCTGGCCTTGCACGAGAGATGGGACTCGGTCAGCCGAGCTTTCATATTCCTGTGGGGGCGTATGATCCCGACCTTAGAAGACATGGCCCGGATCAGTGGCTTGCGGGTGCACAGCAAGGCTGTGACTGGGTAGGCATACGTCGACTACCGGGAGCTCGCTCAGGAGCTACTCAGCTTAGACTTGATGAGGCCGGGGCATCCATCGTCCCAACTATCATGGTTGGTGCTCCAAGAAAGTTTGGGACTCCGGCGAGCAGCAGTGACAGTAGGAGAGCTCCCGGAGCAGCATATTGACCGAGTAGTCGAGCAGGCGCGTCCGAGTGTGGCGGCGGAGCTGGGACCGGATGGAGATATAGTCCTCAGACGCTTCCTTATGTTGTTGTTTGGGAAGCTTCTGTTCGCGACGCGGGCCGATGTGATCAAGTGCCGGCTTCTTCCTCTGTCGGCAGATTTGAGCCAGGTGAGGAAGTACGCGTGGGGAGCAGTAGTGCTGGCTTTCGTATTCCACTCGCTCAGCACGACTGATCGGGTGACCATGCTAGGTGGCTTCTCACCTTTTCTGTAGGTTAAACACCTTAATGCCACTATTATGTTTCTATTATGCTCCTAATTACCTGAAATGCTGATACTTCTAACAAATGCAGGTTTGGGCTTTTCTGTATCTGTCGGGGATTGGCCGAGGCGTTGAGCTACACCTGGGACGGTTTCCCATCGCGAGGCAGTGGAACATTGCCCGGAGCGTAGGGTCAATTCAGTGATCGACTCAGGTGATCCAAGGGGACCTGGATTCATTCCCGCATGCATCGGTAAATAGCCCGGCTTCCTACATGCTCTTCTATATGCTTCTATATGCATTTATATGCTGACAAATGCTATATGCTGATAAATGCCTTATGCTGACAAATGAACATCCCTTTCAGGTGCGTTGGACACCGTATCAGGATGAGGACCATATGGGGCAGCCGTGGGTCGAGGCCTCCCTAGCCTACCAGGGACGGGACATCTTGCTTCACTGCATAAATATAATCGAGCCCCTCCATTATCGACTGATCATGAGGACGAGGGGAGTACACTAGCCGACGGTGAGGTTCCCGCACCGACATGACGAGCGCCCGGGCAAATCTGCCAAAGGGATTGGCAATGACATTGACTGGAGCAGTCGGGCCAGAAAATATGTTCATGAGTGGAAACATAAAGGCAAGGTCGTGACAGAACGGGCGGACAGCGACGAGGCATATCTAAAAGCCTTCACCCGCCGGTATGGCAGCCAGGTCCACCGCGGTACCCGACGACCGATATGAAATGCTGAACTCAACTTTTTCTTTTCTATATGAATGAATGACTGACTGACTGCTGTGCATGACACTTACTTTCTAAATGCAGCTAGACCCACAAGGGCGCATAGCCGAGCTCGAGGGACTCCTCCACACTACGGTGCAGCAGCGGGACGAGTACCGTTGCACCCGCTCCACCATCCGCTCTGTCGCCTAGTCCATCACCCAGTCCCTCACCTATGTCTCCACCTACCCCATTGCCATCTCCTACCCCGGCTCTATCGCTGCCACCTACCCAAGCCTCTGCTCAGGCGGGTACCTCTACCCCTTCCTTCACTCCCGTTGCCACCCCCGCTTCCGCTCCTAACGTTGCCTGACGTGTCATCTCGGCGCGCCGACGGTGGGCACTGCGTGCCTCCTCGCCTTCACCATCACCATCTTCTTTGCTGGCACCATTTCCATCACCTCCCTCTTCATCACCCCCATTGCCCGCATCACCTCCGTCTCCACTGCCTTTGTCCATCCCATCTCCAAGATCACCACCTTCTCTATCATTGTCTTCGCCTGAGCCTGAGCAAGCTACACCTTTACCCTCAACAGCACCTTCACCTACACTTCCTCCTTCACCTTTCAAGCCTACCATCTTCACTTTACCTTCTATTTCCACCTCTCGGAGTGAGTGTGTGCTACCTTTGGTGCCCCTTGGGTCAGGTCCCTAGGAAGATGATAAGCCGAGTCAGGTGGATCTGGTGCTAGTTATGCAGTTCAAGATTCATGATTTTATCTATCAGATATCGATCCGTATCTTGATCCCGGGTAATTTTGGGAATGATGAGCTTCCACTACCTATGACAGTTGTTAAGAAAAGTTCCCTTGCCCTTGTGCCAGTTTCTTCTCAAGCGAGGCTGGTGGCAATCTCTTTACTCGCCAGAGGTTTCATACTTTATGCTATTATTACCTCTCACTCTATTACTGTTCAGATGACTGGGCGAAAGGGGTTCTCTACTCAGATTGTGCTAACTCATACGGCCGCCAATAGCTTAATGGATTCCATGTTCAAGGGGTAGTTTGCCGAATTCTCAGGATTTTTTGAGGACATCCTGCACTTTCTATGCAATCTCCCTCAATTTATTCATAAGCCGGCCATGTCAATGCTACGCATTACTCTCCCTCAGTGCCGTCCTACTCTTCTATCAAGGGAGTTATGCTTCATGTCTGATTGTCGAGGGGAGTTGTCAGATCTCATGTTGCTTGTGCCAAGTGACAGAACTCCAAGGTTTCATGATGCTCATCTATTCAAGGAGTTATCTGTTCAAGAATATCCACCTATTGTTAGCATTGGATGTCTAGGGGCAACCGCCCCAATGAGGCTGCCTGTTCATAATCGAGCCAGGCTGTCTACCAGATGGGCCTGTTATTTAATAAGATATTGCAAATCAAGAAGCCCAAAGGTCTGGGAGGCAGGTCCGTGTTCGAGAAATCTCTGCTAAGAAGAGGTGGCGATGCAAGTTTAAGGGCCGTCAGTTGTGCACGCGGGAGTCCACTTCTCCTTCTTCTTCTTCATTCCATTCGTCATCTTTTCTCCTGCTCAGTTCCCACCCTTGGGTGGTGTATCTCCCCTCTTCTAACCATGTTTTCATGATTCTGTCCTCTCCTCCCAAGTCCGCGAACCCCCACTCCTCTGCTTCTCATTTGGGGACTCTGGGTTTTCCACATTCCCATTATTCTAGGCCTTGGCCTATGCCCTCTCATCGTCCCGATCCTGGGACACCCTTCGATTCTTCTTCTCCGAACCTATCAGGTGTCTATGATTCTCCTTCCCCGACTCTATCGGGAGGTCCTCATTCTCTTTCCCCGACCCTGTCGGGTGTCTATAGTTCTTCTTCCCCGACCCTGTCAGGTAGTTCTAACTCTTCTTCCCCGACCTTGTCAGCTTTCTATGATTCCTCTTCTCTGACCGCATTGGATGATTCTTCTTCTCATCTTAAAGAAGAAAAGAAAATTTAAAAAAATTATATGCTCTCGCAATTGGCCACCCTTTGCCTACATAATTGGCCACCTCAGATCTCACCCCCTTGTTGTTGAACCCCCGCTCCTCGCCATCATTCCCCCTTCGTCTTGTGGTCCTCCGGCCTTACCTTCACCTTACTTTAATTGCCCCCTCCACCTTACAACTTCAATCAGCCCCGCCTCCCTTGTCTTTCCCCTTTGTGTCCCTCAGATCCCTCGAGCTAACCCACCTCTGTCCTCCTCCTCCAATTGCTTCCACCCACTCCCTTCTTTGTTGCAGCCCACCCCCATTCGGCACCAATTTCTCCCCTCTCCTTTCTACCTCCAAACCTTTCATTCCGGACGTTTTGATTGAAGACCAGACAACTGCCTCAAGCCCTACCTTGCCCCTCTCGATTGAGAAATCGTCCCATCTTTGGCTCCTTTCCCGATTTTTCTGTTTCAGCTATGCTTTATAAAAACATTTTAAGGGGCCAATTGCTTATTACGGCCTCATCGTATTTATAGAGGATGTTGCGGATGGTTGTTTTGCAGTGTTTGTAACACACTCAAATATAGTAAAGTTGTACTCTATATCATCAAGGCGTTTTTTAAAATATCGACTCAGTTCTTGTTAAGAACTCCGAAGTTAAGCATGCTTAATGAGGAGTAGTACTGGGATGAGTGACCTACCCGAAAAGTCCCCCATTCTGGAGCCGATCACTGTTAGAAAGTGACAAAATCGTGAGGCCAATAGGTCAAAGTGGACAATACCTCGACGGTATAGAGTACGGGACGTTACAGATACTCTCATTACGGGTGGTGATCTAGCACAAACTGGTCAAAGATGGCCATGCAATAATAGAAAGAAGATTGGGTGAGCTCTCTGATTTGAAAGGGTAGTGGCTCAAAGCCTAGCAAAACATACAAGTCTATCAGGCCAATATGGCCCGTACCTTCGATACGATCATCAAAGAGTGAGAATTCAAGAAAGGAGATCTAGTCATGGTCAAACAAAAGGAAGTCATGGCAGCCAATCCTAAAGGCAAATTGAATGAAAATTGGATAGGACCTTACATGGTTAATAAAGTTTATGAATGCGGTGCTTATGTCATCGTCAACCATCATGGGGAAGTTCAATTTTCACCCCTCAATGGGAAACACCTGAAGTTGTACCATACACTACTTCCTTAACTCGATGATCAACTGAAACCAGTACCTCATAATGAACCAGATTATATCTCAGAGCTCTTGCAATGAGTACCGATGAACAACTTAACTCAATGCTAAAGGCCTTCTGGGGTCTTAGCCGAGGGCTACGACTTTGACCTTTCGTCAAAGTCAGAGAAACCTGAACTCCTTGCGTCGGTGCAATCCCAATGCTGATGAACCACTTAACTTGGTGCCCATAGCCTTTCGGGATCTTAGCCAAGGGTATGACCTAGACCTTTCGTCAAAGTCATAGAAACCCAAACTCCTTACGTTGGTGCAATCCCAGTACTGATGAACCACTTAACTCAGCATCCATGGCCATTCAGAGTCTTAGCCGAGGGATATGACCTAGACCTTTCGCCAAAGTCAGAGAAACCCAAACTCCTTACGTCAGTGAGATCCCGGCATCGATGAATCACTTAACTTGGTAGCCATAGCCTTTCGTGGTCTTAGCCGAGGGGTACGACCTTGTTGGGTTCTGATTGTTGGGTTTTGTGCGCCCCCTCATTGTCTTTGATAATGATTTTGATGATTTCAATATATTGTATGATTTGCTTTTCTTTAAAATGTGCCTCATGTATATAGTACTATATCATGTGGTAGGATTCCTAGCTCGATATACTTATTTCACCGCTGCGAGAGAGAGTAAGACACTATCCCGTGACCTGACCTGGGCACGAGAGTGAGAGCCGACCACCCTTGACTCGCTGCCGGTTTCTCAACCGCGCACGTCCGATCGCTTCCATCGCGTGGGACGGACTCGAGCTTGCTTAGAGTCCCAGTCGGAGTCGAGTCTCATCATTGTCCCGCATCAGTGTGGGAGTTTTATCTTGGTGTATCTCATAAGCTACGCTAGCAACATAGCTACGACTCATTCCCTCGATGCATGCACTCATCAAAAATTGACATTTCATTCCTTAGTGTGTACCATGACGCACACATGTCCTGAATCGAGGCAACATTATTTTAGCAAGGAGGTGGGGTCCTAGTGTTAGGCATGTGTGGAACATGATTGATTCTATTGTTTTGATGATATTTGACCATGAGTCATTGATGAGTCTTATATAGACTTGATGATGCCAACTTGTATAAGTTTCAGGTCAAAGTCAGGGCATTGTGTCATTTGATATGATGTAATGGTCTCATGGCGTCCACTCTACTACATGCATCAGCTTCAACCAAATGCCACAAGCTAGCAATAGCATCAGAAATGGGATGCAAATGAGAAACCTTGAACGTGCTCAATCAAGGGTGCAAAGGGCCTTCCTCTCATATTGAAATGAAGCTGAAAATAAATGGGAAGAACATCAAGGGCAAAGAGCTATGCAATGGTTGAAAGTCAATTGCAAAGGTTGAGCAGAAATTCAAGCAAACTATAAGCTATGTCGACCTCACTATTGGATGCGTCAATGTAGTTGATCGCAAGAAGAAACGAACCCAGGCTGCGTCGACCCAATCGCCTAGCTGCGTCGATGCAGTCAAGCCAAGCCCAGAGTCAACGCAAGGCAGAAACGCTAAGGTTAGTGGCGACGGCTTGTGCCCATTAGTGGTGACAAATAGGTTGGTAGTGGTGAAAAATGAGTAGTTGGGGTAACAAATAGCTTGGTATGGGTATAAAATAGGTGAAAAGGCTGAAAGTGTTGAAAGTAAAGAAGCAGCATCAATGCAGTGCTCAAGGGGAGTCGACGCAGTCACGCTGAGTTTTCAAAAAATAGGGAAGCCTTCAAAGGCAATGGCTGACCAGCTGCTAAGGGTGACAAATAGGTCTATATGGCTCATAAATGGGCATTAGCGGTGACAAATAGATATACAAGGGTGAAAAATAGCTTGCGGAGCTGAAATGAGCAAGATCAACACTGTTGCGTTGATGCAACATCCCTGTGCGTTAATGCAGTGAAGCAGAAGCACCTCCTGTTCCAGCCACTGTTAGCAATGTTGTGTCTCTGTGATTTTGATGATAGTAAACACCATGGTGATTCATATATGTGCATGAAAGTTTATAATGATTCATATGTGTAAATGAAAGAGTGAATGATGATGAAGTATGCATTTGCATAGAGCTATGCATTTGCATAGAGTTTGTATGAGTGTATGTGATGCGGGACGAGACACGGACTCGACTCCAATTGGATATGCACACCTAGGACTCTAGCAAGCTCGTGTTCGTCTCTTAACGAGGGAAGCGTCAGACTTACACGGTTGAGAAACTGGCAGCGAGTCAAGGGTGGTCTGCTCACTCTCTCATGCCCGGGTCGGGTAACGGGACGGGTCTTGGTCTCTCTCTCTCACAGCAGTGATTACTTGGATTGGATCTAGGATCCTAAAACATGCTCTCTCTAGCAGCGGCAAATAGACATATACTAAGAAAGCAAGCAACTAGACTACAAGGGGGTAATCACAAATCAATAAAACACACGGGCCCTAAGCCAGTCGCCGACTGTACAGGACATTCATGGACCTTCTGGACCACTGTAATCATTTCGGATTCTTATGTACCTCCACAACCTCGCTCTGATACCAACTGTAGTGACCCGGGATCCGAGTACTGGAAAGGAACCGGCGCGGCTCGAACCTCGGCCCGCCTCCCACGAGCCCGAAGACTCGGAAGGGATAAAGGATGGTGTGAGGGTACGTGAGAAGCTAAAATAACTGCAGAGATAGCACAATGATCGACTAAATAATAATGCAGAATTAAATAAACACTAAGCTGCTACAAGGTCCAGTACATCTCTTGTCCAAATATAAGTACAGTCAACAGAAAGAAAGGTACAAGTACGACAGGAAAGTACAAGTACACAGGGCATACCCCGGCTCTGGTAACTAACCTCGGCTACTAGAACCACGCTGAAGCACTGTCGCGTCCCGCGACGACCCCGCCTCACCTGAAAATGCAGAAGTGAGCCTCATTTCATAGGCTCAGTAGGGATCCCGCGGACCCCTACCTCGCACGAAAGAAACAAGGCAGGAATGCAAGCAGTACGAAAGTAGCGCTACCTAACAGGAGTGCGGTAGAACCAACAAGCTGTAATAAATAAACGGAAAAGCTGTCTAAACTAGCCGTACCGTGCAAACCGAACCTCGGTCCGTCAAAACTCGAGTCCGTACCTGTCGGTAGACAGAAGCACCTTCCACTAGAAGAACGACCGGATGCGTCCGCTGACGTCTTACACCGCGTCACAAGTGTCTAGCTACAACGTCCAAGGCGGAGACAAAGACACACAAAAGTAACCAGTACCACAAAACAAGGACTAGCTGGGATTGCGCTCGCCAGCGCTGTCCGACGCCCCCAACCTCGTGTGCACACTCAGACCATCTGCCCTAGGCCTGTCCTCTAGCTGGTAATTCCCCCCGAGTCCGGACTTGGCTGTGTGCGGGGGCCCTATGATAACTAGCCTACTCACCGTCTCTCTCGGGTACACCGCGCCACCACTCCTAGTGGGCCAGCACACGCGTGCTGTGAGAAAGCTACGACTAGTGAACGGGTCACTGGGGGTGAGAACTAACTCGCGGAAACCATGGATCGAAGGGAAACAGGACTGTAACCCACTTGGTGCAGCCCGGGGGCTGGCAGTCCTACTATAGACCGCGAGCCAAAAGAAGCGGTCTTACCTTAGGCCGCTACATAGACTCTAGCGGTCAGAGATCAGGCCGCTGGAAGGCGAGTCACGATGGGCCTAGCGGTCTATCATAAGGCCGCTAGGCCAGACAAATGGTCCACCCTTAGACCGTGAAGCATCCACAAACAGTCGTATTTACGGTCGCCAGGGAACACGTGACTCCCAACGGTCAAGAACACGCGTCCCGAGGGCGGAAAGGTCAAAAACAAGGCAAACGGTCGAAGGACGACCGCTAGCCCACGGTTGGCGGTCTATTATCGTGCGGCCGCCAACCAATGCCTGGCGGTCCACTATTGGACCGCCTGGACTGCCGAAAAAATAGTAGCCACTAGCGGTCCTACTCTAGGCCGCTGGATGGGTCTAGCGGTCTCTGGAAGGATCGCTAGACACACCCGAGCGCGGGACAGTGGGAAAATCCCAAAAATGTCGTTCCACGTCCCGATCATCGCCCGATGATGGGAAAATCAAGGGGGAAGCTCCCCCAAGCCTCCTAGCATGCATCGAAGGCCCCGAATCGGTCAAAAACTCGACGAATCGGTGGATCCGACGCTCAAACCCTAAACATGGAAACTTTCCCACCGTGTCGACACTTTTCTTGACAGCAGAGAAAACCACTTTAAATCAAAATGAAAAGCCAGAAACCTTCAACCAAGTTCAAACCCCTATTCTGAAAACATGAAATTGCCAATAAAATGACATGCAATGAGGGTCTTAAAACTAACATTCAAACCAGGCTTCCATTAAGGAATATAGGAAGCTAAATGATCAAAAGACAACCTCATGACAATTAAGAAGACAGTGCATAAGACTTATGCAAACCAAATTTCTCTGAACAAGCAATGAGCATAAAAGCAAGAATTCTATGCAATGCTTACCAAAACTCCACCAGCAACCAATCATTAATAATGCTCATTCTTACCATTTGCATTGTTGCAGCAGTTTGGATTTCTATTAATCCTTTGATGAACCAAGGGTAGCTCAGTTCATACTTAGGAGAGAAGAATGCCATATGAGTAGGTGTCTATTACCTAAACCTTTGAACATTCACCCCTGTCATACATGAACTGTAAATTAGGTCCAAAAATTCTAGTCAAACTTTAATCATGGCAATTTGCAAGTATAGTTTTCTTGCATTATGACCTTCACATGAATTTTCCAGCCTGTTTAAACATAACCATCACTCACCTTTCAATTGACTCACATTCACTAAAGACTATGCAATGCAGATCTAGTCCAATTCAGAACCAACCAATAAGGGGTCCTTAAACCCCATTCAAAAAACACTTGAAAACACAGTCTTTCTTTAATCAAATATGAAATCAAATTGTGAGAGCATCTTAGACCAAATTTTGTCAAACTACCAATAAAGCCATTCACCAACAGTCCTCAAAATAATCACACGCATCAATGTTGAAAGCATTAGAGTTTTCACACTTCATACCAAGGGTGTGATAAAGATCAAGCAATTGAAGGACACAACCCTTATGACAAACCATTGAGGAACATAGTTTTCAGATGAATAGCTCCACAGTCTCACGAGCAGAATGAACAGAATGCATGAGACACCGTCAAAGATATATGAAGTAAGATAGCAACATGTGAGTTCATGAAGTAACAACAAACATTTTTCATTTCTATTCAACACAAATAACACAATATATTGTAATCATCAAAACTATTGTCAAAGACAAAGAGGGAGTGCCACGAACCCAACAAATGATATGCTTCTTCCTTTTTTGTGATGAACCCATAAAACTCCCCATTCTTTTTAACACCTATTCAAGGAGAGGTAGGAGGAGATTTAGGTGGAGTTTGATATGTGTATGGGGTTTGCAGAGAGATGTTTTTGTACAGGCTTATGCATAGGATGATGTCATTACAATACCCAATCTTGGTTCATGAGACCTCAGCAGAGGTATTGATGCAGATGCATTTGATTTCAAGTATGGGGTTTTATTGGTTTCCATACGAGATGCAGAAACTATATGCATGTAAAGAACATGCTATGCTCGGATTTACAATGGAGTTCTTTTATTTCATGATTGGAGGCCAGCAGAGCATTTTATACAACCCAATAGATGCGTGAGGTTCTATTCACGTTCATGTTGGGTGTGAAGTCCATGTGCATGCAAAGCAGATGCATTGTAGGTTCAGAGCCTTTCTCTCTCTTTTCCTATTCTTGCTTGCGGTAGGCCAGCGGGGCCCCTATACATATACGTAGCTCTATAATGTTCGTAAGGGATGCAGAACTCCATATGCACAAGAGAAGATGTTCAGTATGCACAACTGTACAGAGATGCAAAAAAAATCTACTCTTGTTCTCAGGAACTCAAATTTATAGTGACTGAAGGAAATTCTTTGTTTCTCTTTGTGGGAGGATCAATTACCGTCATGCCATGCTTAGGCTCCCAGTCGCTTCCGACCGCAGGGAATACCTAAAAAGTGTTTGAGGTGAATGATTTACCCAACCCGAGTCTATCTCCTCACAACTCTAGATGGTATGTAATGGAACATCCTGGAACTCGAACGACCAACCGCGCGACGCTGACCCAGAATCAGATGTCGTCGCACCGATGGGTGGCGCGCTTGCATTGGTCTAAGCCTAAGGTTAGACTAAGAATACATCAAGGTGGTTGATAGAGGCCTTGATATGCCAGAAATACCGAGACTCCTTCGCAGCGATGGCTTTTAGTTTTTCAAAGTGGACAACCACATGTGTGTATTAAAGTAAGGTTGCAGGCCTTAGCGGGTTTCACCCTTCGGAAACTCTATTGAGCTTTCATCTTCGGGAGAGAAGGAAGAGTGTAGGAGGTAAACCTTCCGAGAGGAGCGACAAAATCGTTAACCCAGTGAGCCTAGTTAACTGTCCCCTTTCGGACAACTTCGGACCAAGTCTCGAGCATTTAGGTTTTGACTTTTACTTTGAGGGGTTTCATTTATTGAAATCAGGCACAGTTACGACCAGACTTTTCTTTTGACTTTGATTTGTCTTCTTTTTTTAAAGGGAAATATAGTCATCCAATATTGTGGAATCCCTCTTGTATGCCTACGGGGACACTGCCCTCTTCTCGTGCTCTGACCCAGGCTCGAGGAAATGAATCCTACTCTTGCCTTAAGGGAATTGCGTTTCTGTTTCCTATGCTCAGCGTTTTAAGAGCACCAGCTGTCTCATTTGGTCGAAGAGAGGGAGAATAAAGATTTCAGCTTTCTTGGAGACCTTCTGGGTGAGGTCTCACCACAAGCGATGCTACTAATTTTTGATAGAGCACATGTGCATGTGCATGTTGCCTTCCTTTGAGTGGGCATAGGCCGAAATGGCCGGACAAGGATCTCCCCGGTTCTGGCAGACCAAAACTCGAGACCTACCAAGTCTTAATGAGCCCTATCCTAACATGGAGGTTGGATGCAATGACTTGACTCCATAGTGATCCCCAGGCATTGGTATTTTTTTCATTTTTTTTATTTTTTTATTTTCTTTTGACATTTTTGACAATGATTGAAATAAAACCTGGGACTGACTACCAGCTTACCACTCTCGATCGTGTGAAGAAGCACTTCGTGTCAAACCAATATAAACAATGATTCGAAGTGGCTTACACAAATGAGTGGCGACAAAACCAGAATCAAACGGAAGATGCCTAGAAGGATTTACAAAATGAGAAAAGAATCAAAGGAAAAGGTGAGGACTAAAGCCTCGAAAGCAATGTGAGAATGGACAGATGCCAAGGCAGTTGATGTGGAAGGAATCGGGTCAGACTCAGGATCAGGAAGAATTAGAAGAAGAAATTGATAGAGAGAGGCGGATCCGGGGGGGTCTGAAAACGAAGGAGGAGGACCATGGGAAAAAGAATTTGGAGGTTCGGGAGGAAGATGATGATAAGGGATGGATAAAGATAAGGAATTACACAAAGGAAAATCTGGAGGCTCTGGACGAGGAGGAATATGAGGGTCCAGGGACCCTAAAGAAGAGGAGGAGCTTGATTGCGTAGATTTAGATGATGGAAAGCATCCCATGAGCCAACAGACTGCCCACAAAAAGAAGCTGAATAACAGCGTGAGTAGTGATGGATTGGGATAGGAAGTGGATGAACTAATGTGGGCCCCCCAACAAGGGGTTTCTTGTCCTTAAGCTTCACTTTATGCCTTCCCTTCTTCTTGGTAGATACTCTCTTACAATGCAGCCCTTCAGTTTCTACCTTCTGGTGAGTTCTCCGTCTCTCATTTCACTTGGTTAAGTTGAGGTTTATTCTACTGGTAGATTTAGCTTTTGTCACTATTAAATTATGTTAATTCGGCATATGCATAGTTGTTTTAACTACTTAGCTAGACTTTACAGCTTTGTAGTCCATGTGATTTAAATTATGCCAATACGTGTTTAGTTGCATATATGCATGGTCTAATTGCGTTATATTTGCATGCCTACTTGTTAGTTGTGTGGTAGGGATCCGCGTGACCCCCACTGAGTCTGGCTGTGACTCACCCTTCTACTTTCCACGTGAGCCACCCCAGCCTTCGACCGCTACACCGCGTGCCTTTCCAGAATGAGTCTAGCTGCCAGCTTACGTCAGTGTTGTCTTTTTGTACTTTTGACCGGGGTTTGCCTCGCGTAGTTGTACATTTGGACTTTGTATATTGTAGACTTGTTCTTGTGGCAATTCTGGACTAATGTATATTGTCTAACACTCTGATACATGTACATATTTCAATTGCTTCCGCACTTCAGTTTATAATAACTGTTTTAATTTAATCTGCATATAGTGCAATTCCAATTCGTTATACATTCCCTCGACAAACTCCCCCAACCCTTCAGGGGCCTCATCAGCCTCTTGGATGACTTCCCCAATTCCTGGTACCGATAATTCGATGCTACATCAGGTTATCGGTATCTGGAGCTCTGGGTCGTTATAATGACAGCCTGGCATACATCTCAGTTATAGTCTCCTCTAATTTTATTTTGAACAATTTATATTCAGAGGTGAGTAGATTTACCTTGGTTGCCTTCACTTGGGATGTACCTTCATAGATTAGCTCCAATTCATCTCACATTTTTTTGGCTGTCTTGCATGCTGAAATCTGAGCATACTCATCCAGGTGAACTGCGCATTGGATGATATTCAGGGCCGTCCAGTTAAGGGCTAAAAGCTTGATTTGATCCTCTGTCCATGCATCTTCATTAGGTGGAAGTTTGTATGGCCCTGTGGTGATCACCCTCCAAAGTTTATGGCTCTGAGCTCTGATAAACACCTCCATCTTTTTTTTCCAGAAAAAGTAGTTGTTACCATCAAAGAAAGGAGGGTGGCTGATAGACTGTCCCTCAGCCATGAAACTGTGAGGACTATTAGATCCAGAGTTACCTTGGCCGTTGGACAACATAATGGGTAGCCTGCTCTGATACCAATTGATATATCAAGCGGAAGGTGAGCTAGAAGGGGGGGATGAATAGAACACTGGTGATTTAAGGCTAATTCACAACACAAACGATGAAACCCCTGTTGGAGATGAATAAGCTACCTAAACAGGCCACGGAACAGATCGATGGTCTAAGGCTTGACAAGATAGAGCGAAATGGAACAGTGATCGAGCAGCTAATGTGCTTGGGTTGAATGTGAAAACGTAGAAGAACAAACCACTCAATGAAGATAGAGAACTTTTTAAGGTGGTTCGATTGCGATCTGCAATCTACGTCCACCCCTTACTCACCTGGAGTAAGGCTTCCTTGCACTAAGCAAAAATGACCCGCAGACTCAGTTTGCAAACATACGCTGCCTTACAGCTTGACACAAGGGAAATAGATCCCTCAACTCAGATCCTGCAAACCATAGGAACTGAACCCTGACCTTGCACCAGCAAGATCAGTACCGAAGGACCAACCTCCCTTCCTTTGCAACCCACAAAGGGAATCCTGTAAGCTGCACCCAGTAACCTATGAAAATAGAGGATTGTTCCTCTCTTCCTCCGGACACACTGGAGGGAAACTAGAGAACCTCTCCCTCCTTTATCCATACCCAGCCTTCTGCATGTCTTTTCTAGGGAACTGACATGAATTTTAGGCTCCAGAATAGCAATACATTTGATTTTGAAGGTTTTAATTAGGAGCTTTACACGTCCCAGGGAAAGATCATTCCCAATACCTCTAACATTCCAAATGATAAAAGTCATTATAATTGAGAAATGTTAGGGAGTGTACCCGCAGAACTAGTCCTTTTCATCGATCTAGTAAGGACTCCTGATTACCCTTTATGCATGACTCGAGCATTAGTAATATCAGCAGATAAAGCTATTTGCTATCGTCGAAGTTGCTTCTCATCCTCTTGAGTGTTTCCTTTACCTATTGAACCGCGTTGAGCACCCACAATAGCCAATTCAGAGACAGGGAGAATAGCACCAGCCATACCGGCCGTTTGGAATGAAGGGGGCTCCGGTTGTCCATATGTATTAACACTATAACTATGATATTTCTCGTGCTATCACATTTTAAACTTACTGTTAGAAACCCTGTTTTAGCATGTGCATGATTTTAAACATTATTTCTCATTATCATGTAATTTCATGCCTAAATGTTATAGTTTTGTAATTAAATAATTTCCATGTTATGAATAAGATCTATGTGGTGTTATTATCATGGTTTAACGGAGTGTTTTATTGATCACTCTCATCTCTTGAGTCATTTTCATAAGTACATTGCATATACTCCGGTATGTGACCATTAGATACACTTTGCACTTATTGGCACATTTCCTAGACTTGTGAACCTCTCCGTTGGATATTCCTTCTGTCAAACTAGGGGATCATGTTTCAAAGCCTCCGTACGTCTCCGTGAGTCTGGGATTCCCACTAGGACGCTGAGCTGGTTGTACCCTTAAAGCCCAATTTGTCTAGAATGCACTCACATGACCGATGAGTTTATTTCTGTGCCCTGGTTAATTACGGCCAAGAATGGGACCGCTATTGTCAGTTTGCAGCCATCGTCAGACCGCCATTGACAATAAATGGCCACCCTGAGATCGCCGTTTTCCAGAATTCCTTAAGTTTCAACTTTTGTTCTTTTTGGTCGACTCTGTCTAAGTTGCGTTTTTTCCTGGACCGCCAAACTCCTATTCGCGACCTGTATTTGATCGCTACTATATAGAAACGGCCCTGTCTAGACTACTAAGCTAAATGGTTCTGTACATGACTGCCATTCTCTGTCCTGTTCTTAACCCGGGGTTTGACCCAAGGGTTGTTCTAATTGTGTTCTTAGATGGTCTCTTGATTATCTAGAACTTAAAACTCTGTGTAATAAGTCATTGATAAGTTATGGAACCTAATTAATGTACTGTTATGCTGTCAGAATGGCGCCGTAGCATAATGTTCTTTTAATTCTTCTTTGAAATCTCATATCAATTTTGAACGTTCTATTCCTTGGTTACTTGGTCATGGAACCTATTACTTGAAATTGAATTTATTGGCTGAAATTATTGTTATCTCGTGAAAATAGCTTGATCTGTAACTTGAAGATGCAAGGGCGGGCACGGACGGTGTCCAAGGGCTCAACGCTAGCCCCCATGGCCGATGGCCGAAAACGTGCTGAAAACTATGAGGTACGATGAACACTGACGTCGCATTACGCCGGGAGTACGTTTTTTATAGACAAGTGAAAATCACGAGGCTCATTATGAAAATTGCATGCTTGTTAGTGACATTCTGGTGCATAGCCTTTACAAGGTTATGTAAGTACTTTCTGGTTACAAGCTTGTACATTTTTGTTCATTAAAGGCCAACTTACATCCACATGATTAAATCTTGCTTGCTCATGCTATGGTGCCGAGGAGGAGGACTCGTTCCCAGCAGGGAGAGTCTGATGAGGGGTAAGAGGGGCAGAGTAGAGCTATGGTTCCAGAAGGCGCGGCTAGGGAGGTATGAGTTCCTGGAGCAGATGAGTTCATCAGGGGCATGTATCAGTACATTCTTCAGTAGCAGGAGGGTGAAGCTGAGGAGGGCTCATCATCTCGGGGTGGCCAGGGTCGGGTACTGAAGGAGTTTTTGCAGTTCCAACTGCCCCTTTACAATGGGCAGTCAGATCCAGAGGCAGCTAGAGATTGGCTGGATGATTTGGAGAGGATCTTCAGTTCCATGGAGTTTGCTGAGGAGGAGAAGGTGGTGCTGGCTAGCCACCGGTTGCAGGGGTCAACTCGGTCCTGGTGGACGACAGAGTGGGGAGCAGCATTCCAGTCTCGTCCCCTTTGACAGATTTTGTGGCGGGAGTTCGTCCCGACTTTCGAGCGTGCCTTTTGTCCGTCTTTCATCAAGTCTAGAAGATGCGCCAGTTCCTAGAGTTGACCCAGGAGGATATGACTGTGATGTAGTACCGATCCAGGTTCATCGAGTTGGGCCGTTATGCGCCTCATATCATGTCAGATGAGGAATTGAAGACCAAGTAGTTTGTTATGGGATTGAGATCAGAGTTGAGGCAACCTTTGCTTGCATCGAGTTTGGCCAACCTGGATACGGCTTGCAGAGCAGCAGCGGTGCGAGAGGGAGATTTATAGAGGACTCGGGGGCAGGGCAGTGCAGGTCAGACATAGACAGGTCTTAGTCAGTCGACGATCGTACAGCAGCAGAGCATTGTCCAGCTCTCAGCAGGCGGTTCAGGGGCATCTCCGTCCGTGGCGTCAGCGGTAGAACCGTCATCCTTCAGCTTGAAGCTGAAGAAGCTATTTATGGATGCCGATTTTGGCAGGAGGCGTCGAGATCATAGAGAACAGGGGCAATAGTCAGCGAGTAGTGTTTAGCAGCCCACACCCTACCAGCGTCAGGGCTTAGTGAGTGGTTCTCAGGGCAGGTGTCCTCGGTGCGATGGTTCCCATCTAGGCAGGCAGTGCCCAGTGCCCGTGATTTATTTTAGATGTGACCAGTCAGGGTACATGGCACGAGACTACCCTCAGAGACTGCGTCAGCCGCATGAGCAGCAGTAGTAGTAGTTTCAACCCCAGCATGTACCATCACAGTCGCAGCAATACCAACAGTAGGGATAGTTTCCTCAGTTGACTCGGTCAGCTACTGTAGGGAGGCAGAGATCCCGAGGCAGAGTGACTCACATGACCAGAGTAGAGGCTGAGGCGTCACAGTTGGTTGAAGGTACTATTTTGATATTGGGTTGTGCGGCTCGAGTTTTGTTTGATTCTGGTGCACCTCATTCGTTCATATCGGAGGATTTTGCTCAGAGTGTTGAGGATCCAGTGGCCGAGATGTCTTGTGATTTGGTAGTAGAGTGACCTACTGGCGATTTCTTGCACACCCCGTATTGTTTTGAGAAGGTGCCTGTGTGGGTGGAAGGGCGGAACTTGGCGGCTAGGCTTTATGCATTGCCGCTTCAGGACTTTGATGTGATCTTGGGCGTGGATTGGCTCGAGGCCCATGGTGCCATGGTGGATTGTAGCTTGAAGAGGGTTTACTTCCAGCATCCTTGTCAGTCCACCTTCTACTTCCAAGGTATCTGGTCTTCCTATTCCCGCTTCCTTATTTCAACTATTAGGGCTCATCGATTGCTTGATGTGGGTTGTCAAGATTTTCTCACTTCAGTGGTTGTGGTAGACCAGCAGCGTTAGGAAGTGGAGGATAATCTTACCACGTTATTAGTTTAATTTGCTTCCGCACTTAATTGTTATTTGTTATTTAAATTAATTTTAGCATTGTAATTCTAATTCGTTATACAACTCCTCGACAAACTCCAATAACCCTTCGGAGGCCTCATCAGTCTCTTGGTTGGCATCCCCAGTTCTTGGTAGTGATCATCTGATATTATTGGGTTATCGGTACCCAGAGCTCTGGGTCGTTACAGGGGTCCCACCTCTCTGCCAATCAGTGAACTGGTTGGGAAACTACAGTCGCCAGTTAGTCGGCCTCGTCTACCCTCAGGACTTCCGCCTAATCCCGCAAGCCTCATCTACCTCGACCCACTCCTGGTGCAGGCCGGGTGTCCTCATTACCAACCGAAGCTGTAGCGGCTCGATCTCGTTTAGGCAGTGAACCCAAATATCAAGCCCAAAGCGAGGTCGGCCCGCTACGACCCATGGCTGGCCCTCATCCGGCATCCCCTCGTATGGTCTCCATTCAACCTGCATATAATTTATCATATCATCACATATAGTAGGAAAATGAGAATAGAATGCATTATATATACATACCAGTGAAGGAGGGTAGTCTCGGAACTCCTGTCTCACGACCCTCAGCTCGTATGCGTGAGGTGCTCCGGTCACGCACGGTAGCCACCACCGCGCTAGGGGGTAGGCAACCTCGTCTCCAGGGCGAAAGCTGACTCAGTCCATGGGCATGTAGAGATTGCTCCACACCTGTATTCATTAGCATTTCATTAGTCACATGCATTAATCATAATCATAAATAATCATCATAAGCACTTAAAAAAATTAAGAAAAAATACATACCTGAAGAAAAGGTGAAAAGTCACTGACAGTCGTCTCTCGACCCGTCCCCGTGGACAGGTTAGCCAGCAGGTGCGCCAGCAGGTCAGCCCCCCAAGCATATCTCCCTACTCCCTCTAGGTCCTCTAGAATGCTCAGGAACCAGTAGTTGATCTCATCTCCCTTCGTCCCCAGTAATAACCTCCCGAGCATCAAAAGTAAGAATCTCCTCAGATCTACGTCTACTCTCTCTCCCTGCTGGATCCTGACAGTAGGCGGCTCGAGCTCTCTTGGTCAGATGCTCAATGTACTCTGTCAATGACTCCCCTAATCTCTGCCAAGTATCTCCCAATCCCATGGCCTTCGTTAGGTCAGTACGGCCAATTGTCCTGTAAGGAGGCTCGTACACCGTGTCTATACCTAGAAGTCTCTGGGCAAGCTCCCCGTAATCTGGGATGGTCACCCCGCTCACAGCCTCCCCGTCCACCCTCAGCCCGATAATCCTGGTCACGTCCTCTGGGGTCGGCACCATGTGCCCCCAGGGCATTAGGAATGCCCGACTACCCTTATCCCACCTCTCTCTCAACACCTGAATCAGAATTAGATTAGGGCGTACCATCTCTATGCTGAGGAAGGGACCGAACTCCATCGCCTCCACCCTCGCCCTCTGGAAGTCGGGCAGTCTGTCATAGGCAGCTATCACCTGGGACCAGGAAATGCGAGTCCATATCAGCCCCTACAACACAAAGAATAAGGAAAAATATATATATATTAGTGGCAGAATATCAATTTATGAAAAAAAAGAAGAAAATTACACTATTTTAAAACACGACTGCCTTGGGGTCTTTACTTTTGAAACAACGACCTGAGCTTGGTCATTTCTTCTTATCGTTTTAATTAGACGCTCTAGGTAGGGGCGCTAATTCTTTCAAATCGTGAGCGGCTAAGATATTAAAAAAATCAAAAAAGAGAAAAAACTAAAAAAAATCTAAAAAAACCTTTGTCAGATAGCTCAACACTAGCTGCTTCTATCTCGATCACTCTCTCTTTTCTTTCTCTTCTCTCAATCTTTGCCTCTTCTCTTTTCTTCTTTTTTTCTAATCAGACGCTGGCTCTCTCCCTTCTCTTTTCTTCTCCTTTTTCTTCTTCTTAGACACTGGCTCTCAAAAACTTCGGCATCAACAGCTTCAGCCTTTTTTCTTATTCACTCTACTTCTCTGATCATAGAAGAGAGATCTTATATAGCTTCAGCCTAGGACCCATGAGCTCACGCATTGAGCGTGTGGAGGGAACACTCCCGCCAAGAGATTCTAGAGAGCTCTCAGCCATATGTCAGATTCTAAGGACTGTAGCTTTCCACGTGACATTTCTTTTTTAGGGATGGTCTGCCTTGGATCACGTCCCCTCATTTAAGTTCACAAATAATTCTCTCCTGGTTCTCTGGAGCCACTTAAATAAAGTGCCTGTCAAAACATCGAACACTTAGATGGCATAAAATAGTCAGTCAATATAAGAGTTGCATGGACTTTATAGAGCATTTTATCAAATGTGCATAGACTCCAAACTGTTCAAATAGTCCGTTCAAACTTCGTGTGTGCATGATGCAGAAATATGCACAGACCTTATACATATGCCATGAGCCTAGTTTGAACGGACCTTGCATGTGCAGTTGTAGAACATGCATGGACCTACATTATTGTGCTATCGTGAATTGCATGGACTTGGTCATGAATACGACAACACGCGCTTAAACCCTTAGTGTGTACAAGAGAAAATATGCTCGGACCTTTAGTGTCCATAGACTTTGTAAAGAACAAATGGAATTGTGTTATGCTCAAGACAAGAACTTGCACGGATCATTATAACAAGACATGCACGAACGTTGGGTATTCATAAACCTTGTGTGTATCCATGATGCAAACCATGCACGGACCTTTACATGCTAATAGCAAGAATAGCACCGAGCATGCAGAAGAGAAGATATATGCACGGACCTTGAATTGCACAAGGGAGATGTGCATAGGTCATTTTAAGCACAAGCCAAAAGTGTACGGACTTTAGGCGTGCATAAATAGACTATGCACAGACTTGATAGAGCATTAGAGCAAAATGTGCACGGACTTAAACTGTTCATAGGACAACACTGGCACGGACAATAAGTGGGCAATGCAAAAGATGCACGGACTAGAATGTCAGCAGGGCAAGGATGCATAGACGTTGTTCTGGTCCGAGACAAAGTATGCATAGACCCTACAACTATTGCACGGACTTCATGTGTGTATGATGCAAAATATGCACAGACCCTATATGCCATGAGCCTCAGGTGCATAGACTTTATAGTGCATTCATCAGGAATATGCACGGACTTTTAGAATGCTCAAAAGAAATGTGCATAGACCTTGTTCGTGCACAAGCAAAAATGTGCACGGACCTGATTTAACATGTTCTCAGAATGTGCACAGACCTTTGTTTGCATGACAGTAAATGTGCACGGACCTTGATAGCCTTATATGCTGACTTGCACTGACCTTCTATATACTGGATGAGCTATATGCATAGACTTAAACAAAACTTGCACCGAGATGATATGCACAAGGCAGACAATGCACGGACCTTCTTTCATGCCTAATGCGGATATGCTGAGATATGCATGAACCTTTAATGTTGAGCTGCATGAAGACTTGCACGGACCTTGTGTACCACAAGATAGGCATGCACAGACTTTGTATGAACACCTGCACGGACCTATATATGCATGGCACAGACAATGTATAGACTTAAGTGAACAATCCAGAACATGCACAAACCGAGCCTTCTCCTCATAATGGGCCCTCTTACCTTCATGGGCCCCTTTCTTCTCCTTCCCAAGCGGCTGGCCCAGTTTTTAATGGCCAATTCCATCTTAATGGGCCTTCTCTTTCTTATGTGGTTGGCCCAATTTCTGATAGTCAATTTTCTCTCAATGGGTCTCATTCTTCTTCTATTCATGCTGCTGGCCCAATGGGTCCTTATTCTCATGTTCATGGTTCTTCCAGGCCCACATATCCTTCCACTCCTAGAATGGACTTCCATTCTTCTCAGTCCGGATCTCCTTATTCGGCCCAATACCATAATCCTGGTCTAAATTCACACTTTCTTGCTCAGGCTGGCTTGCATCCTGCTCTATCTCTCCCCATCTAGGAGATTATTGCTCAAACCCAACGCCGGCTTGATGAACCACAACACCGAATTGATCCCAAATCTTCTTTGAGTGTCCCGTTTGCATGCCAAGATCTTCAGCTTCCACCGCGTTCACAAATTCCTACATATTACCGCTCTGGTGGAGTCGGTGACCCCTATGTGCACTTAAAGGAGTTTATTTATGAGTTGGCCCAATTTCGACATGACCAACACTTGATGGCCTATCTTGAGAAGGCCCGGCTCGGGATTCATTCTTTACATTGTCGCAAGATCAAGTGGTGAATTTCCAAGTTGTACAAGACAAGTTCATTCGGGAGTATCAAGACCGGGTTGGGCCCAAGTATTCTATGGTTGATCTGGCCCACGAGAAGATGAAGCCCGACGAGGAATTCTCTACCTTCGCCGACCGCTGGCGTCACATGGCTGCTCAAGTCCCGGGACATATTTTGGAGGGAGAGCAAATCAAGATGCTCATCTCTAATGCAACACCTGAGTATCAGTTCATTTTAGCCTTGAATGATATCACCTCATGGCAACAGCTTTATAACCGAGCCCGCTTGATCCGCCAACAACTCTAAGATTCCCTTGACCCTGAGTCTCCTTCACCTTCTATGCCCACATTCGCCTCCTATACATCATCTCCCATGAGTCAGCCCTCCACGAGTCAACCTTTTGCCAGATACCCTTCCATGAGTCAAACCTCCACATATCAACCTTCCACGAGTCAGCCCTCTGCTTGCACATACCCACATGTGTCTCTGCACGCGTCTCCATCTCCGGTCAAGGAAACATCACACCCCGAGCTGGTGGATGCCGTCTACATACCTCTACATCCCGCTCCACATGTGCCTCCACCTAGTCCCTCCACCAATTTCCATGCACCTTTGCCCATGCAACCTCCGCTCCCGTCCCTACTACCATCTCCATTACCTTCTCATACCCCTCGGTTTCCACCTTGCCCGAAGCAGACTCCTCGTTCTCCATTGCCGGAGTTATTTATAGATATTTTCAGGGCTTTGATGGCCACTCACGCATTGTAACTCCCCTCGGTTGTCCCTTGTCGACCTGCGATCGAGAATATGCTTCAATATTGTAAATTTCATCGCCAACAGGGACATTTGGTCGAGGATTGCCCCGAGTTCCGGGAGTATGTTTATGGCCTGGAAGATGATAAGAGGATCAATTGGGCTATCATTCACAAAGTTATTTTACATCTCCTCAATAAGCAGCAGCAGCAGCAAGCACTGCCCAGGCAGTCATCTCTATCACTACAAGACCAGGGGCACCCCTGTGATTCTTTGATTAATGTAGCATCTGCTCCATCACCTGTTCCGTCGCCTACTACATCTTCATCTCCACCTACCCTATCATCGCCTTCACCATCTCCTACTCTATCCCCAACACCTCCAGAAACCCAAGTCTCTGCTCAGGCTAGTGCTACCTCTCCTTCCTCCTCCATTCCCACCACCACTTCTACTCCCAACGCTACTAGACATGTCGTGTCTATGTGTCGAAGGTGGGCGCCATGACCCTCCACTTCCTCCGCCTCATCACCACTTTCACTATCGCCATCTCCGCTATCCCCATTGCCCACATTGCCATCCCCGCTGCTATCACCACCGCCTCCTCTCCCAAAGACCCCTATTCCATTACTTCCATCATCTCCTCTGCCTTTGCCATCATTGCCCGAGCCTAAGTAGGCTATACCTACACCTACACCTCCACCTTCGCCTCTAGCTCCTCCTATGCCTCCACCTTTGCCTTTGCCTCTACCCGAGCCTATCATTGTCGCTATCCCTCCACCGCCCGAGGCCTCTACACTTACACCTTCACCGATGCCTTTCAAGCCTTCTCCACCCTTTTCTCCACCTACTTCCACCCCACGGAGTGGGTGTGCGCTGCCTTTGGTACCCCTTGGGTCTGGTCCCCAGGGAGATGATGAGTCAGGTCAGGACAGTTCAATGCCAATTCTGCATTACAAAATTTAAGATTTCATTTGTCGCATGCCTATTCACATCCTGGTATCTGGCTGTTTTAGGGATGAGCCTACCCTTCCAAAGATGGTTGCTAAGAAGAGTTCCCTTACATTAGTGTAAGTTTCTTCTTGAGTGAGGCCGGTGGCAATCTCTTTGCTCGCTAGATGATTCACTATTGATGCTGTTATCACATCTCGTTCGATTGCTATTCAGTTCACTGGCCAAGAAGGGATCTCTACTCGAGTTGTGCTAACTCATATGGTCGTTAGGGGTTTGCTAGATTCCATGTTCAAGGGGCAATTGGCTGTATCTTCTACACTTTCCAAGGATATTCTGCACATCCTATGCAGTCTCCCTCGGTTTATCGGTGAGTCAGCCACGTCAACGCCGTGCATTTCTCTCCCTCAGTATCGTCCTACTCTTTTGGTAAGGGAGTTATGCTTCGTGCCTAGTTGCTGAGTGGAGATGGTGAATCTTATGCTGCTAGTGCCAAGTGATAAAACTCTGTGGTTTTCTAATATTCATTCATTTGAGGAGTTATCTATTCAAGAATGTTTGCCTATGGTTAGTACTAGGTGTCTAGGGGCAACCGCCCCGATAAAGTTGCATGTTCACTGTCAGGCCAGGCCATCTGCTAGGTGGGCCCGTCATTTGAGAAGGTATTGTAGATTGAGAAGGCCGAAGGTCTGAGTTCACGCCAGGCGGGTCTGTGTTCAGGAGGTGTCAGCTAAGAAGAGGCGGCGGCGTAAGTTTAAAGGCCGTCCTTTGTGCACTCAGGGGTGCACTTCTTCCTCTTTCTCTTCCTTTCATTCATCTTTTCTTCTACTCGGCTCCCACCCTTGGGTGGTGTACCTTCCTTCCTCTGATCTAGTTTCCATGATTTTTCCCTCTCTATTTGGGGCCGCAAACCCCCATTCTTCTTTCTCCCCTGATCCAGAGTCTCTGAATTCTCTATTTTTCCATGATTCTAGGCCTCGGCATATGTCATCCTTTCATCCAACTTTTTAGACTTCTTCTGATCCTTCTCCTCCGGTATCCCCGGGATCTGTCTCTGATCCTTCCCTGACCATGTCGGGTGATTACCCTTTTCTTTCCCCAACCCTGTCGGGTGACCATCATTCTTCTTCCCCGACCCTATCGGGTGTCTCTCATTTTTTTCCCCGACCATGTCGGGTGATTCTCATTCTCCTTCTCCGACCTCATCGGATAACTCCTATTCTTTTTCTCCGATCGCGTCGGATGATCACTCCTCTTCTCTCTTATCTTTGCCACAATCTTATCATGGTTTGTCTATTCTTTCCTCTTCACCCTTTCAAGATTCTCACAATTTTTTTCTTGCTATTTTCGAGACTTTAGTCCATCTTGATCTCAGTTAATCTTTATCTATTCTGTATCTGGTTCTTTGTTATCAGGGTCTCTGTGCCTTAATGAGGGAGTTCTAGCCCTAGTTTCTCTTCCTTTTATCCTTCTTCATCCAGTTTGGTGTCTGTCGCTCCTCTGTGTAGAGGAATCTTTTGATCTTTACTATCATCTCCCTTTCATCCTGTCAAGCAAGGAATACAAAGCTATTCACGCTCCTCAAAGCTCGATGACTAAGCTCTTGCTTTAGGATGCTACTTTCACGCGATGGGTATGAAAGGTATCTTTATTTTGTGCAAAGAATATGCTACTATCGCTATTGCTTATGCTTCTTCATGCGCATGCTTATAATGTTGGTTCCTTAAAACATGGTTGAGTAGCTTTAGGCCTAAGTTAGTTTGCTTAGTCAAATGGGTTCACTTCTGCAACACCTTAGGTTCGTGATAGCTCTGCGCTGGGAGTCAAGTTCTTTCCCCGATGTTGAGGGTGACCTTTGAGTATGGGTTTTTCACACGCTTCACGGCAGGCCATAGTTGATTCCTCTGAGGCACATCGTTGCTGCTTTGGCCATGCTCTGGGTATGGACGAAGGCCTTTTCTTTTCTCTGCACCTGTTGGCATGTCAAGCACTTAGAGACAAATACAGCCACATCTCTTTTCATACCTGGCCACCAGAACTACCTTTTTAGATTCTGATACATCTTGGTAGTGCCGGGGTGAATAGCAAAATAGGATCCATGGGCTTCACTCAGAATTGTATTTATCAACTTAGCAACAGCTAGAACATACAATCTGCCATGGAAGCTGACCACCAACTCATCATCAAATTTAATGTCATGCATCATTACAATCCTTAGATGGCCATGTTGTTTTTGTTTTTGAAATGCCTATTCCCGAGAAATGGCCTTATGGCAAGCAAGTTAGAGCTATGCTGGGATTTATTCCCCATATTGTAAAGCCAGATGTTGACAATATGCAAAAGTTCTATGGGGATTGTATGAGTAAGATCATTTACAAAGACGATTCCCAGATAGTAAGACCTGAATGCTGTAAATATTACAGTGAGATCCCAAGAACGCGGATATGGATTATGCCCATTGTAAAACCGCTTTACATTAAGGAAAAAAATGCCAAAAAAAAGTTATGCAAGAGTGCAACCCCTTGTAAAGCCGAAGAAGCCGAAAGTGAAAAAGGCTAGAACAACAGGTCGACCCCCTAAAGAAGTGAATGCCGAAGTTGTGAAAGCTTTAGCATCTGTAGGTTGCACTCAGGAAGAAATCGCAGCTCAATGCGGTTGCAGCGTCGATACATTAATAAGACGTTTTCGAGAAGAAATGAATGTTGGCAAGCTCACAGGCGATGTTTCGCTTAAAAGAGCTCAGTTTAACAAAGCCGTCAATAAGGAAGATACAACCATGTTGATTTGGCTAGGAAAGGTACGATTGAATCAGAAAGAGCCAGAAAGCAGCAACGATAACAGTTTAATTATACAGTTTTTTAAACATATAGATGAAATGGCCAAATGCTCAATCTCAGCCCCAAGCAACTCCGAAGTTATTACGAATCAACCGCCAGAGCAAACTTCTGGGTCGGGTCTGTTCGATCAGGAAAATCTTTCACCTGCAATTTAGCTTTTCTTAAGTTTTGTCAAGAAGGCCCCCCGGGCCCTTTTGCAATTCTTGGAAAATCTGAAATGGCAATTAAACGCAATATTGTAGAGCCAATGAGTCAAGTTCTTGGCAATTACATGTATTTTTATTCAGGCAAACGCGAAATAGAAATATGCGGTAGAAAAATTTATATCATAGGTGCTAACGATGAAAGAGCTGAGACTAAGATTCGTGGAGCTACTTTTTCTGGAGCTTTAGTGGATGAAGCGACAATCTTACCACAATCCGTTTTCAAAATGTTATTATCTCGTCTATCCGTTAAGGGGGCGCGATTGTATGCGACGACTAACCCCGATTCTCCCTATCACTGGCTTAAAACCGAGTTTATCGACAGAAAAGAAGAACTTGGGATCAATGTATATAATTTTAATATGGATGATAACCCATCCTTAGAGTATGAGTTTAAAGAACAAATAAAAAGAGAATACATCGGCCTTTGGTATCAACGCTTTATAGAAGGCAAATGGGTACAGGCTGAAGGAGCAATTTATGATTTCTTTGATGAACACATACACACAATTCCCTTACCACCTGCACGGGCAGAACGATATATTGTGGGAGTCGATTATGGAACGACTAATCCTACTGCGTTTGTGCTCATAGGCATTAATTCCAGAGTATATCCCAATATATGGATGGAAAAAGAATATTATTTTAACTCTCGTAAAGAAAACCGCCAAAAAACCGATAGCGAATATGCCTATGACTTAGCGCGTTTTATTGATGGATATAATCCACAAGCCTGAATTCACTGTCATTCTAAAATATGGTTATAATTCTCCCATGATAGTATACTTGGTCTCTACCGGGTTAAACAACCTGGAGAGGTAATAAGCTACCCGTTCTTTACCCTCATCGTCCACTTGTGCCAGGACAGATCCTAGGGAGTCCTCAATGATAGAAATGTATAGGATTAGGGGTTTCCCAGGGACAGGAGGTTACAAAACTAGGGGATTGGACAAGCATACCTTTTGATCTTCATAGGCCTTTTGACAATCTTGATTCCATTCGAATTTGACCCCCGCCTTTAGCAGTTCATAGAATGGACGGCACCTCTGAGAATGCTGAGATATAAATCTTCGAATGAACTGCAAGCGTCCAATCAATCCTCGAAGTTCCTTGATATTCTTAGGCGGAGGCATGTCCATGATGGCCCTAGCATTGTTGGGATCAATCTGAATCCCCCGTTTGCTAACTATAAAGCCTAGCAACTTCCCAGAAGATACTCCGAAAATACACTTCTTTGGATTCATTTTCAGCTGGTAGTCCCTAGCTCTCTGAAGCACCTTAGCCAAAACAGTGGGGTGCTCCTCTTTAGTCCTCGACTTCACCAAAATATCATCCATGTAACCTTCCAGGTAAATATGCATCATATCATGGAATATAGCCATCATTTCCCTTTGGTAGGTGGCACTTGCATTTTTCAGATCAAATGGCATTACCACGTAATTGTACGTGTCCCAGGGCGTGGTAAAGGAGGTTTTCTCTTGATCTTCAGGAGTGAAACAGATTTGGTTGTATCCTTAATAGCCATCCATGAATGACAAAGTTTCATACCCGACAGTGTTGTCCACCAATACGTCTATATGAGGTAGCAAGAAATCATCCTTGGGACATACTTTGTTTAGATCTCTGAAATCGATACAAATGCATACCTTTCCATCCTTCTTGATGATAGGGACGATATTTGCCACCCACTGGGGATATAAGACAACTCTGATGAACCTGGCCATATGTAATTTGTCAACTTCTTCCTTCATCCTTAAGGCCATGTGGGGGTGAAATCTTTTTAATTTTTGTTTAACGGGTGTTGCCCTTGGTTTAAGCACTAGTCGGTGTTCCGCTAAGGAGGGGTCAAGACCCGACATGTCCTCGTAAGACCAGGCGAAAGAATCGCTATACTCCCTTAAGACTTTGATTAAGTCAGCTTCGACTTCTAGAGGGAGATTAGCGACAATGATGATAGGCCTGGGGTCCTCTTTAGTTCCCAGATTTATTTCCTTCATAGGTTCATCCACTGCTGAAGATGGCTTGTCGAATCTCTTCAAGCCTTGAGCGTATAGGTCAGCAGTATCATCTCCGTCGCTGTCCTCATAATCGACCAGGTCCTTCTCATCCATGACTTCATAGACTCCTAATCCGTCATCGCTCCACACCCCATCTTGTTCCTCATCGTCTTTAATCACAATCACCGTGGCTATGAATTTCGGACACTTAAAAAGAGCATGACATCGCTGAACAAGATCCTGCAAGAACCTATCAGGAATGGATTTAGAGTGACGCGCCAGCGGGTGCAGCTCAGGCGAGGATGGGTTGGACGACCTAGAACAAGACCCTACTTCTCTAGACTTAGACTCTACTTCCCTAGACTCGATGGACTCTACATCTAACCTAGGAGAGAGCAAACCTACTGGGAGGGAAGCTGGGGCCTCATGCCCCTGGGAAGAGAACAGATAGAAGATAGCGTAATCTTCCACTGAAATCTTTGTTTCAAATTTGACATTTTTTTTGGAGATCAGTGGAAATCATACATCAAGATGGAGAGGGGACTTCATCTTGAACGCTTCATATTCTGAGACTAGCATATTGGCCTTAGTCTCTCTAACCTGAGAAGTCCCCTCATACATCACTTCCAATTTGTCCCACATTTCTTTGGCTGTGGAACAAGAGGAGACTCTAGAGAACTCAGTGGGGTGAAGAGCACATTGCATGGCATTGACAGCACTCCAATTTAGGGTGGACCTGCAGATCTACTCTTTGGTCCAAAGTTGTTCATCCTCTGGCAATTCAAATGGGCCTTTTATAACCACCTTCCAGATTTTGTAGTCTTTGGCCATAAGGAAGACCTGCATACGGTTCTTCCAAAGGGCGTAGTTTGATCCATCAAAGAACAAAGGCTTACTACTTGAGTGACCCTCAGCGGTTAACCCTCTACCATTCATCATCTAAACTCTATGGGATGTGAAGCCCTACGGGAGAGGTAGGCTCTGATACCAAGTGTAGGATGGGTGTGCATGGGTTAACACAGATCTAGAGGGGGGTGAATAGATCTATCCCAATTTTTAATGACACTTAAGAAGATAATGAAATAGGTGCGAAGAAACAAAGCCAATCTGACAGTAATGACTTAGACAAAGAAGAATATCTCGGTATGCATCAACCAACAGTCTAACATCCAGATGAGGCACCTGGCGAAGGCTCTCCTCATGCAAGAGGCGGAATTTCATATAGGTGGTAACATATCCTTCCAGCCACCCCGTTTTATATACCCACTGGATGCTTGACTTAAGCACAGAAGCCTGATGACCAGTTTAGACAGTGAAACGCATGCATGACTTGGGCGATCCTAAGCATACATCTAACCAACGAGAAGATGGAATGGAAACACACAAGACATGAGAACAAACACACTGGACATCGATTTTAGGTGGTTCAATTTTCACCTACATCCACCCCACACTCTAACTAGAGTGTGGCTTACTGCTGGCTCACAGCTTGAATATCGCTGATCCACAGCTTCGGGGATAGAAATCCCTGCACACAGTTGAGCCTCACAGCTTGCTGTCTGAGGAACACCCTCACCTGCTGAGCACCACAGCTTGCTCTGCTGATTCATAGCTTACAATGTAGCTTCAAAGAAAAAAGAAAAGAACTTAAGGAATTTAGAGACAGAAGAGGGGAATGTGTTTCTCGAATGAGGGAGTCTGACTCTGGACCTGATCCAGAAGTCAGAGTAAGCACTCTCCCACCCTCTTCTTCTTCCTCTCACACTTTCTCCGGCACTCTATTTTCACCAGAACCAACTCTTCTTTCTATCTCTTGTTCTCTCACTCACTCTTTTCTTGCTCTGCTCGTTGCTCTGCTCTTCAGCTTCTCCTCTTTCTTCTCTTGCCCTTTTTCCATGCATGCATTTTACCTGGATGAGGAAGGTCCCTATTTATTGGGAAACAGGGATTTCGGTAAGCTTGCTTCTAGTCCATCCTTTTTGGCGCGAATCCTATGGTCCCCCACCAGATACCCTTGAGGGCACGTGGAGGGAACATTCTTGCCAAAATATCTTTTGGGGAGAGGTGCTTAGCTGGTAGTCCATGTGTAAAGAAGAAAGATGTCTTGTCCATGTGGCAGAGTCTCCAGGAGAGTTTCTAGTCTTGGATCACGTGCCAACAACTTGGATCATGTGCCCGAGCCACATGACCAAGCTTAGTGAAGGCGTGTTGCTTTTCATGGGTTGATTCTAGGTCCCTGTGACTTAAGCTCCTTCCAATCAGAACAAGGTCAATCTATCAAACACCTTGTGTGCTTGAATTCATTTCTGAAAAGTGCTAAGGGAAGTCATATGCTCAGACTCTCATCACTGGAGACCCCGAAGGCACACTTCATAGGGTTCATTTTCAACTCATATTGCCACAGTCTTTGAAATATCACCCGTAGGTCTTGTAGATGGTCTTTTCTTTTCTTAGTATTGATCACCAGATCATCAATGTACCACTCCACCTTTTGGTACAATAGCTCATCGAAGATTTTTATCATGGCTCTTTGGTATGTAGCGCCAGCATTTTTAAGGCCGAATGACATTCTCTTGTAATGAAAGATATCTTTTGGTGGTCAGAACACCGTGTGGACCCTATCCTGCTTAACGATCCATATTTGGTTGTAGCCGGATGACCCATCCATGAACGAGAGAGCTTCATGTCCAGTTGTGGCACCTACCATTATTTCGATGGTTGGCACTAAAAAGTCATCTTTTGGGCACGCCTTGTAGAGGTCTCAAAAATCGACACAGATTCCTATTTGCCCATTTTTCTTCTTCACGGGCACTATGTTAGCCAGCCACGTGATGTACTAATTTTCTTCTATGAAGCTGATGTCAATAAGCTTCTCAACCTCCTTGTTTATTTGGTTAATTAGCTCCGGCCGCATGCATTGGGGAGACTACTTCATTGGCTCTACCTTTGGGTCTATGGCTAGCAGGTGCGGCACCATATCAGGATTCAACCCCAGCATCTCCTTATAGGTCCAGGCAAAATAGTCCCGGAATGCTTTTAGTAATTGCAAATATTGCTCCCACTCCTCCTGGGAGAGCGGGGCACTGAGAAAAGTAGGCCTCAGGTCATCCTCACTCCCCAAGTTCACTTCTATTAACTCATCAACGGAGGCTTGACCCCTATCTTCAATTTTAGGCGGTGCTGGCTACAGGTCGACTAGATCTTCATCATCCTCTTCAACCTCTATAACCTCCAAATTTTCTTCAAGTGATGCCCCATTTAATGCTGTAGCTTCGACTTCACTTGGTAGTAGGGTTTCATCCTGAGCCATAAATCCTGGTAGAAGGAATGGTCGGCATCTGTCGGCTTCATCATCTTTCACTCCATCTGGGTGAGAGGAACTTTTTATTGCAATGTTGTTGTTATTCTTGTATTCTATCCCCATTGTCTGGGTTGGCAAGTCTGATGTTTGGGTCTCAACTTCTTGGGAATGTATCAATATCTGCCCTTCTGCCGACCATTCTGACTACGGCATTGCTCGACATTCGTCGAGTATTCACTCAAATTTGAGGCACTCCCTCTCGACTTCGGAGTCTTCATCCTCTCCGCTTGCATTTTTATCAAATCTAGTTTCAACCTAGAATAGTGTTTCTTCAGAAGGGATCTCTTCCCAGCACTTACATGCGGTAGCGTCCTCGCACTCTCCTAGACTTGGATGAATGTTGAGGATGAGTTCACCCATTGTGGAACGTGGCTCTATTTCTTCATCATTGATCGGGTAGTCATTATAGACTACTTTTGATGGGCTTCTAGGTATGCAACAAGTAGAGATGACATCCACCTCTGTTTGATTGTACTCTTGAAGAGTATATCCCAACTGCGGGCTTTGAGTGATCTTCAGGAGTTCCTTCTTTTGAAAGCCTCCCATTGGCCGAAAGGCTGAAGAGAAGGGATTTGCATTTTAGCTGAAAGACGGGAGACCCGATCAGCTATATACGCCAGGCCTACTATCGGCACCATACAGCCCGTTGATTCTTCAGAAATAATATAATCATCATCCTCTTTAGTAGCTGATTCTCTAGCATAGAATATTGTGGACGGCTCACAGAAATGGGGCCCCTCCTTGTCCCTCCACGACTCTTGTCACTCCCCCAACCGATAGCGGTGGAAATTTCATTTCATTCATTTTTCCATCACAAAATCAAACCAGTAAAAGAAAAAGAAAAACACTAAATAGGCGCCAAGCATCAAGTGCGCCGCCTCATGAAGAACACATTCACAGCTGGCCAAAAGCCTCTCAAAAAATAGTCGAAGAATCTCTTCAGTTCATCTTTGTCCTCTATCACGTCAATCTGAGCCTTGAGTACGGTGGCATAGCGCCTCCACGCCTTTCAAACCTTTTGAAGCCGCCGTCTATCTTCATCGGTTCCCAGGAGATGCCTCGTAATTAAAGCTCCCCACGAGGCGGCCCATGGGATCCGTCTGGGTAATCCCACCTTGCGATGATAGCGATGGGCATGGTACAACACCAAGTCCTGAGCGCCCACAAGTCATAACTCCTGCTCCTGTGTCCCTCGTACCCTAAGTTCCTTGCACCGGTACATTATCGGCACAAACACAAACTGATCCTCTGGTAGGAAGTTCAGATAGTCTCGCCAGTCATCTCTGGTCTTCACAAGCATTGTCTTGCATATCACTTGATCTTCGGGGCTAAAGAAGGCCCTAGTTGGATAGAGTGCACTCTTCTCGAAGATTCGAGAGGCAGTGGTCATCGTGTCATCAAAGTCAAAGCTCAAATGGATCTCCATCCACACTTGCAGTAGGTAAAGACTCCCCATGGTGCTTCCGCCCAAGCTCATCTAAGTAAGCCCAAAGTACAAATGAGCAAGCATCGCCTGGGAGATGGAATGCCCACTCCACAATAGAGTAAGTGGTCCCACATACTCTTGCCTCAGCATGTCTCTAGACATGGGGAAAAGTAGCGCCCCACTGAGGCACAACGTCACTCCTGGCATCAGCCAATCTGCATCAACTGACCTCTTCTTCACTTGGCCCAGTGTCCATCCTGCTAAGCGGTCGACTAGTATCCCTCGCTGGTCTGTCATCTGTCGAACCTCTCGCTTATCACGCATAATCTCGGCCAGGATTTCCTCCCAGGGAAGAAGGTTGAGTAGGCCACCTACATCCAAGTCACTCCATTGGAAGAGGAAGTCAATCTCCTCCACCAACACCGAGGCCTCAAACTCGGGGAACACAAAGGTATGTGTATCTGGATGCCATAGCTCGATGAGTGCACCTAGGACTTCCCAATTCCACCTCATGCTAGAAAAATGCTTAGCCATGATGACTAGGCACGTGAGATGCCACTGATGCATGTATACCCTCATATCGGGTGTGATCACGTAAATCATGAAGCCACCCATAGCGGCCAACATGCCTTGGCCCCGGGAAGGCTGGGACAGACTGCACAAAATAAGAGAAGAGAAAGAACACAACAATCAAAAGCTAATCTTAAATGCCGAAAATTGGTTGTTAACACACACAGGCCACAGCCCTCACTTGGCCATTCTTCACAAGCTCACTCAAGTGGCCCTTCATCTCTGAAAGGATGCCAAGCTTGGTACTCCTAGGCGGATTAGAGGAAGAAGATGCCATCTTGGAGCTCCTCTCTTGATGATATTGGCATGTTGCTGAGTGAGCCCTTGCTTGGTAGCAAGGGGCACCCTGCCCCGAGTCTTTTATCACGAAGAGTCCCACCTATTCTGGACTCCCGTCATTTACGGGATAAGAATAGGTGGGCAGCCAAGTCACTAACTGCCCACCCATACCTAGACGGCCACCAGTGTGGCTGCCTAACTCTAAAGAAGGCAGGCCCTTTGGCCGCCTTGAGTTTATGAATAAAGGGGGGCATGGCTCTATTTGATCAAGTTCATAGTTTAACTATCAAATGTTATTTTTCATGGTCATTATTTGCAGCCGCGGAACGCCTCCGGGCCTCCGAAACAACTCCGGATCGCGCCGATCCGAACATAAAAGATGTCCGAAACGAAAATTCCAGACACGACGGAGCCGAATTCCTTGAGAAAATAGATCCGGGACCCAAACACAGGATCCAATAAGACCCAATAAGGATCCGGGGCATTACAACGTCAGTTACAGACACCATTATTGTTGTGTCCTTTTCGTTGGATGAGAGGCAGTTGGCCCCCTCTTTTATTATTTATTAACTTTTAGATTCACGTGAAAAAGGTAAGGCTGGCCTCCCTTCTTTCTTCCTATGGTGCCAGGGAACCTACCTGGACGCACAGGGAGCCCGCGTGTGAGCCCAGCGGCGGACGCGTGTGCAGGAAGATGAGGGAGCCGCAGTAGGCACACCGCAGGCCGGAGGAGGTCGGCAGCAACAACAGCGCTGCGCCCACGATCAACAGCGGCGGCGGGGACGACCGAGGGCCGACGGCGGCCGCGAGAGCCGCAGTGGTGTGCAGGCCGCCAACGTGGGCTAGCAGTGGCTTCCGGGTGGCTCCAGTGTTCGGAGCGGTTGAGGTAGCAGCGATGACTCTGGTGAGCGGAGGGGGGGAGTTGGCACACGACGACCGTTGCAGGGTAGCTGGCAGTGTGGCAGCAACAGACTGCGGCAGATCGTGGCGGGGAAGACCGCGGCGACGGTGGCTGGCGCTGTGGCAACAGCAAATCGCGACAGATCGCGACGGGGGAGACCGCAGGGGCGATGGCGCAGCGGTGGAGGACGAGCAACTCGACGGGGTGTAGCGGTGTTGGCGTTGGTGACCGGTGGAGCGGGAACCGCGGGCTGGTGCAACGCAGGGTAGGGAGGTGGGTGGCTGCAGCTCAGGTGCGGCGGTGTGAGCGGGCGGTGTCGAGCAGCAGCAAAGAGTGGTGGTGAAGGCGGGGCAGTCCATCGGCAGAGGGCGACGTGCGGCCGTGGGGGGGTGCTGCAGCGAGGCCACTGTGGGCGGCATGAGGCGGTGGCCGACGGTGGCGATCGGACGATGCTACAGCGGTGGGCGTCTGCGGCGGTCACGAGGGCGCAGGGTTCTGCTGGAAAATGGCAGCAGGGGGGCGGCGACGCTGATGCGGCGGCGGCAGCAGCGGCGCGGCGGTGGCCGAGGATTTGAGACCGGCTGTAGCAGCAGGGGATCGCGGCGCGGTGCCGGCACGCGAGAGTGGCGATCTTCGCGGCGTGGTGAGGAGGCCGGTAGCAGCCACAGTGGCGGCGTCGGTGGCAGCGGTGAGGTTGGGCACCAGCGAGGTTGGCAGGCGGCACCGGGCGATGCAGCAGCGAGCAGCGGTGGGCGGCTGCGTTCTCTATTCTTTCGCACGGCAGAGCAGGGAGGCGGCAATGGTGAGAGCCTAGCGAGTCGCGGCCGGCGAGGACGACGTTCGGGCGGTGCTGCAGCAAGGCGGTCGTGGGCGTTGCAAAGCAGCAGAGCCGGTGAGTCCCTTTCTGTGAGTGGAGCCGCGGTAGCTGGTGCTGGCAGCAGATGGCAGCAAGAGCAGTCGGGCGTAACGACGTCAGCCGCAGCGGAAGCAGTGGGAGAGGGCAACGATGGCGTCGTAAGTAGGGAGGGTTGGTGCCGTGGCGGAGCAACGGGCAGCGGCAGTGGGGCTCGGCGTCGACGAAGGAGGGGCACACAGGTGGCGGATCAATGCACGCTCTGATACCAGTGAAGGATGGAGCCGACGAGGTGAGTAGCCGCAGGATGGGTTTGGGACTCCCAGAAGATGGGTTAGCTTCAATTGCGATTCATGCTCCGATGGGTTTGCCCCCAGTGAATATTCGGTAGCTGCTATATAAAGGATGAGCGGTCTTCCCTTGACGGGTTCCCCCAGCACGGGTGGGGTGTTCAAATAGTCCTTCAATTGGTCGGAGGCTCGATGGCACTCCTGACCCCAGCTAAATGGTGCATTATTCATCATTAGTTTATGAAATGGCTGACAATGCCCGACAGGTTGGAGATGAACCTGTGGATATAAGCTAGCCGGCCCGGCAGGGACCTTAATTCTCCCAGATTCTTTGGCAGGGGCAGCTCTTGGATAGCTTTTATCTTGAAGCGGTCGATCTTGATCCCCCTGTGTCGGACGATGAAGCCGAGGAACTTCCCGCTAGAGACACCAAAGGCACACTTCATCGGGTTCATTTTCAACTCATACTGCTGAAGCCTCTCAAAGATGACTCTGAGGTCGCACAGATGATCACTCCTCTTCTTCATCTTGACGACCAGATTGTCAATGTAACATTCGACTTTACTATACAGTAACTCGTCGAATATCTTGGTCATTGCTTGCTGGTACGTGGCGCCAGCATTTTTGAGGCCGAAAGGCATCCTTTTGTAGTGGAATATTCCTTTAGGCGACCGGAAGACGGTATGAATCTGGTCGTGCTCGACTATCCAGATTTGGTTATAGCCGGATGATCTGTCCATAAAGGACAGGGCCTCATGACCAGTGATCGCGCCAATCATCACTTCGGTGATAGGCACAAGGAAGTCATCTTTTCGGTAGGCTTTGTTCAGGTCACGGAAGTCCACGCAAATCCTGATCTGTCCATTCTTCTTCTTGACTGGTACGATGTTGGCCAACCAGGTACTGTATTAGTTTTCAGCTACAAAATCGACATCTATGAGTTTGTCGACTTCCTTGCAGATCTGGTTTATCAATTCTGGTCTCATGCATCGGGAGGACTACTCCACCGGCTCCACCTTGGGGTCAATAGCCAGAATGTGCTGAGTCACGCCGGGGCTGAGGCCGAACATTTCTTTGTAGTTCCAAGCAAAGTAGTCTCGAAACTCTTGCAGCAGCTTTACATATTGCTCCCTCTCCTGTGGGGGTATGAGAGCACTCAGAAAGGTTGGCCTGGGGTCACTTTTCGTGCCGAGGTCGATTTCAATAAGCTCGTCGATGGTAACCTAACCGCCATCTTCAATTTTCGGGGGTGCCGGCAACAAGTCGACAGAATCTTGATCTTTGCCATCCTCGGCTTCGAGGACGCCGTATGCCTCTTCTCGTTCTGCTTCACTGGGTATAGAGGCCGCATTTGCTTCACACCCGCCTGAGGTTGCAGTCGGCGGGCCCAAAGGGCTCCCTGGCACGGAGAGGCACATGGCCACTTCGGGATATTCTAAGTAGTCATCATAGATAGCTTCGATGGGGGACGAAGTGGTTGTTGGCCATGCTCGGGGCTGCTCAGCCACCGACGGCCAGGGTTGCTCATTTTCTGATGCGTCCTCAGGAACCTGGTACTGGACTGATATTGTATATATTTCCCTTCTGGGGCTGCTTGTGACATGGGGGCGTCGCGGGACCACCACATAGTCTCCCATTCTGAGCTCATCCCTGTTAATCAGGTCCTGAGCGATATCTTTGAAGATGTAACAGTCTTCGATAGGGTGACCCAATTTCTAGTGGTAAGGGCAGAACAAGGGGTCACCACTTCTTCGGAGATCCTGGGGCCTCTTGGACTTCAGGAGGGAGACTTTGCCATAGTGACAGGCCCAGTCAAAGATCCCTTGAGTCTTCTCTCTTGGGAAAGAGTAGGGCTTCTGCAGCTTCTCCTGTAGTGTGTTAATATTAAGCCTAGGGACAGTGAGGTTATGGGCCAATATGACATATATATAGAGCTGGTTCAATAATTTCTTTGTTCCCACCTTTTTTTGGCATTAAATCAACTTGTTGTCATAACACATCATTGTAGTTAAAACTTTTTTTGATGTTTTCAATAATTTCCTTTGCATGCATATTTGTTTAAGATATGTAAATCTCATTTTATTGTTGCTTTATTTGTGCCAATAAATTAAGACAGAGACAATAATCCGTCATCACTAACTCTTTATACATGCATTTTTTAAAGTCTTTAAACATCATATGGCTGTTCATTGTGAATAATAATTAAGTTACCAACAAAAAAGCATATAAAAAGTAGTAAGTAAATATATGTCTTATATTACTTATTTTTTTCTTTTCTTTATTCTTACATATTGGGCATTTTTGGAAAATACATTGGTTATATCATACTCAAAAGAAAGCGGTGAATTTTTGGAACCAGCGTAGACATGTTGTCGACGAATTTACGGTCCGTCCAAACTATATATCGATCCTATCACAAAAGTAAAGAAAAAATAAAGTCTAAAGGTAAAATAAAGGAAACAAAAAAGGATGAAGGGATGGATCCACTCCAACTCATAAAAAAAATACAAGAAAGAAGGAGAGGGGAAAGAGCAATGCCAGAGGCTGCTTCTTAGACTTTGAAATGGAATGAATTGCTCTGGGATTGTTGTCAAGGTGATGGGGAAAGTCTCCTCCATTATGAAAGCATGCAGTTTTCTTTATTCTCTGCAAAAGCAGATGAGGTGAGTGGTCTTCCAAAGTTACCTGATTGAAAGGCATCTTGGCACTTAGGCCAGTAAAGATTTGAGAGAGAGAGAGAGAGAGTGAGAGAGAGAGCAATAAAAGTTAGTATATTGAGGTGCATGCCCCTAATATATAAGAGGCGTATGAGCATAGAGAATTACTGCCAATAATAGGGAAGAAAGTTATAGTATACTGTATATGTTCCCCTTTGTCTTACAGATAAGATTCTGATGGTCACTGCTGCCCCCAGATGCCAGCAGATCCACGCACGATTTGCATCAGATAGTGCATAGATTTGAGGGGAATGTGATACCGCAAATTATAGCTAGCTTTGCGTCCACAAAGTCTCTCTCTCTCTCTCTCACACACACATATATGCATGGTATAATAAAGAAAGAGAAGCTACTAGTTCCCCCATATCTCCTTTTTTTTCTGCACAGTTAAGGAATCTTTTTTACATCTTCCTTTCCAAAGTTCCCTTTTCATTCCCCTTGGTTTTCTTGAAGTGCTCTCTCTCTCTCTCTCTCTCTTGGCCCCTTAGGATTCCTTATCTTTCCATCAGAAGGACATGGAAGTCTGACTCTGGAAATGATCTTTCTCTTTCAGAAGTGAATGGACCTGGTGAGGAAAGAGAGAGAATCAAAATTAGGAATGTTTGATGATAAGATGATAGCTCTCTATCTATCCCTCTCTCTCTCTCTCTAACACATTGAGATTTTTTGGAAGAGAATGAGAATCAAATAATGGCTCCCACTGGCGTAGATCTCCAGCTCTCTTCAACTTCGCCCATTATAAAATGTTCCTCCCTTCTGTAATTTCCCCTAATTTCAATTCACCTTCCGTCTTACATTCCTTAATCATAGTTCCCTTGCAGGCTTGCAGCATTAATCCTCGACTGGAGTTGCGAAGAGTTTCATAGAAGGCTAGCCTTACGTGCTTACCTGGCTTGGCCTTCTTCCAATAATTATATATATATATATATATGAACCTCAATAATATTCCTTTTTTTTCATGTTCTAAAGGGTGTCCTTCTACAAGTATTTATGCCAAGGATGATCTGCAAGAGCCGGGCGAGAAGGAGTTGTGCCACGGCTATGTTGTTCAAGATGCAAGATTTTATTTGCCCGATGCTAATCCGTGTTATTGAGCCGGGCATTGTTGAAGAGGCCAAGCCTCCGTCAATGTTCACTGAGAAATGTCAAGCTCTGATGCCATGTAAGTCCATGCCCAAGGGCCAGGCAGGGAACCCCTTGTTTTAACCCTCCGATATCAAGTCCATTCTTCCATACAAGGGGCGAATGTCCATTTTGTTCAACGCTCTTCATATCCCACAATCCTTGGGCAACATGAAGCTTCCCATTCCAACTTTTCATCTCCCTCACATTATTGCTCTTCGCCCTCCAAGGGAGTTGTCATTTATTGTTGAAGCTTCATCATGGGCTTTTACTTTATCCATTGGGCCATTTGACTGTACACTTTCACCGCAATGGAGGGACAGTTGTTCTTCAACTAGGGGGCATTCCGCTACCCTATCCACTTTTTATTTTACTTCATCCACATCTTTATCTATCACCAATTCCTCCTTATGGGCCATCCATTGGGTGAGGAGGGAGTTATCATCCTCTCGCCCTTTGTGTTCTTTGCATCTCATTCCATGCATCTTTTACATCCATTTCATCGCATGCATTTGCATGCCTTTTTCTCCAGGTTTCTGAACCTGTATCTTCCCCGCCACCCAGAACCTTCGGATCCTTTGCATCCTCCTTCTTATTCACCTCTATTTTCAGGATCTTTGGGTTCCCTTACGCATATTGGGCATCTCGCCCCCTTCAATCTTCTTTTAGGGCATCACACCCACTCTCGACTCTTGTATCTGGATTCTCCAGTTTTCCTCAACTTGCCGAGCATCGTGCCCTCCTTCTCCACATTCCTCTGGAACCTCCAGACCTCCCTTTTTGGGCATCATGCCCCTCCATACCTCCACATCCGGATCCTCTAAATTTCTCTCTCCTTCCCGGGCATTGTGCCCTTTTACACCTTCCTCCTCTGGAACCTTCGGATTCTTCACTCATCCCCTCCAATCTCCTTGTTGCTGGGCATTACGCCCCTTTCCACCTTCCTCCTCCGGAACCTCCAAACTTTGTGTCTTTTTCTCTTGATCTTTTCCCAGGGCACAGTGCCCCTTCTGATCCCATCCCTCCTGAACCTCCAGATCTCTTATCCCATCCCTTGATTCTTCTAGGGCATCGTGCCCTTTTACACCTGCCTCCTTTGGAACCTCTGGACCTCCCATCTTTCTTCTGATTCTTCCTCCTATTCCTTCGGGACATTGTATCCTTTGTTCTCTTCTTCCTCTTAACTTACCTTTTCCCATCCCTCTTCCCAGGGCATCGTGTCCCTCGGTATTTTCTTCCTCTCGAATATCTAGATTCTTTCACCCATCATGATTCTCCTCTCCCTTTGCCTTTGGACCTTCCGAATCCACCACTTTCAATCTACCAATTCCTTCTCTTCATTCTTCCTGATCTTGGGTCTGACCTAACTTCTTCTGCCTCAACTGTTCAGGGCATCTGCCCGTTCTCCCATTACTTCTGAGGCTTTAGTCCCCACTCCTCCTCCTGATTCCCCTTTCTTTCTATAGACCTTCCATGTGATTAAGGTCTCCGCACCTTAGCAAGGGAGTTCTAGCCCTCGCCTCTTTTCCTTTTCTCCTTATTCGTCCGAGCCTGATTTTGGCACCACTCATTCTTGTTAAGCCACTTCAACTCCTTGCTCCTTATATTTTCCTCTGTCAATGAGGACAAATCCCATGTTGATCAACATCGGATTTTTATTAGATTTTCAAGGCTTAAAGCAAGAATTTTCTATGAGCTATGAATTCTGGGTGTATTCCTAGTTATAGGACTTTAATTCTAGCCTTAATGCATTGGGATTGGGGCTGGTTGGCCTCAATTTGAGTTAGAATGGGTTTTAGTACCATTTAGGTGCTCCTATTCTCGGATTAGGACTCTCTTGGAGAGTCCCGATTGGTTTTAACTGCATCTTTACCCTTGCGATCTATCACACGACCGCTAGGCACCCCCTAGCAGTCATCAGGCGACCATTTCTCCCTTTCTTCTGCCTCCTTCTTTCTTTCTTTCCTAAATAGTCACGTAGAGACAATTTTTTCCTCCCTTGCGGTCTCCAGTAGACCATTTGCATATTTCTTCTTGTTTCTCCCCTATCTATCCCAAACGGCCTTCTGTTGGACCGTCACCCAGGAGTTAGCGATCCTGCTTAGACAATTTTTCCCACCTGAACACCAATTCTCTCCTCTGCTCTCTCTCTCTCTCTGATTTTCATGTTTTAAAGACTGCTCTCTCCCTCTCTCGCTATCTTCATCAGCCTTAGGAGTCACAGTTGTTAGTGAGGGTCAGCATTAACATCCATGCATTTGCATTTGGGAAAAGTAAAAGATCATATTTTTATTAAGTAAAAGAGTCATGTACATGCATATGTCCACAAAAGTAAAGTACAAAATGGCTCTCAAGCAGGTCCCTCTCCTGGATCCCCGCTATCCCCAGTGCCCTCATGACGCTTCTTTGGCGGACCCATAGCGGTGCTGCCCTCCGCTCGCCGTCGTCGTCTCTCTGCCTCCTCGTTCCTCCACTGGCCGGAGGAGCTGGTAAGGAAGTCTGGGAACGCGTTGCTCCTCACACCGCTCTGCGAAGGAATCTGATCAGGTCCTCGGCCTATCATCTAGACCGTCAGCTCCATGGTCCGCAACTCGATCTTCATATCATAGGCTTGGTGCCATGACTCCCTCGCCTCTGTACAGTAGCACTCCAAATCTGCCGCTCCCATGCTCAGTCGCTCCACCTCTGCACGAAGACGAGCCACCTCTGCCGCCTCTGCTCGAAGCCACTCTACCTCGCTCAACACGGTCGCTAATTCCCTCATCTGCATGTGCATTCATCATGGTTAGTCAATTGCATTGGCATATGTATTAAGTCAAAAGGAAAGTCGGTCGATCTGCTTACGCTCTCTGCGAGAGTGGCCTCAGCCTCCTTGGCTCGGGCAACCACCCGTGTGAAGTCGACATCCTGCTCAGCCCTACCCGTCGACTCGGAGAAAGAGGATGATGCATCGGGTCCCTGCCACTGTGCTCCTTCGGCTCGCTGCATTTAAAAGTCAAGGTTAGTCAGTCAAATTCATAAGCACTTAGGTCTAAGGTTGGCTAAGATCACCAGAAGCTCCAGTGCGCGTTGGAACTCATCCCTCTACTGAATGGTGGAGTGGAGGAGACCCTAGAGCTCCGCTATCCGTCCCTGAGAATCTAGTTGCTTGTAAAAAGTCAAATTGTCATTGCATCAGTAATCATTAGGAAAAGATAAATTCAGAGAGTCGAACTGGTCGTCGAGAGCCACGTAAGACCTGGTCTCTGTAGCGCTTGGCGTAGGCCTTCAGGTAGGCCTCATCACTGGTAGCTCGGGCTCGTACCACCTGGCCACTTCGCGTCCAGTCACGCATCTGGTCGATTGCCCGGGTGACCCAGTCGATCTCCCCGCTCAATCCCTTTGAGGACCATCCTACGCGCTCACCGTCTCTCGCTGGGAATTCCACCTCTGGTTGGTGGACGCCTCTGGTCCTCATGATCAGGCAGTGGTGCAGTGGCTTGATGATGTTCATGCAATGAAGCCACACGTCTCGTCCCGTGTATGCCTGGGCCACCACCACCCAGGGCTATCCCTCGTGACCCTCATCACGGTATAGTGTCTAACGCACCTGAAAGGGAAGGCATTAGAGTCAGCATCAGCATGTAAGAGAATTTAATTACATTTAGAAGTTTAGAGTTTGGAAGTCTTACTAATGCATAAGGGAGTGTGTCAATATCATCCTGGATCACTCGTGCTAGGTGTCGTAGTGACCTCGTGTCCCGAACCGCCATCCATCGCCTCGCGATAGGTACCAGGTCCAGATGTACCACCTTCCCTCTCCCTAGGCTAGGGAGGTACAGGTAGCACCACACCTGCATTTGTCAAGTGTCAGCATATAGTAGTTATAATCATAATCACATTTGCATAAGTATTTGAAGGTAGGGCATTTTACCTGAAGTAGAGGTGAGAAGCCATCCAGCATCGTCCACCGATCGGTGGTGCTGAGGGAGTCAAACAAAAATGCCAACGCGGTAGTGCCCCAAGCATAGTCTCCCACTCCATCCAGGTCTCTCAGTAATGGGATGAGCATGTAGCTCACTCCGTCCGCCCTCATCGCGAAAAGGAGCTTCTCGAACATTAGCATCAGGAAACGGTGGAGGATGACGTCTCCCTCTGGTCCTGGCCCTGCTGCCACTCTCTGTCTGGCTCAGTCTGTCAGCCGCCCAAGGTGCTCCTCAGGCAGCTCTCCCACGGCTATCGCTGCTCCTCTCAGCCCCAGGCTCTCCTGGAGGGTTGCTCGTGCCAGCATGGATGAGTGATGTCTTGGTCTCGTCAGCTCCAGCTCTAATAGCTCCCGTGCCAACTCTCGGTAGTCGGCATATGTCATCCCCGTCACTGGTGCTCCGTGCACTCTCAGCCCCGTGATCCTCACCATGTCCTCCAGTGTAGGGATCATGTGCCCCCACGGGAGTAGAAATGCCCTGCTGACTGGGTCCCACCGGTCGTGGAGTGCGTACAGCAGGGCGGTGTCTAGCCTCATCAGCTCGATGCTCAGAAGCTCGACAAATCCCATAGAAGCTAGTCTCTCTCTGGAAGTCTGGTAGTGCCAGGTATACTGCTCGAAACTGTAGCCAGGAGATCCTCGTTCGTCGTTTGCCCTACATGCATTTAATATTTAAGGGTCAATTATCCATGTAATATTCAATTAATAATTCATGCATTGCATCAAAAAAAATCACTCTCAGAACCCCAAATGGTCCCCTTTAGACTGTTTGTCTAGTCCTAACGGTCTGGGCTAGACCGTTTTCATTCCCTAGCGGTCGCTGGAAGGACCGCTAGGCTCCCGCCATCATGGTGTTTTTCTCCCAATTCCCCAAGCCTAGAAGACGGCCCAGATGGCCTCTACAACACTCTTATGGCTCCCCTGACCCATTTCCTTCCTCTCCTACCCACATGTACATGATTGAAAATTAAAAATGGGTTTTTTAGGAGATCAGCCTACCTCAGATGAACGGCGTCCGGACAGAAGCCTCCTCCATTGTGTGTTCCCCCTCTTCATCCCCGGTGGCCTCCTCAGGCGTGGTCGCCACCGTAGAAGGCTCTCCTGCCTCGGTTTGGGCCGGCAAAGTCTCTTCACCCTCCAGTTGGTTCGTCACCACTGGAGGCGTTCCTTCTTCCTCTAGATAATGCATAAAACATCTCATGGCCATCCTTTTCCTCCCCATCATTCTCTGGGTGAGCGAGTGGATTGGTTGGTGGTGGTGGTCTCCAGTGGGAGCTCGTCACCGGTGAGGGTTGAGTGGTTCGGTTAGAATGGGTGAGAATGGGAGAGTGAATGGCTGATTCTATTTTTGAATTCTCCCAGATCCTTACAGTCTATTGTGAGACCATTAGGATCTGCTTGGCGGTCCTCCCTGGACCTTTTTTACTCCAGGTCATGCACATCGGGGAATGTGAACCACCCTAGGGGTGGCGATCTAGTGGTAGACCATTAAGCTTTCTTTACAGCCTAGCTCGTGACCATTTCTTGATGCTGTAACGCTTGAATTGCTGAATTTGCTTTATTCCATTTTTGTGTGGTCTATGCCTTATTTGATGCTTAATGCCTATTCTATGGATTTAACTATTGATGGCTAACCTCTTATTGTCAAAATCATAAGCGCCATCGCATCACAATGCTTCTCGCCAGGCAAGTAAGTCAGGTAAGTATTTCGATCCTTGAATCCCTTAATGCATTACTATATGGTAGCCATCATATACTACCTCGGGAGCCGATTGGTCATTCATGTGTTCTAGGATATGATATTCCCCTTTAACAAAAATGAGGCTGATCTAAGTGCATATGTTTAATCGTGGGATAGGCCGTTAGGTTGGAAGAGTTGGGGGACGATGGTTCTATCTTGCACGCCGTGGTTGCAGATAGTGTCTTGACCCTAATTTGTCCGGTCTAGCAATATTATTCTTGAGTATCTTTGTAGCACCCCGGATAAAAATGATAGGGAAACTTTATAATTCTGATGAGAGTTTTGTTTGTAGCCTCAACTTCTCCATTTTCTTGTGGGTAGTATGGATATGAATGATGCAAATTGATGCCATATTTACCACACATGTCGCGGTGTTCCTGAGATGTGAACTGCGACCCGTTGTCGGTGACGATGTCATGAGGAACACCAAACCTGGCGAGGATGTTGCGCTTGATGAATTTCACCACCGTTGATGCCTTGACTTCCGTGAATGCCTCAACTTCTGCCCACTTCGTGAAGTACTCCGTAGAAGTGAGTATGAATGATTTTCTCCAAATCTCTTTGGTTCTATCCTCCAGGGGACTGACTATGTCGAATGCCCACATGGCAAAAGGCCAGGAAGCTATGAGAGGGTGGAGTGAGGACGAGGGAGCGTGGACCTTGTCTGCATGGAGTTGGCATTTGGCGCAATGACGGACATAACAGGCATAGACCTCGTGCATGGTAGGCCAATAGTATTGTCGAAGGAGTTTCTGAGCAAGCATGCGGCCATTTACATGGCCACCACATTCACTGGAGTGCGCAGCTTTGACAACTGCACGAGATTCAGTCTCATCGAGGTAGCAGAGATAAACTCTAGTAAGAGATTTGCAATGCAAGAGACCACCTATGATGGCGAAGTGTTTCTCGGCTCAGCAAATGGCCTGTCGATCGGGGGCGATAGCATAATCAGGAAAGGAGCCATCCCGGAGATAGTTCTCGATGTCGAAGAACCAAGGATTGCTGTCCTCGAGGTCGACTTCGGGCTCGCGAGAGATGACATGGACTTGAAGAGAGGACTCAGAGAACTGTTGGAACCAGAGATCTGAGTGCGCAGGGATGTGCATTCTTTGCACTATGACAATAGCTGACAACTGATGCGGGATGACGAGACATGACTCGATACCAATTGAATGCGATCTTGAGACTCTAGGAAAACTTGGGACTCGTCCCTAGCAAGAGAAGCGTGTGGATATGCGCGGTTGAGAAACCGGCAATGAGTTAAGGGTGTTTGGCTCTTCCATGCCCGGAGTGAATCACGGGACGGGTCACACTCACTCTCTCTTGCAGCGGCAACAAAATTAGAATGAGTTAGTAATCCTAACACTCAAGCAGCGGCATAAAGAACACATATGAACTAAGCAAATGAGACAAAGGGAGGCGAATGTACCTCCACGCTCCGGGTGTACGGAAGATGACCCCGGCTGAGACTCGTACTCCCAAAATAGTAATTAAACAATAGTTACAGTAGGAAATTTTATGTCCACTCCATGTAGGGAGGTAAAGGGCTACACATGGGACCCAGGAGTAGCGGGCTCAGGTTGATGGGTAGCATTTTGGGTAGCTTCGACGTTAGTGCATGTCGACAAACATGGGGACCACGCCCCGGTCGGAGGGCCGATCGGGCTGGGAGTGGTATCGCTGCGAAGGGAGACTCCTGAAGGGACAATCCCTAGGAGGGGAATGCACTGGATCGCCTCGTGGAAGCCGAGATGGCCAGACTGTTGGACGTTGTTGCTTGCTGTCCCCGAACCTATTTCATAGTTTTATATCTACGTGACTTGGCAAAAATAACTGCTACGATCAGACCCGATGTCGGATCGATGCGAGACTGGTGCTGTTGTGAAGCTACTTTGAAGATATATGAACAACTATTGTTATAGGAATTTTTCTATTTCTTTACTTTCTGTGGCTGAATTTAGAATAGGTGGACTTCTCTGGCTCAGTACAGACTGGGCAGATTGGGATCTACCTGAGAAATTAGTTTGACCGGAGGGAAGATGGTGGATCTGGGTGCTAGAGATTGGAAACGAAAAGTGGATGGGGTGAAACTTTTTGTGGGACATGGGGGAGGCCTCAGGAACTTACAGAAAAAGTTTCATCTCAAGAAGAGCTCGGACCTAGGAGCTAAAATTTGGGGATGGCCTTGTTGTGATGGATGGCAGAATTCCGACGAACTTGATGGCGGTGCGATGGCGGCTCGTAGCGGCGGCGGCGATCCCCGGAACTGATAGGGGTGGAGTATCACCACCAGAATATAGCCTTTACAGCTGCAAGGGGGAGAGGGAGAGAGAGAGAGGAGGGACACCTCTATCGTGGAGGCATGTGCTTACACACGAAGGCCGACACCGAAACGACACGATCTGAAAACACAGTCACGACCTCACCGTGGTGATCTCTACGCCATCTAGGGGAGACCCTCGGTGACGCTCACTGAAAATTCTAGACCTTGACCTCAGGAAAACACCAGAAAATTACGTGTAAAATCTTGTCTCGCAGATAGGAAACTGAAACACAAGTTATGAGAATCTTACGTCAAGTGACGGGAGTGCCTGCCCACTAGAAGCAAGGCCGGATGTGTCCACTGATGACTTAGTCCGCAGCCTTAGGTGTCTACCTATGATGCCCCAGGTGGAGACTGAGATACCGTACAAGTAACTACAGAACAAGGACTAGTTGGGGTCACGCTCATCAGTCCGTGTCCTCTGCCCCCAACTACACGTACACACACAGACCATCTGCTCTAGGTTGGGTCCTCTACCTGGTTTTCTCCCCTGTCGGACTCAAGCTGCAAAGGCAAGGGGTCCTATAGTAACTAGCCTAAAAATCATCTCATTCGGGCCACGCTCTCCACCACTCCCAAGTGGGTCTGCACCTGCATGTGCAGGAAAGCTACGACTAGTGGGGGCTCATAAAACGTGAACACAGAAAATCACTCACACACCCATCGTGAGTAACACAGAGTAACAGGTGGCTCACAGCCGCCAGAGTCTAGACAGCCCACTAGACCTACTAAACCCAATGGCCCTTTAGTCACGAGACTCGGGTCAAGACCGTCACACCCGACGGCACAGTGCCGTCAATCTAGCCTAATCCCTAGGTCTGAAACCACGGTGACACGGCCACCACAGCAACTCACTAGCCGCTGAGTTGATCCCTCATCCAAGGGATGCACGGAAAACCTCCAGCCCCAGGCTGGGTAATTGGACTCACAACCTAAGGCCATATGCTTGGCCCACGCGGAAATCACTTCTCGAAGAAACCCACATCGTGCGGGGGAGACCCTCTGCACTCACACTGACTCACGACGACTCGATCTAGCATAACACGAAAGCCCGTAACACAAGAGGGTCGCCCGGACCCTTAAGACCTACGGGCACACTAATCGAGGTAATACGGTATCTCCGGACACCCAAAAACATGGTCACAGTCCCCACCAGATGTCCTGGACACTCACGGGGTCACAGGTCGGTTATTGGGTCTCAACCGGACTGACCGGGGCCCAAAACGGGCCTCTCCTCTGCATTTCGGTTGACCAACCCATATGTGTCGGTCGGCCAAGCCAGTTCGATCTACCGAACTGGGCAGAATGCCTAGTTCGAGCCAACGCCCGAACGGTCGACAGAACTGCCCGAGTTGGTCGACCAAATACGGTGCAGAGCCGTCCGGACCCAGCCCTAAGGTCCATTTCTACGCCCCAATCAGCCCCCGGTGGTGGGGAAAACATGGGAAACCATTCCCCAACCTCTAGACCACCTAGAGAGCGCGTTTAAACCCCAAAAATACAATCGAATCGAAGAATCCATCGCACACCCTAAACCATGATTTTATGAGCCTACCATGAAACTCTGTCCAAACGCTATGGGTCCCAACTATACCAGCACCTGAGATAGACCCTGTCCCCGATGAGGCTGTAGGAACACCTGCTAACGTCATCAGCGCAGCGTAGAACGTGGGAGGTGTCACCATCATCCCTCCCTGTCACATGCATAAAAGGAGAATAAGGAAGAAAGAAAAACAAATAATGGCAACCTACAACTTGAGATAGGTAGGAGTAGGAGAAGAAGTGGGGGGATCGGTGGAGGAATTAGTGGTGGGGAAAGAAGGGGAGAGGCGTGGGAGGCTATTAAAAAAACGACAAAAGAAATGGAGATTGCCTCACCAACAAGAGATGAAGAATTAGCACAACGGTGACCGTGGTGGTAGCCTATCCAAGGGTTTTGATGGGGTTTGGAGTACAGTGAGGATGGCAGGAGGCAAGATCTGAAACTAGCAAGGGCGGGGTGGGAAGTGGCCAACAGCAGTACCGAGGGAGGGGGCCCTCGAGAAGTAGAAGGGGCAGCACGTGCCCAGCAAAGCACTTTTGATGTTTATTATTCACTGCCGATCAATGAAAATAGACGGTTCAGATTTGAGGCACATGAGGTGGCAATGGATCCCCAGACAAAAAGAAATACCTAAATTGGAGAGACTATTATACAAATATAATGTTTTAGTGGTTAAAAAATAAAATTCTTTTTTTCTTTAGCCCCTGAAACGATATTCCAAGCTTTCAGTCGGACAGGACACCGGCGACAGCGCGGTGGATATCCGCGAGAGAGAGAGAGCGCGAGAATGGGGGACGAGGGGGGAGAGGTGCGATGGAGCGTGGTGACGGGCGGGAGGGGCTTTGCGGCGAGGCACCTGGTGGAGATGCTGCTCCGCTCGCAGCAGTGGCGCGTCCGCATCGCCGATCTGGCGCCGTCCATCAAGCTCGAACCTCGGGAGGAAGAGGAAGGCGGCGGCATCCTTGGCCCCGCCCTACGCTCCGGCCGGGCCTTGTATGTACCTGCTGATCTCCGAGACAAAGCCCAGGTCCTCCAAGGTCCACCTCACACCAAGATTTTTGCTCCTCTTCATGTCCCCCACATTGTCTCCATGTTAAGCCGATGTCGCGATTCCGAATTGATCTGTTTACTCGGATGGCTGTTTGTATGATTTTAGCCAGTTTGGAGTGATCTGTCAAGTCCCCAATCCCTAAGCACAGTGTTTGATTTCATTTCGATGCATTTGCCTGTTCCATCAGATTATTTTTTATATTTGTTGTCAGTGGTTCCATCAGATGCATACTTTTGCTCTTGGCATGGTTAAAATGTCCGAGTGCCGGTGTTTTACAAGTCTGAGCTTGGAAGTTGCTACTGCTTTGGTCGAGTTTTTTTTGTTTCATTGCTTTGGTCAAGTTTTTTTTTGTTTCATTTCATCCATTTTAGAGAGGTTCCAGTATACTATCTATGCTTCACTGCTCGCTGGGGTTTTGTCTCACTCTCATTTGGATCTGCCTTCACTGCAGCATTTCAAGGGGCGGAGGTTGTTTTCCATATGGCTGCACCTGATTCGTCTATCAATAATTACCAACTTCACTACTCGGTTAATGTGGAAGGTGAACTGTGATGCACTGCCATTTTAAGTGCGACTGTGAACTAGTACCCGAGGCATGAATCATTTGCCGAATTTGGCAACTTTTTTCGCCTGAAATCAAAGGGATAAGTCCTCCAAATGGCCCCCGGCTTGCTCCTCTTCCAGCCATGGCCGGGGAGGCCATTGCCCGTGCGAGTCTTAACTGCCCTTATTTTGCTTGCCAGTACCGCCTTGGTGATGCTTGGATAACCACTTGTTCGCTGTAGTTGCTTTAACACACATTAGCCAAGTTCACAAGCATAATAAATGACAATGATAATATGAATGTGAAGCTTCGATTATCATTAAACGAATGAACTTGATTGAACATGATTAAACCATTGCTTGGGTCCTAGGTGGCCAAAGGCCATGCCTCCTTCAGATGGAAGGCAGCCACAGTGGTGGCCTTCTACCGCCATGGTGGGCGGCCAACGGTTTGGCTGCCCATCTGCTCTTATCCAGAAGCTGAGGGTCTAGAGAAGATAGGGGACTTCCCGTCTTATAAGTCTATGCTCCAGGGATGCCCCTGGACATCAATTAGGGCTTTATGGGGGAAGAAAGAAGGAAGAAAGATGGTGTCTTCCTCCTCCAAATCCTTTGGGAGTAGAGAGCTCACCGTCCTCTCCAAAGTTCAAGGTCATTTGAGCACCTTGGTGAAGAACGGCTAGGTAAGGTTGTATGTGTGTTAGTTCCAGCATTGATTTTGTTTTGATTTTTTTCTCTTCTCTCCATCTTTTCTATTATTTTAGCCTCTCCTAGCCTTTCTGGGGGTGAGACATGCCCGTCGTTACAGCTGGCTTCATGATTTGTTGGTGGCCGTGACACCCACTATGAGGGTGTTCATGCATCAATGGCACCTCACGCGCTTGATCGTCATGGGGAAGCGTCTCCATAGTATGAGATGGAATTGGGAGGCCCTGGGGGCGATGATCGAGCTGTAGCACCCAAACACACACACTTTTGTGTTCCTAGAGTTTGAAGCTTCAATGCTAGTGGAGGAGGCCGACTTCCAGTTCCAGTGGGGCGACCTAGAGGCAGGTGACCTGATCGATCTCCCTCCTTGGGAACAAGTGCTGGTAGAGATTGTGCGAGACAAGCGCGAGGTTCAGCAGATGACTGATCAGCGAGGGATACTAGTCGACCGCCTAGCCTGGCGGATGTTGAGCCAGGTGAAGGACAAATCTATGGAGGTAGATCAGCTGATCCGAGGGGTGACGTTGTGCTTAGGTGGGGCCACCCACTCTCCTATGGATGGGGCGCTCCCTCTTCTAGGCGGTGCTCGCCCATTTGTATTGTGGGCTTACTCAGATGAGTTTAGGAGGGTGCACCATGGGGAGTCTCTACTTGCTACAGGTGTAGATGGAAGTTCATCTAAGCTTCGATTTTGATGACATATTGGCCACGACTTCTCAGATCTTTGAGAAGATCGTGCTCTACCCAGCGAGGGCCATCTTTGGTCCTGAGGATCTGGTGGTATGCAAGACTTCACTTTTGAAGACCAGAGATGACTGGCGAGACTATTTGAATTTCTTACCTGATGATCTGTTTGTGTTCATGCTGATGATGTACCGGCGTGAGGAATTCAAGACACGCGGGACACAGGAATAGGAGTTGTGGCTGGTGGGAGCTCTGGGCTTGGTATTGTACCAGGCCCATCACTATCATCGCCAAGTGGGACTACCTAGATAGATCCCAAGGGCTGCCTTGGGGAGAGCTCTGATTGTGAGGCGTCTCTTGGGGACCGACGGGGACAAGAGGCGGCTTCACAAGAGAGGGAAGGCGTGGAGGCGGCACGCCATCGTGACTAAAGCTCAGATTGACGTGGATGAGGACAAAGATGAATTGAGGAGATATGTGGACTACCTATGGAGTTTTAGGCCTTGGGTGAATGAGTTCTTTTTGAGGTGGCGCACTTGATTGTTAACGCCTATCCATCATTTTTCTTAGCTTTGTTTTTTTTGCTTGTGATAGGAAAAGGGACAAAAGACCAATTGGAATAAAAGCACCCTCAAACCTCGAGGAAGAATTGCAACACCTGAAAAATAGGGGTGAGCCTCATCCCACTGGCTCAGTAGGGGTCCCCACAGAACCCCAATCAAAAACAACGGCGGTAACAAGCAGGGCTAACAAGAACAATAGCAACAACAGGAGTAGCTACAACAACAACAACAAAAAACATGGTCATACATGAATTCCCCAAACACGGTAGCCAATGAAACCACAACTTTACAACTACTCCTATCGGAATGGGAAACCAACACTTCGATCCCACAGTCGGGAGACCACCAGACTACAAACCACCTGGTCACGCTTCCAGGGAAACATCACGAAAACCCTATCCTGGAGGCCTGTCTTTGCTGACTAAGGCCCAACTCACGACCACGTGGTCTGGGAACACCATCACAACCTCACCGTCGTAAACTGTACATCATCTAGAGGAAAACCCTTGCTGATGCCTACTGGAGACCGTAGACCTCTATATCAGGAAACCACTCGAAAAATTACATGCAGAACCATGTCTCGTAAATGAGAAACGAAAACTCGAGTCACGAGAATCTCACGTCATGTGACAGGAGTACTTTCCCACTAGAAGCAAGGCCGGAGGCGTCCACCGACGACTTAGTCTGCAGCCTCAGGTGTCTCCCTATTCGCCCTAGGCTGAAACTGAGACACCGTAACAATAACTAAGAACACAGAACAAGGACTAGCTATGGTCACACTCATCAGCACGGGTCCAACGCCCCCAATAATGTGTGCACACACAGACCATGTGCCCAAGGCCAGATTCTCTAACTGGTTCTTCCCCATAGCCCGGACACAGGTTTAGTAGAGGGGCCCTATGGTAACCAGCCTAAAAATCGTCTCTCTCGGGTAAGCCACTCCGCCACTCCCAGGTGGGTCAACAATCGCGTTCCGTAAGAAGGCTACAACTAGTGGGGCGTCACTGAATGTGAACACATAAAATCACGCATACACCCATCGCTAGTAACGTAAAGTAACAGGTGGCTCAGAGCCACTAGACTCGGGACAGCCTTCTAGACCTACCAACCCAATGGTCCTTGAGTCACAAGACTCAGGTCAAGACTATCATACAAGGACAGCTCCACGTTGTCAATCTACCCTAACCCTAGGGTCAGAAACCTCGGTACGATAACTCAGGAGGCGGTCCACACCCGCCGAGACCATTCCCTCATAAAGGGAGCTCAAGAGACCTCCAGCCCCAGGCTGGGTGACTGGACTCCCAGTCCATGGCCATACGCATGGCCCACTCAGAAACCACCTTCTGGAGAAACCCATGTCGTACAGGAAAAGCCCTCCGCACTCATACTGACTCACGGCTACTCGATCTAGAGAAAACACAGAAGCTTGGAACACACGGGGTCACCTAGACCCTCCAAACCTACATGTATGCTAATCGAGGTAAAATGGCAGCTCCAAACACCCCAAAAATATGAACACAGAACCCACGGATGCCTGAGACATCCACGAGGCCAAAGGTTGACCACTGGGTCACAATCGGGTCAACCGGGGTCGGAATGATGAGAACGGAACACAATGAGCAAGTAAAACTAGGTGGCGGTCTTCCCTAGACCGTCCTCCCCAGGTGGCGGTCCACTCCGGACCGCAACCTGCTAGGAACACCTGGACAAGGGGCAGTTGCCTCCCAGACTGCAACCCAGAGTGGTGGCCCTGTCCTGACCGCCACCATCATGTGGCAGTTAGTCGCATGACCGCTACCAGACCATAATGCGGTTGTTCCCAGGTCACAACCTAAAGAATGCGGTCAGGGACCAGATCGCATTCTACTTCTTCATTTTATCCCGAAGTGAGGGGCCCTCCTTATTGTCTCTAACTTTAGCAGGCAGAGGGGTGACTGCCTCCTTGCCTTTGTCTTTCTATTGTTCCATTGCCTTGATGTCAAGAGTGTTGGCTTCTTTGGGCGTTGAACGCTGCTCTGCTGCCTTTGCCTTCTGTGTAGGGGCAGCGGTCGATGTAGGGGTAGGCTTGGCCAGTAAAGCTTCTACCTTGGCCACAATATTGTTTAAGTGGTCGAACGACCGTATTTCCACACCTATCATCTTTTCTAGGTCTCTTCTGGAGTTCTGTTTACAGATCTGTACAATGTCCTCCTGATGCGGGGGCCGCTTGCATCTCATCCTGAGGTTTCTCCACCACTTAATATATTCGAGGGCTATTTCATCTTCCCTTTGCCTTGTCGAGTAGAGTTCAGCCACCGTGACCTCCCTCTCGATCACATGGAATCTCTCTCTAAACTTCCTTTGCATATCTGGCCAGTCACTGATCGACCTGGTCAGAAGGCTGGAGTACCATTCAAAAGTGAGTCCCGTCAGCAAGGACCCAAACAAGTATGACTCGTCTATGGCTTGGTCGCCCATGATAGTCATATAGTATGCAACATGTTCCTTTGGGGATCCCTTCCCGTTGAACTTGTCGAACTTGGGCAGCTTGCTGATCCTAGGAGGGAGCTGCTTGACTGCATGGTGTGGCGAGTATGGCACCCGGTAGGCATCAAATGTGACATAGTCACCTTCATTGTGCTTAGCAAGCTTTAGCTCGATCATCCTTTCCAACATCATCCTATTGACAATAGTCGGATCGGCCAGTTCCGGGTAGAAGTGCACCGACTGCAGGTAGGGAGTGGCTAGAGTGGTTGCCTGTGGAGGAGGCTGCACCAATGGAGGTGGTTGGTGCACTTGCGGGAGAATTGGTGGCATCAACGTCTGAGGTAGACGCTATTGGGTGGTCACCATGCTGGGCTCTGCAGGCTGGGGCAAGGTGTACAGCGGTGGGAAGTAGCTTGGGTTGGCACCTCCCTGCGATGACTCGGGCTGTATCTCAGGCTGTTTAGAAGCCGAAGCTTGCTCTGTGCTCTCCATCAACTACTTCTTGAGGAATTCTCTCTCCTACTGGTACTTATGGAGCAGTATCAGCACTGACGGATCTGTTGTCATCAAGCTGGGGATGGCTTCTGTCATCTCCTCAAAAGCTCCTTCAGATGAGATGTTCGACAACACCTCCTCTTCTTCAGCCGTCACCACATTTGTAGTGAAGGTAGTGACTTTTTCAAGCAATATCTACTTACCCTTTAATGTTTTCAGCACCTCCCTTGTGGCTTCAGCCCTATGGGTATTCGGCCCTAGCCTCTCGACTAATTGAGCCAGCTCTCAGGGGTCATCAGGCAAACCTTCATATTAATCGGCCACTCCTGCCATGTTACTGGTAAAAACCAGCATGCACCTCCTTTGTCTGTGAACCTTCCTTTTCGGATGTCTAGGGAAGGTTAGCCTCTCGAGCACAGAGATTCTCCTTGTCTCCCTTTGCCGGGGGACAGCTTCATCGGCTTCAAACCCTAAGCCATCTTCGTATTCATTATCGTCGACCGATGACGTCATTCCTCTTTCTTCTTCTTCTTCAACTGCCATCAGTGGATAGTCATTTTCTTTTGCCATGGTTGCTTGCAACAGTCGTTGTTGGCCCAATGAGGGGCTAGCCACACCCCTGAAATAGTTTCTAACCATGCTAGTCATTTCTTCTTGCCCTAGTCCCTAGTGCAGGACTGGGGAGAGCGGTCGACCTCTCACTAGAGGATGATATTTTTTTAGGACTTTCTTAAGCTTAGGCTCTGATACCACTTTAATTGTCATGCCCCGAGCTATGAATACAGTGGAAGGATTCTCAAGAAACGTGAACAATCAGCATGGTATGCCTCTTGCAAGCAAGAAAATCAGAGCGCCAAGACAATCACACATAATAAAAGTGTACAATAATTGATTTACAAATCCACTTTATTTCATAATAATAATAATAATCAAAAAGTACATAAGACCTTGACTTACGACATCCTTACATCATTCAACTCAAGAAAATAGAAAATTACAATATAACTTGACTAGACCCTAGATAACTAGGGCTTCTCTCATTCCAATGGACCATTAATCATTCTCGGTCTCGCTACTTGCACAATCCGAATCCAACTCACTAGTATTTCCTGAAAAGTTGAGAAAGTAGGTATGAGCACACATGCCAAGTAGGTATCTTCGTATCAACATGAAGGCGTATATTTAAATGATTAACATTTTTGCTCTAAGTAAAAGGGAATGCGATAAAACATACGGTATAAACCAAAGTAACAAGAGACAAGAACTATAAGGATATGAGATTGTGAGAAATAATATTGTGTTTAGTCAAGATTGTGCAAAATAAGTTTGGCCTTTCATGAACAAGAATGTACGAATATGTAACTAGAAAGTACTTACGTAACCTTGTGAAGGCCACATACTAGAAAGTCATTTAACAAGTATGTAATTTCATGATGAGCCTCGTGATTTTCACCCGTTCATAAAAAAAAGTACTCCCAGTGCAATGTGATGCCAGTGTTAATCGTACCGCATGGTTTATAGTGGCCATCGACTGAGGGGGCTAGCGTCAAGCCCTTGGACACCGTCTGTGCCCGCCTTTGCATCTTCAAGTTATAAACTAGCTATTTCCACGAGATAATCAATAGTTCGGCCATTAATGTCAATTCCAATTAAAGTTTACATGACAATGTAGCCAAGGTATAGAACGAATCAAACTTGATCATGAGAGTTCAAGGAAGATTTAGAAAGAATATTATGCTACGGCGGCATTCCGGTAGCATAACGGTATATTAATTAAATTCCATAACTTATCAATGACTTATTAAAGAAAGTTTTAGGTTCCAGGTAATCAAGAGACCATCTAAGAACACAATTAGCACAACGCTTGGGTCAAACCCTGGGTTAGGAATAGGACAGAGAATGGCAGTCATGTACATAACTATTTCATAGCTTAGCTATCTGGACAGGGCCGTTTCTGGACAGTAGCAATCAGATACAGGCCGCAAACATGCATTTGGCAGTCCAGGGAACACCGCAACTTAGACAGAATCGACCAGAAAGAACAAAAGTTAACACTTAAGGAATTCTAAAAAATGACGGTCTCAGGGTGGTTGTTTCTTGTCAATGGCGGTCTGACGAAGGCTGCAAATAGACAGTAGCGGTCCCCTTCATGGCCGCAATTAACCAGAGCACAGAGATAAACTCATCGGTCATGTGAGTGCATTCTAGATAAATTGGACTTTAAGGGTACAACTAGCTAGGCGTCCTAGTGGGAATCCCAGGCTCACGGAGACTTACGGAGGCCTTGAAACCAGATCACCTAGTCTGACAGAAGAAATATCCAGTGGAGAGGTTCACTAGTCCAAGAAATGTGCCTATAAGTGTAAAGTGTCTAATGACATCATACTGGAATATGTGCAATGTACTTAAGAGAATGACTCAAGAGATGAGAGTGGATCGTGTGAAACAGCAATCAAAACAGCATTCTAAATACCACTGTGAATCATGTTTCATAAATATAGGAGAAATATTTATTTTTCTTCAAATCCTTTTTCAACCTTTTGTTTTCAGATTTCATCTTTTTATACTGCTCGATCAACTGATCATAAGCTTCCATAAGCTCTTCAAATGTAAAATCTTCAGAATTAGAGCTTACCTGTGATGAGGAGGGATTGCTCGATTGCTCTAATCAGTCAGCCATGAGGCATTCGTGCTCTTGATGTTCTTTCTCATGGATGTTCATCAACACCTCCAGAACTTGCTTAGCTGTGCTGCAAGTAGATACAAGATTAAGTAAACTGTCGTCAATTGCAGCTTTTATTAAGTTGAGTGCAGCAAGATTATCATTGTGTTTGGTCTCGTGCCCAGCTGACCAATCATTTGAATTTGGTGGCAGCTTATGAGGACCGATGAATATAAGGTTTCACAATTGTGGATCTATGGATTTGACATAGACGTACATTCTTCTTAACCATATAGAAAAATCTGAACCATCAAAAGTAGGCGGAGACGCCATCTGAGCATGTGTTGCAAGTGAAGCCATTTAATCAAAATGCACAGGGATTTTTCCCTGTAGATCGTAGGATCTAGGAGTGACAGAGCTTGGCTCTGATACCAATTGTTGGGTCCCACGAGGTGCAATAGGATCTAGAAGGGGGGGTTGAATAGATCCTCTCACAGATGATGACCAATTTAAAACTCTTGAGTACTAAAAAGCATAAGTAACTCTTACGGAGAAAATGAGAGAACAATGCATAGCGGAATTAGACTGAGTGGCTTATCATGTGAACAGCAATGCACAAGGCATAGATGGTACACGACAACACTCCTAGGTGAGCAAGCTAGCACTTCGTCACCTGATCATAGTGATAAGGAAGGTTGAAGTTAACATTTAATTGACACAAGGTCAACACTTCTTCAGAGGCTAAGTGAGGTGTCGATGAATCAAGCAGTGAGGCCAACAACTCTACTCAGAATTACTACAAACGAGAAGGCAGCCAGACCAAAAACACACTTACTGAAATGTGGATATACCAGCTTTAGTGTGTATACATTAGAGATCAACCAAAGGTGTGAGCGAGTGTAATCGAGGTAAGACACCCTTCGCCTGAGTGTGATTTCCAGTACCTGAGTGCAAGAATGCAGCAGGCAACAAGGGAAATGCAGGTAGCTGGAAGACCAATCAGTATAAGGATAATAATAGATAGTGTGGATCTGAAGGCAAGAGTGGACGAGGGGAAAGGCAATATTGCAAATGCTAAAGCAAGCAAACGAACCTGTGAATGGGAGGTAGAGGAGATGGATCAATCACACAAACATATAGCCCAATGCACAGGATTTTTAAGGTGGTTCGGTAGCAACCCTGCAACCTACATCCACCCCTCACCAAACCGGTGAAGCTTTCCGACTGACACACAGCTTGAACCGCTGAGCAACACAGCTTGCTCCGCTGAGCATCACAGCTTGCTTACACAGCTGAGCAGCACAGCTTGCTATCCGCCGACTAACAACTTGAACTGCTGACAAACAGCTTGCTCTGCTGAGCATCATAACTTGCTTACACAGCTGAGCAGCATAGCTTGCTATCCACTGACTAATAGCTTGAACTGCTGACAAACAACTTGCTAACCACCTAGAGGATCCGATCCTCTCTTCCTCTGAAACCACAGAGGGAACCCAGCCCCTAAACAAGGTACCAGACGACCAAGATGAAAAGATGATAAACAAACTAAAACAAAAGAAAGAGACGCTGCAAGGGCAGTAGAAAAACAACAATATCAATGTGAACACCAGCTAAAGGAATAAATCGGGACATGGGAGCTGGTGGTTGCGGCTACCCTATGGCTCTTATGACTTCGCGGCCGAGCCCGCCGCCGCCGACATTCTGGAAATCTGCAAGGTTCCGGCGGGCGCGGTGATCCTCGGCGGCTTCATCCGCTGCGAGGACATCGACTCGGACGCGACCGAGACGATCGACATCGACGTGGGCTATGCAGCGAACGGCGCTGTCGCGGCAGACCCGGATGCCTTCGGCAACTTCGGCGTCCAGACCGGTGATGCGGTTGTCGGTTACCTGCCCGAGGGCGGCATTCTTCTGCCCCTGCACGGCACGCTCAAGGACGGCCCGGTCACCCTGACCCGTGAAACCACGATCACGGTGACCTTCGTGGACGACCCGGCGACCTTCGCGGCCGGCACCGTCACCGTCGTTGTCCACTACGTGAATCCCTAACGCCATGACGCGGGCCGAGGCCATCAAGCAGGCGCTTCAGAACCTCACGGTGCTGGACGCAATCTCCGAACCGGCGGCGGAAGACGCGCTGACGGTCGGGTTGCGTCTGGACCAGGAGCGTGCCCGCCTGACTGACCTCGGCCTGTGCTGGTGGGAAGCGGAGTCGATCCCGGACGGCGTCGCCGGGGCCTTCTGCGATCTGGTGGCGGCGAAGTCGGCGGCCTCGTTCGGAAAGGCGTTCGATGCGACCGGAGCCCAGGCGGCCATCGCGGCGCTCAAGTCCTCGGAACGGCGCGAGCCGGTCAGGGCTGAATACTTCTGATGCGGGTTCCGCTCCAGCTCGGGCAGCAGACCGGAGAGGCCTCGTCGCCTCCCGTCAGTTCCGAGCGCTTGATCAACGGCTACCTGGAGCAAACCCCGCTCGCTCGCGGAACCACGCCGATCTACGGCTCGCCGGGGTTTGCCGCCTTCGCCACGACGGGCCAAATCCGGGGCCTCTGCGCGGTTGCGGACCGGCTGTTTGCGGTCAATGCGACAAGCCTTGTGGAAGTGTCATCGGCGGGCGTCGTGACCACGCTGGGAAGTATCCCGGCCGGGACGGTGGACATCGCGTCTGACGGAACCAACGTGGTCGTCACCTGCGCCAACGAGATTTACGTCTGGAACGGCACGACGCTGGCTGCGGTCACCGACCCGGACGCCCCGAACGCCTCGTCGGTCGAATACCTGAATGGCTTCTACGTCTTCACCGAGATGGACTCCGAACAGTTCTTCATCTCGCCACAGGGCAATCCGGGCGGGGACTTCGATGCGCTGGATTTCGACAGCGCCGACACCTCGGCCGACAAGCTGGTCCGCACGATCCGGGTTGGCCGCGACCTGCTGTTGATGGGGCGCCAGTCCGTCGAGTTCTGGTTCTACTCGGGCGATCCGACATTCCCGATCAACCGCTATCAGGACACCCCTCTGGATGTGGGGCTGATTGGCGTTCACGCGATCACCTCGACCAACGAGAGCGCTTTCTGGATCGGCCACGACAAGACTGTGCGCCGACTGGACGGCAGGACGGCGACCAACATCACGACGCCGGCCATTTCGCGGGAGATTGAAAGCTGGGCCGATGCGAGCCTGACCGAAGCCTTCGATCTGGTGTGGGACGGGCATCTGTGGATCGTGTTCCGCAACCCGGACGGATGCGTTGTCTGGGATCAGGGGACGCAGCGCTGGCATGAGCGGCAGTCGCTTGGCTCCGATACATGGAGCGTCATCCACTACGCCTACGCCCATGGCAAGCACCTGGTCGGCGGGACCCAGCTTTACGAGCTCGGCGGCTATGACGAGGCGGGCGCCGCCCTGCCTTTCGAGATGGTCACCCCGTGGCTGGACAACGGCGGCGACAGATGATGATGATTATTTCCTATATAAACACCCTTAACCCCCCTCTCCTCATTCTCTCATTTCTCTCCCTCTCTCCACTTGTTTCTCTCCTTCTCTCCTTCCCTTCTCCGGGCGGCCGATGGAGGACTGCATGGGCAAGGGGTCGAGGCACGTGGAGTGGTGAGCGGCGAGGATGGAGCAAAGAATGGGGCAGCTACGTGGTGGAGCTCATTTGTGAGTTCGTGAAGCCGGCGTTGGTTCAAGGCACATTTTCATGTGGAATTGGCGTCCTCGGTGTGGGATCTCGTCGTGAGAGGTAGGAGGGGGGTGGATCCCTAGCTCGTGCATTATATTTTCCCATGTTTTGTATGCCGAGGTGAGGCCGAGAGTGATTTTCATTTACGCTGGGGTTAAAATGCATGATTTTGGGGTGTGCGACAGATTCGTCAATTCGAGCGCATTTTTGTGGTTTAAATGCCTCTCTCGGTAGTTTAGAGGGTGGAGGATGTTTCCCCTATGTTTTCCCCATCACCCGGGATGATTGAGGCATGGAATAAGACCCCTCAGATGGGGTTTTGTGGGTGCGTCGTCGGAATCAATTGACCAAATTGTTGGAGCGGTCGACTGGTTGGGCGTTTGCCACGATGAGTGAACTGCCTAGGTTCAGGTGACCAACTAGGGATGCCTATTGTAGATGCCTAATTTTGGACATCTCGCGAATCCCCTGTTAGACCATCATATATGTGACGTAGCCCCTTTACCCGATTTTATTGATGTTTTATGCTTTTAAGTCTAGCCCAACAAATAGGTTATTGGGCCTACCTCGTACCATAAGGGGGCTAGAGCCCATGGGTTGGGCGGCTAGACCAATGGCTGCCCAGGTTGGCTAGTTGGCCAAGTCTTTGGCCGGCAAGGTCTAGTAGAAGGCCAACTCTTTGGCTGCCTACACCGTGTAGAAGGCCATTGATCTGGCCACCCTCTTGCAACTGCTGGTCAAAGAACGTGGCCCGTTCTTCTGCCACACCTCGCACAAGCCCCACCCTCATCACCCACATCCAGTTGCATAACATTGGAGACTTCTAGAGGGAGGCCTTAATGACAAAACTCTGGATGGGGGGAGTTGGAGGAGAGGCTTTTTCGACGTTGGGAAGTTCAGAGAGGGGAGATTGGAAGGAGGAAAAAAGGCTTTCGGAAGTAAGAGAGGTGCGATTCCGAGAGGGAGAGGGCGATAGAAGTTGTCAACCTCCCTTGGAGTTCACTTCTGAGGTTTGAGCTCTAAGGAGTCTTGGAACTCTAATAGCTCTGAGGACTACGCTACTCTGACTTCCGACATTCTTTGTCTCCTGCTTCCGGGCAGCCATAAGCTTGGCCGCCCCCTGGTTTGCTCTCTACATTCCCCTTTGTTCCTAGTTTTGCATTGCATATCCCATTCATTTTGCATTCAAAGCATTGTCGATAACCCTTAGATCCTACTATAGAGGTTTCCCTTTTAAACAAACGAGAAGACAGGTGGTCGAAAGTCTCGACTATCCCCCCTTCCCACACCCCAAGTAATCATGCCCCCATTTCTTCCCTTCTTCTGCATTGCTTAGAAGTTCTACTGCACTTCTCAGAGCTAATCGGAGTTTGTTTCTTTTGTTTGTGGGTGTTTGTCATTATTTGTAGAGTTTTTAGCATCTCGGGACTTTGCAAGGCTCTCCATCCTTGGCTGGCCGAGCATGGAGAAGTAGGCTTCCCACAAACTCCCTGATGGGATATTGGAGCAAGACAACTACATTTTGAGTTTGAATATTGTCATTGAGTCATTGGGTTCTCTTGTAAGACTAATTATAAGTCCAGGGTCTACCTTACTCATCGTAGGTCAACCTTTAACCCCCCCCTCCATCAAAGGTCAAAGAACACTCCAGGAAAATAAATTAACCCTGACTCAATATTAATACATTATAAAAAAAGGGAGAAAAGAGAAAATGAGTTAATCAAATTGCCTCCTACCATGTTTACATGTCTTGCATATGATTGCATCTATCATCACTTGCACAAATGATTATATGGCCAAGCTCTTGGTACATCAAATGGTGATCTACAAAAAGTCAGACTATGTCCAACTGAAAGCTCTCACTATGCGTGATGGTGGTCTTCAGACCTATGTTCTCTGCCACGTACTGAGGGGTTAAGCTAATAAAAAAAGAGGAATTATTTTTGCATGCTTGAATGTATGAAGTACCATTTCTCAATTCACCTAAATACTTATTCAGCCCTGGCACTTTCCTATATTGGTAATTAATCAAGGGTCCTCCTCCCTATCGGAGGATGTAATTAATGCCATAACCTTTATGGTATGACAGACTACAGGTTCCGACACAGACCTCACTTTCGTCTGACCAAGTCAGATCGAGTGCATAATAAACTTGTCACCTAGTGGTTGGCATGCCCAGGCATTATCTCTAATTAATCACCAAACCTACCCAATTAAAAAAATCTCACTCCCACAAAGCTGACATGCCCGGTGGGACACGGTCTCCCTTCATCTCTTTGCTAAGATAAGTGTGCCCCGGGGGTTTTCCCCAAGAATACTGATTGTTTGCCTGTTTATTACAGAAAATGATAATGTCGATGGGACTTGTTGCTCTGACTTTCGGCCCAGCAGTCATTGCCAGTCATGCTGCACATGGGTACCTGGCGGTACCCACTGCTTTCGGCATATTCCCACCTGCTGTAGGCTTCCCTAAGTTTTTGGGGCTTGCATTCACTGATTTTCTGCAAGTGGAGTCCCTGGAGCCCAGCGGGAAGAAGATTGACAAGAAGGCCAAGATTCCAGAGGCCCGACACTATGCAGGCCCGCTGAGAGGCCCAATCCAGGTCGTCAGCTGCCTGGTGTACCACATCACTCACGAGGCTCGCCCCGCCTACCATAATAAGCCCGGGGGCCGTCACCAAAGGAACTCCTGAGGAAGAGCTACTAATCATGTTGCCGGATGACTGTCAGTATCTGAAAAGTCTATTTTTATTGGTGATGTTTGCGTCTTTCTAGATGGACGTAATGCCCAAGAAATCTCAGATCGAGTGGTGGCTGCTGTGCCAACCCGCAACTCCTTCTAGGCCCTCTCCGGGAGGAAAGTTGAGAAAGAAGAAGAAGGCCACCGAGCCGGAAAGAGTTGGCCCCAAGGCCAAAGAAGTTCAAGCAGGCATGGGTCCCCAAGAAGGTCCAGCCTGTCCACCAAGAGGTGCTTGTCCGTCGCCTCCCCGAGCCTATTGAGATAGGGAAGAAGAATGAGAGGGGCTTGGCCCTGAGAATAGAAGAAATGGTCGTGGATCCTCCACACTGTGTAAGCTTTAGGGCATGCGCCCGGCAAGCCAATATCCCCACAGTGGGGAGAAGATTTGAGCAACTCATCGGAAGATCCTGGCTAGTTTACATCCCTCCAATGGGAGGTGGACAGCTATCCCCAGTCCTGCATCAGGGACTAGGGTAAGAAGAGATGACCAATATGGTCAGAAGTTATTTCAGGGGTATGGGCAACCCCTCACTGGGCCAACAATGGCTATTGCAAGTAGCCACGACTGAAGAAGATGACTGCCCACCAGTGGCAGTTGAAGAAGAGAAAGAAAGAAGAATGGCATCATCGGTTGACAATAATGGAATAAAGTTAGAGTTTTGAATAAATCACGTAATTACATCTTATGTGTGATTGTCTTGCGCTCTGATTATTCTTACTTGTAAGAGACTTACCATGCCGGCTGTTCATATTTCCCGAGATCGTCTTCTGCTGTAATAAAAGCTCGGGACGTGGCAGGGAGCAACCAGAAGAGAAAAGAAGAGGGGAGGGCCTGCTGCTCCAACGACCATCGTCTAAGTGAAAAAGAAAGATAAGAGAAGAAGAGAAAGAGGGTGAGTGGGCAGAGGAGTGAGGTTTGGGAGGGGAGGAGCCAATGCTCCATCCCCTCCCCATTGTAATTTACATCTTCTTTCCCTTTGCTTCTTTTACTTTCCTTCGATGTATTAGACTCCGTGCTGCCCTTTCCTTCTTTCTTTTGGTTTTTTGGGAATAAGAGAAGAGAAGATTTCCCAGCTCTCGTGCTCAAAGTATTTCTCCTTTTCAGAGGTGTTAGTCTCTGTGCTTGCCCCTCTTCAAGGAACATATGAACTTGTGAAGTGTTCGTGATAATATGCCTGTTCCTCGTCTATAGTCATATTCAAACGTATTGCTTTCCTGGTTTCCATCGTCTCCCCCTTTGCTTTCTTTTGTTCCCTGCTCCTTTCACATTGCTAGCCTTTCTGTTACCTACGAGGGCAGTCTGGTATGGTGCTGAGCTTGGCTCCCTGGGCCAATGCTCCTGCGGTGCCTTAGCCGGTGGCGCCCCATGGCGTCCTAATCGGTGGGGTAGATGATGCCTTTAACTGGTGGCTCTTTCGAGCCTGTCATCCAGTGGCTCTTATGAGCCTCGATCCGGTGGTACAAACCCCCCCTCGATCCGGTAGCTTCTCACAAGCCTTGATCTGATGGCGCTCCCCCTTTCTGTTGATCCGGTGGTTTCTTTAGCCTGCGATCCGGTGGCCATTAAGCCCACTTGGTGCGGTGGCCCTTGCCAGTGACCTGGTGGAACCCCTTTTCTGTGGTGCTTGGACCGCGAAATCTTGTTTTAACCGATGTCTGTCGCTTTTGGGTTCCTCTGGTTTTCCAAAGGTGCTGTCACTTTCGTGCGCACCTCTATTTTTGGGACATGTCACTCCTTGTGGATGTGTATCCGCTTTACCCCTCCCGCATCCGAGTCTAGGGGAGGTGCTATCGAAATTTTGTTAGATTAATATGTTTTAGGAAAAAAATATATATATACCAAAGGAAGTAACAAACGAATGCAATAATAATAATAATGAACTGCTGCTAAGATGATAACGAACTGTGGGGAGCCCGAGGGAACTGAACTGAATAATCAGCATGACTCACGCCTGCCTGCATGAAGGTTTACTCGAACACAAACCATTCCCCTTCCCCCCATAAGAAAAGACAATCGAACACAACACACACCCGTTAACACATTCTGTAACACACTCCACTCACGTTAACACCCATTCCCCATTCCCTTGTGTTCAGGTTAAAAAGAATTAAATGCCCCTAACACTTAACACATGCACATTCACATAATCATTACATTAATACTCCCTTAGATACATGCACAAGGCCAAAACGTTAAAACGGGTGAACCAGCAGAGGTCTACTATTCCTTACATTTCGCCCTCCCCTTTGTTCGGCGTATTTTCATTTACGTGCTTTGCTCACCCCTTTTTTAAAAAAGAGTAATAACAATAATAACAAAACAACATTAGAATAAATAAATAAACATATGTAGATAAATAAAGCCAAAAAAAAAAAAAAGAGAATAACAAAAAAATCGAAGCAAACAAAAAAACAATAACAATCTCAGTAAATGAAGAAAACATATTCGTTTAAAGCTTATTTGACATTCCTCTGCTCTCTGACATTGATCAGACATTGTTCAGATCATTGTTATTGATTCTTGCTGAAATTCATCATGCAATTCATCATTACCAGAGTTCATCCTTGATTTCCCCTATGTTTTTGCTGACATATTCTAATCATTTCTTTCCCAGGGGGAGAGTACCTTCCCAGCACCCTCTTATTGCTCTCAGGGGGAGTTTTTGATGAAACTATTTCCTTTTTGCTGAAGTCAAAGGGGGAGAACAGTTTGTCATAAGTCAGCATCTTACTTTATCCTTATGACTCACAGTGTTGCCATCATCAAAAAGGGGGAGATTATTGTGTCCCTGTCATTTTGATGTTAGCAAACACTATAAGTCATCATGTGGTGCATGTGAAAGATTGAATGATGATAAAATATGCATTTGATTACGCATCTGGTCATTGCACTGTGCATTAACGATGATCGATTACTGTGCATTGATTTTTGTGCATTAATGTTGTCATCATAATCATTTACATGATATATGTATTTTCCAGATAGATGCATTTTCACACTGCATAGAACCTTATCAGATTGAATGCACAGTCATTTCATCAAACAAGTTGCATGCATATACATTTCATCGAACAAGTTGTGTGCACACATTTCTATTAGGTTGTTAAGTCATATGCACACAAGGTCAATGCATGTATCCAGCTAGTGCAAACCAAGGTCTGTGCATATGCCTTCTATTGGTCAGCCAAGGCCCGAGCACCTTTAAGCCAACACTGCATAAAGTCGGTGCACTTTTTTTTACTTAACTGCATACAAGGTCCGTGCACCTCATGCTAGCCAACTTATACAAAGTCTGTGCACATCATTCATGTTGCAACTAAACGTCGGTGCAGGTCTTGCGTTGTGCATGATAAGGTCCATGCACATCACTGTAGCAAGTCAGTGCATGTCAGTGTTCATATGCATACTAGGGTCAGTGCATCTTTTGATTCATGCTGTATGAAGTCAGTGCATGTTACTGTTCATCCAACATAAGGTCGGTGCATTTAGGCCATCCTGCACATCTAACGTCTGTGCACTTTTACTTTAGGCAAACCAAGGTCGGTGCTAGTTTTTACTTCATGCATATGAAGTCGGTGCACTTTATTGTTGAAGGTCGATGCATGTCTTCATGATCAGTCATAAAGGTCGGTGCATTGCTTGCTTTCTGCATATAATCTCAGTGCAGTTTACTATTTAACCATGTATAAGGTCGGTGCATTCCTTATGTTATCGCATATAAAGGTCGGTGCATTGCTTGCTTTGTGCATATAACCTCGGTGTAGTTTTACTTAACTTCATGATAAGGTCAGTGCAGCTTTTGCCTTGCGCAATACTAAGTCCGTGCATGTTCCCGTTTATGCACACATGAGGTCGGTGCATGTTTCGCAAAGGTCAGTGCAAGTTGTGCATTATGCACACTAGGTCAGTGCTTGTTTTGCCATCCGCATGACAGGGTTGGTGCAATTTTATGCCTTGTGCAATACAATGTCTGTGCACTTGCAAGGTCTGTGCACGTCTTCCCCCAATGCACATGCAAGGTCTGTGCAACTCATTATATAGGGCCGAGCATGATTGCATTTCACGTTATGAGGTCTGCACATGCTATTTTCATGTCTGAGCATATGCATTAAGCTTTTCATAGTCAGAGCATATTGACTATTTACTTATGACTACAAGGTGTTTGACTAAATAACTTTTTACTTTTACTGACAGGTTTAAGGCAGACACGTGAGATCGAGCACCTGAAGGGCTGGAGGCAATCACGTGACTTTGGACATTCAGTTCGACTGAAGAATTAAAAAACCCCTCATATAGCAAGTATTCCCGGCGCATTAAAGAACAAAACATCCTATCACACCTGATTCGGACCTTCTGTCTGGAGCAAGGAAGAGAGAATAAACCCTTTCTTTGCATTGACACTAACCTTGTGTTAACGAATCAGCCAAGAGACGAAGAGACCATGTTGGGCGCTGACACTCTGTTGGTCCCGACGAATGCATACCTGATTCGGACCTTCTGTCTGGAGCAGGGAAGAGAGAATAAATGCCTTCCTTGCGTTGACACCAACCCCGTGTTAACGAATCAACAAAGAGACAAACAAACCATGTCAGCTCCCGGCACCCTGTCGGCACTGATGAAGAGATGCCTAATCCAAACCTTTCGTTTGATTTGAGGAACAAAGAATAAACCGTTCCCTTGCTTTGGCACTAACCCCATGCCAATGAAGAGATAAAAAGATGAACAAACTACGTCAGCTCCCGATGCCCCGTCGATACTGACGAACATCCTTTCTGATTTGGACCTCCCGTCCAGGTCATTGAATGAATAAACTCTTCTCTCTGTCCCTTCGGGTGACGAATATCCCTTTCGATTGGGACCTTCCGTCCAAATCATTGAACGAACAAATCCTTCTTTCCGTCCCTTCGGGTGACGAATAGCCCATTTGATTTGGACCTCCTATCTGGATCATTCATTACAAAAACTCTTCTCTCCGTCCCTTTGGGGTGAGGAATAGACTTTCCTATTTCGGACCTCCCATCCGGATCAGTTTAATGAACAAACTCTTCTCTCCGTCCCTTTGGGGTCACGAACAATCCGCTCGATCTGGATCTTTTGTCCATATCATTGAATGAACAAATCCTTCTCTCCGTCCCTTTGGGTGACGAATAACCATTCTGATTTGGACCCCCCATCCTGATCATTGAGTGAACAAACCCTTCCCTCCATCCCTTCGGGTGACGAATAGTCCATTTGATCTAAACCACCTGTTCAGATCATTAAATGAACAAACTCTTCTCTCCGTCCCTTCGGGTGATGAATACTTCTTTCGAATCAACAAATTCTCCTCTCCGTCCATTCGGGTGACGAATACTTTTTTTAAAGGAACAAACCCTTCGCTCCATCCCTTTCAGCGATGAATACCCCCATTTGGTTTGGACCTTCCGTCCAGACCATTGAAGAAATAAACTCTTCTCTCCATCCCTTCGGGGTATTAAACGATCCTTTCAACCTGGACCTCCTATCCAGGTCAATGAATGAACAAATTCTTCTCTCCGTCCCCTCGGGTGACGAATACCTCTTTTGAATCAACGAATTCATCTACCTGTCCCTTCGAGTGACAAATACCTCTTTTAAGGGAACAAACTCTTCTATCCGTCCCTTTGGGTGATGAATACCCCTTTTGATTTGGACATTCCGACCAGATCATTTAAGGAATAGACTCTTCGCTCCGTCCCCTTGTGGCGATGAACATTCCCTTATGATTTGGATCTTCTATCCGGATCATTCAAGAAACAAACTCTTCCCTCCAGCCTTTTTCAGCGACGAACATCCCTTTTGATTTAGCCCATCCGGTCAGATCATTAAATGAACAAATCCCTCTCTCTGCTCTCGTGGCTCGCCTTTCACAATGTTGGCTTGCTGAGCCCACTCTCCTAACCGTGACAACCAATCATTCAAAGCGGAGTGCACCCGCAGGCCCCGCTCTCTCGTCCCTCACTCACGCTGTCTGCGGGTGGGGGGTATCTGTGGACACCCAATTTTTTGTATTTGCAGCAAGCCTTCAGCGGAAGAACAATAGCCGCGGCTGGTGGTGGAGTGTCGTACCGTGCGTTGTTCCTTCTACCCTACGGATTAGAAGATGCTTCTTGGTATGCAGCGGGGGGCGGGGGTTGAGATGGTCCACCCATGTTGTTGCTGATGATACGACCATCCTCCAAAATAAAATGATCACCCATCGTACGCCACGATCCCTCCCCGCAGTGGTGGATCAAGTGAGATAGGGAGCTTTCCCCCCTCACGGCCTGGGCCCTCATCTAGTGGACGAGGATATCCAATTTGGCATTGAGGGTGTTGAGAGCTCCAGGATCCACCGGGGCAGGCTATCTCTCCTAGATTGGCTGACGAGGAGGAGCATCACCTTCTGCGCTCGGTGCAGCTCTGGTCATGGAGTAAGAGGTCCGAGCAGCCTCAAGCTCTTGGTTGCTGACCGTCAGAGTCTTCCCCTTGTCACTATTCACCCTCATGTTGTTGCTCTGGCGCACCATCTTGCCTTTTTACTCAGGTTCTCACAAACGACGCCAAATGAAGAGGTTTGATCTCATACCCTGTCGTAGACCATCGGATGCTGGGGGGAAAAAAACTATAGAATCATGCCAAAGACTCTCAAAGAGTAGGTCTGCAAGGAATACAAAAGATTAGGGCACTTGGGATGAGAATCCTAGGGAAAATTCTCCGATGCTTATTTCAGCAACATGCAAGAGCTAGAGTACAAAAGGGGGCGAAGGGCTTGAGGATGTAGAATCGCTCTTCACCAATTGAGCGTTAGAGGTAGGCAATACCTGATGATCTTAGAGGAGGGAGGTCCCTGGGATTAAATAGTCAGAAACTTCCTTTCTAGTTCTGCGAAGGACAGAGGGAGGGGAGATATTCAATACCTAAGGTAAGGACTCTTACCAGTGTAGGACTCGTCCCTCTACCTTTATCCCTCCACTTCCTTTGGCTTAATCTACTCGTGGGAAGTTCGCCAGCTGTTATATCGGATAGGAGCTCGGTTCAGATAGGTCTCCTTTGGGGGCACAAAGGGGGTTCCGGGTGTGGGATTGTTGGCCTCTGGATAAGGATCACCCCTTTAGAGAGTCGAGGTTACCGAGTGTTGCACCCATCCCAGTGCTTTCCCGAGGGAGCTCCCTAGGCACCTTTCTGGTTGCTCAAGATTACAACTCAGTGGAGCCTTCTCCCTAGCTTAAGCAGTCCTCTTCATGGGTGCCCGCCCCAGGGCTAGGTAGCGCTTCTTGGGCCCTAGCATATGAGTTTTCGATTGGTAGGCCCTGAGTGTGTTAATGGGTCGTCACCTTCTGGTCCAGGTAAACCTTATGGGCTATCGATCGGCAGAATTAGTGGGCTGCGATTTTCTCCCTCTCTAGATAATTTAGGGGTGGAGATCAATATTCACCATATCACCAGATCTCTCGATGACCTGATTCCTTGACGATATGGTTCGATCTAACTCACTTTTATGTTTTATCTTTCTTGATTTCCTAGAAACGGTGTGGGTTGGCCAACTGGCATCTGTACAATGCAAGTTGGTAAACTGTGGTGAAGATATAAGGCCTTGTGGCTTTAAGTTAGTGCACATGTTTCAATCTAAAAGAACTGATTTCCATTTTGGTGGTGTAAAAATCAAGTACTTTCTCATTTTTTTAGGTGGGTAGGGGAAGTGCAAAGTGGAAATCATCACCAAAATCATGGCATAAGTGGCAAAATTAGTGAATCATTTGAAAAAGCATCTTAGGTTAAAAATAAGGTGAAATGAGATGAGTGAATCTTCAAGAAACCATGCCCTACAGCAAAATCCGTAGGCCACCGTAATGCCAAGGGCCACTCCACGGACTGTCATGGACCCAAAAATAATTTACATAATACCATCTAGGGGTCTGAAGATCTAATATTAAAGTCTGAAACCTACACAGACACAATCTGTAACCCGCAGAAATACGAGTCAAGAACCTAGGGACATTACAGTGGCCCAAGCATAGATATAGCAGATGTTTCGGCCAATGGATGTGAACGAGTACCCATAGATTTGATCGATGGTTCGACAGAGAGTCAGGAGAGGAGTGTTATCATAGGGTTCTTGGTCGGTGCGTGACCAGTAGCTAGTAGATGATTTCCAATAGTCAATGTGTTATCCCTTGGGTTGGTTATTGTTGGATGCGGTTTGTGGATGGTGAAGTTCCAGACGATTTATTATAGGTGCTCCATGGGTATTGGTGGAGACCAGTGAGAAATTGTCTTTAGGATTGGTGTTACCAGTGAGTATTACTTGTGTTTTGGCTCTTGAGGTGAGAGTCATTGGTTGTGTGGAGCCATCGAAAGTATTGTCGACAGCAGTGATAACTGTGTGAGTTTCACTCATGGTCGCAGTTGTGATTGCGCCCCTTGTGAGGGTACTTGGCATTTGGTAATTGAGGAAGTGTGGGGATGGGCTATTTCTTTATTTATTTATTTATTGATCTATTTATTTATAGTTGGGGTGTTTCATTTAAGTGCACGTGCATGCCAGTCACAGAGTGACGAGTTTATTATGCGCACCATCTGACTAATCAGAAAATGGTGGGTATCATGTTGGGATTGAGAACCATCGTACCATAAAGGCAACCACGTTAATTACGCCCTTCCAAAAGAAGAACAACCCTTGATTAATCACCAAAATAGAGGGACCCCAAGGCCGAATAATCTGAAGGAAAATGTAAGTTGGAAGATGTGTATTGACTAAAATGGAACTTGGCATGCAATCAGGCAAGCAATGAAATGAAGTTTATTTAAGTGGATTGATTCCCAGTGTGAGGCGGAGTTTCCACTCATGCATAGTGAAAGTCTCTAGCCGGACTTAATCCAACTTTCTGTAAATCACAATTTTATATACTAGAGACCTAAGGCATACAAGCATTTAATGATATCGAGCATGTATATAGATATACATATACATATAAATATATACATATATATATATACGAATACATGCAAATGAATTTACATAAGGAAGTTTATTTTCTTATTAAGAACTACACGTAGGAGTCAGCTTTTGCTAGGACGTATATGTTGTATACAACCATGAACGCTTATGCATCATTTGAAAATATAGTGTGGGTTAATCAGAGCTACACCACCACTGCGTTATTCAACCAATTACTTGCTTATTCATGCATCATCTTTTGGGAGAATTTCAGTAGCATATTCCCCTGTCTCGAGACATGTCTGGGAAGGTATAAGAGACTCGTCCACGAAGCATCGAGAAGGTCTCCTGATTGACGGTCATGCCTAAATGGCAATTTCGTACCCCATAATTGGTGGAAGATCCTGAAGGCTAACCCCCCAGGGAATCTCAGCCACCCATGGGGTTGTCAATTAGTGCTTGCCTTTTTATTGTGGGCCCACCTCTATTATTACGGTGCATGCATGTGAACTCATGAGGAGAGTAGGCATGACCACGTCTAAATGAGCTTTCATGTCACGGGGGCGATGTATACCAAGGGATGATAGTTTTTATTGATTTATCCCCTTTATCGGGTGCCTTACACTTACAATTCGGCATGGATAGCCGTGGAGCCGTTACCACCATAAGAGATAAAAATCAAGTAAAAGGCTGTGGAAAACACGATGTGGGATAGAAAATGAAACTCTGATTTCTAAGAAAATTTCGGCAGCATCTCCCCCTGCCCCATAATGTGTTGGGGGAGATGTCTAGGAGGCCCGTCTATAGCAAGTTGAGACAGACTCCGTAAAAGATAAGCATGTCAGAACAACAGCCCAGACCCTTTAACGGGTGTCGAATCTCCGAGGACTCACCTACTAAAAGGCACGTGTCACCTAAGGGTTGTCAAACATCTTCTGCCAAGGGTATTGGCCCATTTCAGCACCACGACATATACATGGAGGCTCAGGAGAGTGCTGGTATAACCATGGGTCGACAGGTCTAAGGATATCAGGGCACTGTTCGCCACTGAGGCTATAATACTCTGGATCCTTCGGATCAGAATTGGAGATCTTTCGGAGCACTTTCGTGAGTCCCGAATTGTGTTTTACGATCCACGTGGGCTTTTCCCATATATAAGTTACGGAATCCCGTGGAGAGTGAACCGTTGAGTTTTGAGACTCCGAGACGCTACAGGTGCGTTGTACTCTTTTTGAGGATCACAAAGACTATTTTTTCATATTTTTTTGATTTTACAACATTTCGTGCAAATAATCAAATTTTAGGAAAATTACTAATTTTCTTATTTTCCTTTTTCCTTTTAACCATCACCTCTCTTCTCTCTCTCCTCACATTCGCTCACTCTCTCCCTCTCCGTTCTCTCTCCTCTCCCCCGGGCGTGCGACCGGTGTTGAGCTAGGTGAGGTGGTGACAGCATGGAGCTGATTTGAGGCGTGAAGGTGCGAGTATCAGAGCGTGGCGTTGGCGCCATCCTGTTCGTGGATTCAAAGCCGACGTGGGTTGTTCGTGTGGTGGTTTTTGGTCAGGATTGGCTGTTTCGACTTGCGAGATCTTCTATGGAGGTAGGGGGATGGATGCCCTACTCTTTTCCTGCGTTGCCTCGTGATTTGGAGCTGAACGGTATGAGTTTGAGTGAATTTTACCTTGTTTGGGCGAAATGCATGTTCAGGGAATGTGAGTAGTGTTCACCGTTCCTGGTGACGGTTTTCAGTTTAAATGGTATTATTTGAACCCCTGGAATGTCGGGATTCCATTACTGCTAGTTTTGTTGTATTTGGCCGTGATTTGGGGCCGGTAGGAGGCCGGTTGCCCACGTGAGTCATGTTGGGTGGATTCGTGGGAATCGTCCATTTCTGAGTCATTTTGTGAATTTTTGGATTTCTTTCGACTTGTAGAAGGTTTATATCGAGTCTACGGATGTTTCCCCATCATTTTGGAAATGATTAGGGCATGGAAGGGTGTTTTCCATGGAATTTAGTGCTTTCCAGGTTTGATGTTTTAACGCAGTGGTCGCAGGAGGCACGTTCTTGAAGAGATGTATTGTGTCATATGGTCGCGTTCATCGAGGGAGATGAATAGTAGGGTAGTTTGGAATGCGGATCAGGTAATGGTCGTGATCCAATGTTAACGTGGACCAGGTGATGGCCGTGACTATCTGTTATCGCGCCCGAGGTTTTGGCTGTGACTATATGTTATCACGCTTGAGGTCTTGGCCGCGACTATCATCGTGACCTAGGAAAGTGTTGCGTCAAAGCGTTGATGTGCCCTATGTGTTGGGCACATTCTGATGCTATTGTGACCCTTTGGGAGGATGCGTTCATCATCGCGACGCTGGGTATAGGCGCGTTCTTATTCTTTGTTTTTGATGTTTTGTTCGAGTTGTCTCGGGCCTCGGTGAACCTAAGATTCAATTCCTTATTGGCCTTTGACTCGACAGATGCTTTGGGCATTCCGTGAGAGTCATAAGTGTGTCAAGGGATCCCGAAAGAGTGGCTTTATCCCGAGTAGTGTGTAGTATTTTTTTCATGTTAGTTGGCTTCTGGTTGGTTGGCTTCGACCCCTTGGTTAGCCCCTTGTCTGTGGATGTTGTGGACATCTTATGAGGGTTGTGACCATATTATAGGGTGTCCGAAAGTGCCATTGTACCAAGTAGTGTTTCATGCAATTCTAGAGTCATTATAGTTCCTGGTCAACCCAGTTGTGACCAGTGGTTGACATGTGACCTTATGAATGTACCGACTATCTTGTGAGGATAGAGTCTCTGGTTTTGGGCACTTGGAGGTATCATCTTACCTCAGCTTGCGTGCCTATGTGGTTCGAGGGTTTTGATGATCCCTCGTGTTTCACGTTCTGTGTTTCCAAAATCGAGAGTCCTAAGTGCAGCCTAGGGGCTGAGGACTTATGCTTTACCATGATTTGGCTTAGGGACTAGGTTGATTGAATGGTATATTACTGTGATGTGCAACGATCTTGACCCGAGTCATGCGACTCAAGGATCATTGTGTGTAGGTCTAGTTGACTATCCTGAGTTTGGCGGCAATTCTGTGTACTGCCTTGTGTTTCGTAGTGCATGCGATAAGTACGTACTTTAATAGGATTGGTGATCCGCTCTGATAATAGGTGAAAGGATTGGAATGTGCACGGTTGAGATCCAGAGGGGGGGTGAATTGATCCCAATGAAAAATTTTGCGAAATTTCTTGCACTCTTAAATATGCCTGGTCTCCTAGGTGGCAGTGCTTAGGTGGTCGCATTGGCAACTATAGTAGGCATTGGATGTTGTTGTACCAGAACCAACAGGTTTTTAGCATTTGCAGTTGCGACCATTGTGCTCCCACGGTCTTGCCTAATGGATGGCTGTCTAAATGAACTTCTGATAGGAGATTGTTGAACTCGTAATTTTTTCCTTTAATTTGGGTAAAATAAAAATAAAATTGATCCAACAACAGCCCAATAGTGGTACAAAGCCAACGCCGTTGTGCATATGGATCATGTACAAGATATTCCGTTAGACAAAAATACATGGGTGAATCTCACGTGTTTTGCACAAAAGAAATTTGCCAAACACATGGCGGGCGGTGCAAAATAACGTACCTTTGCTGTAAACGAACAAGAAAATAAGCCCCCCTCGCTCTTGTGGACCATCTTGGATGCACCAAGATGTGGTCCTTGACGGGCAGAATCTTCCCCAACGGCGGGTCGGCGCAGGGAAGGGCCTTGCTCCACGTAGCTTGATCTGGCCAGAAGTGACAAAAGGAACTCTTTTTATGGGGATAAGAGCCCACAACCTTTTTTTTAAACTGGCCGGGCATAATAGGGTAAGAGGGGGGTGGTGCTCTATTTCTCCCCTCTCCTTAACCGGAGGAGGTGTAGAGAGGGCGGGGGCTCACTCGCATCCCCTCCTCCTTCCTCTCTTAACTGGAGGAGGTGAGGAGGGGTGCGGGGCCCACCCGCCTCTCTCCTTCCTCTTCCTTTAGCCGAGGAGGTGTGGAGAGAGGGTGGGGCCCACTTCTCATTCCTCCTCTCTTAATGGGGCCTACTCGCATCCCCTCCTCCCTCCTGTCTTAATTGGAGGAGGTGGGGAGGGTGTGGGGCCCACCGCACCCCCTCTTTCCCTCCTCTCTTAATCGGAGGAGGTGAGAGATGTGCGGGCCCCCCCGCAACCTCCTCTCTCCCTTCTCTCTTAATCTGAGGAGGTGTGGGGGTGTGGGGCCCACCGTGCCTCCTCCTCCCCTCTCTTAACTGGAGGAGGTGAGGAGGGGGGTCACGACCCTTTTCTCCCTCTCTCTATTTGGCCTTAACTAGAGGAGGTGTTGGGCTCAGCCCATTAATTGCAGGGTTGGCTTAACCGGAGGAGGTAACACGGCAATTCCCTATAAATATAACCCATTCAGTGAGGAGAAAGGCATGGTGCAAGAAGTAAAGAATCTGAGGATCAAGGAGTCGTCAAAGTGCCTTGTGTTCAAGTGAAGGAGCTCAAGACTTGTGAATTGCTTTCTTAGAAGCCCAAACAAGGGTACATTGCAAATGTGTCTCCGTTATTGCATATGTACCCATATCATTGTAAATATACCATGTATTTTCAGAAATATCTTGTAATTTATTGAAATACCCTGTATTTACAAAAATAACCTGTTCATTGCAAAAAGTACCCTGAGATTACAGAAGAACCCTGATGTTGCAGAATTAGTAGAAACAAACCATGCTAATTACAGATTTTACAGAAATACCCTGCTGATGACAGGATTTGGAAAAATATCCGGCTAATTCCAGAAATTGTAGAAACACCCCATTGTGGCAAAAAGACTGCACAAAAATTGCAAAAATACCTTGATATTACAAAAATTGCAGCAATGTCCTAATTCTTGCAAATATGTCCCACATGGGCATCAACCCAGGTTAATGGTCCGATTGTGATCATATGACAATCCATTGGTCAATTGTGATTATAGATTTAGCCCAACGGCTAGATGCGGACTAGGAACCAATCCAAGGGCCCGATTTCACCCGGGAAGGTGCTTCCGAGCATCGTGGGACCAAGCGCAAGGACTCCAAGGAAAAGCTACTGTGGTCCTCGATGGGTTAGGTTCTTATTGTATTCGTATTGACTTCATAAAAGGTTTTATACTAGCAGCTTAGGTATAATGTTATCTTTTTTTCACTGTGACGGGATTTTTGCTGATCATTATGATGCCCCATTCTTACAGGGCAATTTTGAATCAATTTACAGGGGAGCAAATGAGCAGATATGAATCTTTTCGAAGATCCAATTTCCAAAAGTCTAACATGAGAAGGGTAATGCAGATTCATATTTTGTGCATATCAGTCAGTTACATAGGCAATAATCTGTCAGCACCATCAAGATTTGATGTTAAATTTGCTCTGGCTAATAAACTAAGATGTTGTTTGCGTAATGGAGGTGGAGGGGGAGAAGTGTTTTTTAGGTTATATACCATATGTGCATGTGACATGTGATTGACTGTTACTCTGTGGTTCCTTATGTTCATCACATCCAGGATAGACAATAATCATATTTCTACTATTTTCTAGCATAACAAAAATTTTATGCAGTTTACCATTTGGGATCACCTTGACTTTATGTGATGATGTTCGGCTATTTATCTAGATCTTCTTTTATGTTCATTCCAATTATTGTTTCTTAAGCAAATGGAATCTTGTTTGCCTACAGCTATTGACAAGCATAACTGGAAGTCAGAAAATTTCTATGCCAATGACAATTGTGGTGTCTGGAATAGCAAAGATGTTTGTTGGGGAGCTTGTTGAAACAGGCAAGTAGCCATGCTTATTTCTCAACCATGTGGAATTTATCTCATATTGTGGTTGAATGCTTTTAATACTAGTTCATCGTTTCTTGACACCCGTTTCTTTGTGGCCATGCTTCCTTCGTGATACTAAAAGCCAACTTTAGCCAAAACTCTAGCTCGTTGAAATGCATCTCCTTTCTCGCTTCCCCACTTCTTCGGTACCCATCCCTTTGCATGAACTATGCTCTCATGTGGATGAAAACTACACGTATGTGGAACCTCATATTCTTGTTCTAACATTTTGGAATTTATTTTTATTGATCATCTCTCTCTCCAAATCTACAGGTAATTGAGTGTCACTTTTTTGACTTTCCATGACCCTGTTTGTAATTGATTACGACAATGTTTCAGAAGATGGATCAGATCCATTACCTGTGATCGAGCAGGCAGTTTGGTCTAAAGTTGTCCAGATTGACCGCTACACCCGAGATGGGAAGGAACCGGGCAGGTTGTCTCAATTTATTCCATCCAATTTATAAATGGGCTGATGGCCCAGACCATCCAACTTAAAAACCCTTGAAGTCACATCCCCATCTTTCTCCTTGTGGCGAACAATCCCACATTCCCACTGCTGTGCCTGTTGTTCTCCTGTGATAGCATTCTCTTTCCCAAACCCTCTGTGCCACTTGTTGTTCTGGCCTGCTACATTGGTTTGCCTATTTCCCTTAGCCGAATGAAATCACATGAAAAGAAAAGCTTGCTGTCACTCATACATTTTCTCTTATTCATTTTTTTATTTTGGCATGGCAAATCCTAACTGACTGACGTTGGCTGGGATTGGACATGAATCAGCTGGATTGGCTCTAGATCAGCCAACCTGGATCTGTCTATGGCCAGCTTCTCCTGATCCCTATCTCATGCTTTAGAACCATGGATTGTGATACTATGCTGTTGAACCCCGCAATTTTCATGCTATTTTTCTGATATATTCAGAATAAAGAATTTGTTTAAATTAAATCCATCATGAGACGGCGTAAAGTGGAAAAAATACATCATATGACTCGAAATAAAGGGGCAAACAAGATGTAGCATTGCTGGTGATCATTTGGAACCTCAAAAAATGTGGAGTGGTTGGAGATGTCCCCATCAGAGGCCCTACATCGCACGCCCTCGCCGTGCTGGACGCCCATTGAAGTGGGCATCCCAGGCCCTTTGGGGTCCATCCTAAGCTAGCCAAACCCTCGGAATAGCGAGGTCCCACCTCACACCCTTCCCACCATCGTCAGATTGCCTACGGGCACTAGTGTGCTCTATGCGAGTGAACTCACCTGAGCGAAATCGTCGATCCGTTGCACTACTTGCAAGTCTAGGTCCTAGGCTCTTAGTGTCAACCTCCCATTAGCGTGAGTTCTCGACAGTGAAGAGGTATATCAAAAGACGTTGCTGAAAGGTCGGATATGCCAGCCTGGAAAGTAGCCTTTCTAGCGTCGAGGAAGCCTTCGCCTCATACTGCTTGCTATCCTTGAGTTCACGCTTGGGCAACCATTTGGGCTCATCGCCCATTCCCCTAGGTTGTGTCACATTAGGTTGTCTTTCCCACACCCAGAGCGTGGAGGTACATTCTCGCTCCTATCTTTGTCGCATTGCTTACCTCGTATATGTTTGTATGCTGCTACTAGCGTGTGATAGGATCATAGCTCGATATATTATTTGATCACCGCTGTGAGAGAGCGAGCATGACCCATCCCATGATTCGATCCGAGCACGTGAAAAGAGCCGACCACCCTTGACTCTGTGTCAGTTTCTCAACTGTATGGATCCACACATTTCCCTCGCTTAGGGACGTCCGCGAGCTTGTGTCTCTTGTTGAGGACATCTCCTCCTCTTCAAAACTCCGTTGGTGTCGAGTAGGTCGCATCATTGCTGGTTACGTTATCAAATTCATCGCGTCGTCACCTAGAGTCCCAGGTCCACATCCAATCAGTACCGAGTCACAGTCTCGTCCCACATCACACTTCTTCCCAGACATGGTGGCATGTTGGGAGGTGGAAGTTTCAGCCTGGTTTGCTTTAGCTGGTGTGAAACAAATTTCTTCACCATCATCTTTAGAGCTGTGGGCCATGCTAAATAAGGCCGACAAAGTGTTGTAGGAGGCAACATTGCTTTTCTCTTTGTTCTTTGTTTTCTTCTTTTTCTTTCTTTTTCCTACTAGCATCTACTTGCCTGGCGCATCTTTCGGGGCAATCCCTCCCCAAAATTCATCTCAGTTTCTTGTTCTAGCCCGAGAGACTCCAGATGTTCCCAAGGGACATATTCTTTCAACTGCACTGGTTAGAGCTTGGGTTGTTCATATTCGTCTAACCCATTTATAATATTTTGTAGCTGTTAGACTGCTAGGATGACTTCTTGGTGTACTCACAATGGGGCTTGCTTCTTTTTATTATCGGTTGGCCTCCTGATGACCATTCGAGGGGCCGTATCATGTCAAACTGGGGTTACAACAGGTGGAGCTAGCTAGGGCATAATGCCATGAATTCAGACTCCTGGATTAGATGGGCTATCGGTCTTCTGTTTGCCTTTGTCGGCACCATCTGCCAGTCTTCCTGGTCTTTTCTTGGGGTCAGCACAAAAGCCTCATAGGTGTGCTTTGTGCAAGCTTCTTCCACCTCCTTGGGCAATTGCTAATATAGTGATATCATATTGATAGTTGCCCCCAGAGTGGGCATTTCAGGCGGGCACAGAGGATCTACCTTGTACTCGCCCATCTACAGCACCCCCTTTTTTATCAGACTTGTATGATTCAAGAATGGAGAATGCTGGAGCAATTCTCCAAGTTAAATATAAATTCAACAAATGGCTAATCAAGGTGAATTGCCCAAGCAGATGAAGGAATACTTCATTCCTTCTAGCTATCAACCTTCCAAATGTATCCATTTTCCGGAAGTGCCAGCGGCTCAATATGAGATAAAATCTAGCACTATCCAAATGCTCCCTTCATTCCATGAGCTTAAATATGAAGATAATATAAGCACCTAGATGACTTTCTGGAGATATGTTCCACTGTGAAAATTCAGAATTTCACAGATGATGCCCTGAGACTAACTCTCTTTCCCTTTTCTTTGAAAGACAAAGCCAAATATTAGTTAGGGACCTTAGGAAGACCCATTCGGTCATGGGAGGAAATGCAAAAAGAATTTTTGAAAAAATTCTATCCTATAGGTCAGACCAACACAATGAGAAGAGCCATCACGGGTTTTGCTCAAACCCCCGGAGAATTGATCCATGAGTCTTGGGAGAGAATGAAGGAGTTATTGAGAAAATACCCACATCATGGGCTATCAAAATGGTAAATTGTGCAAGTTTTCTATGAGGGATTGACTGAACCTTACAAGCAAATGGTTGATGCTTCTTGTGGAGGTGCTTTTATGAGTAAAAGTGAAGAAGAAGCTTATGCTCTCTTTGAAATGTTGAGTGAGAACTCCATCAATCATGCTTCTCTTTCTTCATATGAAAAGTCAGTGGGGCCATCTAGAAAAGCTGGGATGTATGAGGTAAAAGATAGGGGAGAATTCGAGCCTAGATTAGATGCCTTGGCTCAGAAACTGGAGAAAGTTGACCTGTTAACGCAACAAGTTGGTGAGCTCATTAAATTAAATAAACAAACTTTCAATGCCCAATCACAACCATCTTTTCACTCTCGCCAAGGTCAGGTCCATGAAGCGTGTGTGCTATGTGAGAGCCCAGCCCATCAGGTGGATGAATGTCCTGTGCAGCTCAATTACCCCCTGCCATTCAAGAGCAAGTCTTTGCAACCCAAGGATTCTCTAAGCTTAACAATGATCCATTTTCAAACACATACAATCTGGGTAGGAGGAATAACCCAAACCTTTCCTGGAAATCCCAGCAAGCCCAAAACTTCCAACCCAAGTCCCAACCTCAAGCCAATTTTCAAACTCAAACTTTCCATAAGGGCCAAGTGTCATAACCATTACCAAATCATTCTCAACATCCTTACGACAACCATCTTATGGCCAACCCTCATTTGTTCAGCCAGTATATGGGCAATCTTCATATCCTGCACCAATTTACCAACCTCGTATCTTATCTCTGCCAGTGGCCCAGAATGACGACAAAATTAATCAATTGCAACAGCTCATCCTGGCCCAAAATCAATCTTTCCAAGCCCAAATGGCAGAGATGATAGCCCAGATTGGCCAACTTTTGGAAACCAATGTGAGGAGAGAACTGGGCCAACTCCCAAGCAAACCCATGCCCAATCTGAAAAATTATCCTCCTGATTTCCCACAACAACCCCTTCCATATATCCCTCAAGGACAATTTCCACAAGGCCCAAATACTCCTAAGGGCCAACAATTTGAGAATGTCAAGGCCATCTCGGCCTTAATAAGTGGAAAAATTCTACCAGACCCATATCAGTCCCATGAATCTAATCAAACCTCATCCAGTCAAGTCCATGAAGAGCAAGAAGAAGAAGATAAACCCATTCCCATCCCTAGCTATGAGGACAATGAAAAATGGAAGAAAAAAGTTGAAGCATCACCTGAAAGCTATAAGCCCAAAGTCCCTTTTCCACAAGCTCGAGAAGTAAGCAAGGAGAAAAGAAAGCAACAAACCCAGGTGAAAAATAAAATTTTCGTCAGAATTAATATAATAATGATAAAAAATGGGTAACAATGCAAAAGCAAACAACAAATAAACGGAATAAATAACAATGAAGCGGCTTTGTCGAAATAACAAAGAACCACGGAGAGCCCGAATAACTGAACACATGCAGCATTACGACGGACTGCCAAACATAACCACGAACATGATCTACATGAATAAAAGAAAACCAAACCAAAGCCCTATGCATGCATTTCATAAACATAAGAAAACTCTTCACATGCATCTCATGAATAAAGGAGTCTCTCTCACGAACATTTGAGCATTGCATTGCATCTCATTTGCCACCACTGTATCAACCCTTCCCACGGCTGTGCCGACCTCGGGTCCTCCCTACATCGACCTCCCCCCAGTCCAGTCACAGCCTGCATCGACCCAGGATCCTCCCTGCGTCGACCTTAGTTCCCCCTGCGTCGACCTCTCCCAACACCACCGCTGCATGTGTTGACTTCAAGCCTTCCTGCATTGCTGCCCAAACAGAGGAGCATTAAAGAATTTATAAAGGAGAATAAAACCTGCATTCGAGTAGCATTAAGAATTAATAAAAAAGTGATAAATAAATGAATAAGAATTTGCACGTGTTGGCAAAGATCTCGGAGGTCCCGTCTCCCCTGGACCCTAGATTTGGGAATACTAATGACGCCCTTGTAGGTCGGGCTTTTGCCCCCGGGGGTCATCCCCGTCATGGTTGCTGCTCGACCTTACTTTGGGTAAATATCTCACCAAGGTCGCTCCCTTGCCACCGGGATTTGATCCCATCTTCTTATCAAAATTACCGTCTCCCGGTAGACATCTGTACGGGTTTATCTCCATTTTCGTCGTGCTTTCAACACGGACCTTTGTCCGAACATGGAATGGTCCATGAGCGATCGACGTAATTCGACCTTATACAAAAGGGAAATTAAAGCTGCCCTGCGACGTGAGCGCGGACCCCTGGGATTCCTCCCATCATCGCCACGCTCATGTGCCGCACTTGGCCAATAATCCATTCAAGCGAATTCGCCCGTATAAAAGGATTAATCCCTGTCCCTCGGGAAATTGAGCTTTAAGCACACCATATGCATGGCACACATTGGCCCGTATGCTGGGCCCATTTCATGTGTTTTGAACTGGGTTATCACCCGAACATTGAAAGGCCGATGTGTGGCCAACAGTGAACCGATCGTTTCCTACGATTTAATAAATGAATGAATACATGCATCAACCTAAGTTTCCAATGCCTTCCATGCTTGAACTGCTAATGTTAATTTTCCAGCCATGAGGCCCTTATTCCTGGCAACTAATCAAGGGTGTTCCCCTCTCCGAGGGGATGTAAATAACGTCGTGACCTTTATGGCACGACGAGTTTTGGTCCCGATATGAACTACACAATTATCTAACTGAGTCAGATCGAGCGCACCAAGGGTTTCTTTAAAGTCCAAATAAATCGTCACTTCGTGACTGGCACACTTTCGCACTAAACAAACAAACAGAATAACATGTGAATTTTAGTGCATCCACAACAGCCTCCTAATATTTCTTGCCTGGATTTACCATGTACTGACTCACTGCTCCCACTGCATGTGCAATATCTGGTCTAGTACAAACCATAGCATTTAGGCTACCTACAGCTGAAGCATAAGGAACTTTGTTCATGTATTCATGTTCCTCATTTGCCTTTGGTGATTGCTCTTTTGAGAGCTTGAAGTGATTCGCCAAAGGTGTGCTTACTGTCTTCCCATCCTGCATATGAAATCTGTTCAGCACCCTCTTAATGTAGCCTTCTTGAGTTGATCGAGCTCTACTTACCTTGGTCTAGTGACACTCTACCCTGGCCGAGCTCTACTTACCTTGGTCTAGTGGCACTCCGCCATGACTTAGCTCTACTTACCTTGGTCTAGTGACACTCCGCCCTGGCCGAGCTCTACTTACCTTGGTCTAATGGCACGTCGCCCTGGCTGAGCTCTACTCACCTTGGCCTAGTGGCACTCCGCCCTGGCCGAGCTCTACTTACCTTGGTCTAGCGGCACTCCGCCCTGGCTGAGCTCTCCCTACCTTGGCCTAGTGGCACTCTGCCCAGGTCGAGCTCTAAAAAAATTATGTACAATATATGTACGACATCCTCGATGGTCCTTACATTCGGATCGGTGAAAATCTCTTCCTTTGCGTTAGCATTACCTTCTTGCTAACAAATAAATCTTTTCCGGCGAAAGACCTCGCGTCCTGGCCAATCCTTCAACAATATTGCCATTACCGGCCTTACGCCCGAACTGGCTAAAGCTCCCCCTTTGCGCTGGCATTGTCCCTTTGCCAACGAATAAATCACTTTACAGGCACAAGGCCCTGTGCCCTAGCCAGTAGCTATCTGCCGCCACTGAGGGTCAAATATCACATTTTGACCTATCAATACCATGCCATCATGCGTTCAAAAAAAAAGAAAAGAAAATGGGGCTTAAAATAGAGGTGCCCTGTCGGCCTTGTTCCTACATCAGGACAAGGGCAAAAATGGCTATAACTCGGCTATAACGAAAACCCACAAAGGCGTCACAGGTAAAATCGGGTACACTACCACATGAAAACCTGTAAGGGCGCGTGGGCAAAAGTAAGAGGGGGCCGGCTTCAACAAAAACCCAAAAGGGCGTTTGAGTCAGTAATGTGGTAATCTAATGTTTCTCTTTACCCTCATCCTAATGAAACTCCGAAAAGGACGATCACCACAAGTCCTACCGGAGATCCTTTTTCTACAAACTCGTGTTCGACCCTTGTCATCATCGGCAAGACCAGTCGACATTGCATTAACTTGGACCTTTCATCCTGGTTAATGAATAAACCTTTGCTTCGGCATCTTGCCACTATCGATGAACAAACCCGTGTTCAGCTCTTGTCATCACGGTAAGATCAATCAACATTCCTTTAACTTGGACCTTTCATCCTCATTAATGAGTAAACCTTTGCTTCGGTATCTGACCAATATTGATGAACAAACCCATGTTTGACCCTTGTCATCATCGACAAGATCGGTCAACATTTTCCTTAATCTGGACCCTTTGTCCTTGTTAATGAACAAACTCCCTTTACTTCGACGTTTAACCAATGTCGATGAACAACCCTGTGTTTGACCCTTGTCATCATCGGCAAGACTGGTCAACATTTTCCTTAACTTGGACCTTCCGTCCTTGTTAATGAACAAACCTTGCCTTCGACACCTAACCAATGTCGATGATCAAACCTACATTGACCCTTGTCACCATCGATAAGACTGATCAACATCCCTTAGCCCGGACCTCCAGTCCTCTCCTAACGGATAAACCTCCATCTGTCCCGACTTCGTCTCGTGAATTAAGCAAAAAATATATGAAATAAAAATGAGGCTTAAAATAGAGGTGCCTCGTCAGACTTACTCAAATATCCCCGAGTAAGGGCAATAATGGCTACAACCCAGCTACGGTGAAAACCCGAAAGGGCGCTGCAGGTAAAATCGGGTACCCCGCCACGTGAAAACCCGAAGGGGCGCATGGCCAAAAGCAAGAGGGGGCTGGCTTTGGCGAAAACCCGAAAGGACGCTTAAGTCAGTAATGTGGTAGTTTAAAGTTCCTCGAAGTGCTCTCAACTCAGGGCTGCAAGGGCAGTCCGAAACTCTTCTAAAAGGATCCGAAACTCAATAGAGATCCGATAGGACCTAACAACGATCCGTCAAAGATCCAGGATATTACAGTCCTCCCCTCTTTTAAGAAATTTCATCTGAAATCTCATATCAACTCTGGTATGTTCTATACCTTGGTTACCTTGTCGTGAAATCTATTGTTTGAAATTGAAAATGTTGGCCAAAATTATTATATCTCATGGGAGTAGCTAGATTTATAACTTGAAGATGCAGATCGGGCACGGATTATGTCTAAGGGCTCTAGGCTATCCCCCTCGATGGATTGTCGGAAACGTGCTATAAATCATGGGGTACGATGATACTGGTGCCTCATCACGATGAGAGTACTTTCTTTTATAATTGAGTGAAACCCACGAAGCTCATTATGGAAATTACATGCTTGTTAATGACTTTCTAGTACATAGCCTTTGCAAGGTTATGTAAGTACTTTCTAGTTACATACTCGTACATTCTTGTTCATGAATGGCCAATTTACATATACATGATTAAATCTTACTTTTTCATGCTATATACTCGATCTTGTCTACTTGCTCAGTTATCTCATAGCTCTCTATTCTTGGTTATCTTGGTTTATATCGCCTATTTATTACATTCTCATTTTTATCTTAAAGTCTAGAGTTAAGACCTTAATCACTTAAATATTGCCTTCATGTTGATGCGAAGATACCTAGTGGGCAAGTATGCTCATACCTACTTTCTCAATTTTTCAGGAGATACTAGTGCGTTGAATTTGGAATATGCAAGTAGCGGGTCCGTGAGTGATTGAAGGTCTACAGGAATGAGAGAAGCCCTAGTTGTCGAGTGTCTAGTCAAGTCATCTTGTACTTTTCTATTTTCTTGAGTCTATGGTGTAAGAATGTCAAAAGTCAAGGATCTTATGTACTTTTTGATTATTATTATGAAATAAAGTTAGAATTTTGAACAATTACTTGTGTAATTACTTTGTGTGATTGTCCTACACTCTGACTTCTTGCTTGCGAGAGGCTTACCATGCCAACTGTCTATGTTCCCGAAATTCCTTCCATTGTATTAAAAGCTCGGGACGTGACATTTCTTCTTAAGGTACAAGGACGTGCATGCAGAACTAAATTAGTTACGCAGTCATGGTAAATTGTGAAATACGATATGTAGAAAATATAAAATTGCCTAGAACTAGAGGGATTTTAAATCTAACATGTTGTTAATGCCAATCATGAGATAACCTACCTCTGGGCAATGCTCTAACTTAGAAATTTTTTACCAGAAGATGGTGCTGAATCTTGAGCGTCTTGCATATAAGCAGCAACTTCACGACCTTCTATCTCCTTAACCTCATGTTTTAAATTCATGAAAATTCGAGGGTAGTAGAAGATATAAAGAGGAACAATAAACTCTAACGACTAGACACGAAATTACCTCTACTAATGTCCCTAAACTTCAAGTCTTCACTAGATGGATGTACCTGAGCCTATGCATTCTGCAACGAAGCAGCAACTTGCAGGCACCCTAACTCCTCAGATGCTGGGTCACCTAGTGTAAAATTTGACAGAGGGTTAGATAATACTAATAGGAACGTAAAGTTCTAAAGGATCAATATAAAATGTCATCTTCTTACCATCGAATCAGGTGAGCCAAAATTAAGGTTCACGCAGGTTAAACCTGGAACCTATTTATAGAGTTGGCCTAAGGTTTAGGGGATTAGGTCGAATTAGAAGTCCTAAATGGAGCCAATCCCATCCCATGAGAGTCCTGGATAGACTTTGTGTAAAGCATCTCTATTCTCCAGTGATGGGTCCTGATCATAAGCAGCTTGAGCCTGTTCAGTCATTTGAGTGGCCCTTTTCTTAGCCAAATGTATGTCACCAAAAACCACTTTATTCCACTGTTTTATCTGAGATTTCAGATACTTCAGTTTTCTTTGCAGGGCATAAAAGGGATGAACATCAACCATAGGAACATCATTCCATTTAACTTTGACAAAATTCAGAAAATCAGTGTGAGTATGCCACATATGCTGATAGATAAACCTTCCTGGACACTGAACAGTAGGAGCTGCAGAAATTAATAAAGGAGCATGATCAGACTGGCCTCTAGCCAGATGTTTAACAGACAGATTGACCCCAGTATCCAACCAAAATGTGTTGTGTAAAACTCTATCCAGCCTAGCTCTGATATGATGAGAACCCAACTGATTGTTAGACCAAGTGAAGCTAGAGCCAGAAAACCCAGCATCAACTAAACCAGCAACTGAAATGAAACCTTGAAAATCAGTCATAGCTGTAAAAGAAGGAGGATTACCCCCAACTTTTTCATCAGGCGATAGAACACAGTTGAAGTCACCACCAATAACCCAAGGGGTGGAAATCCCTTGACTAAAAGTCATCAAACTATCAAATAAATCTCTTCTATTATCAACATTGCAGGAGGCATAGACAATAGTAAGCAATAGAGAGCATGAAAGACCTTCCATAAAACCAACAGTGAGATATTGTGAGTGAGATTGAACCACTTGAAACTCCAGGCCAGATTTGTAAAAGAACCATATCCTGGATTCATCACCATTATTACCAATAACATTCTGCAATTTAATTTTCTGAGCAATAGAATGAGCATGAGTAAAACAAATACGGGGTTCCACAATAGCAGCAATGCTAATATCATAAGAACGAACTAACTGAGCAAGGCCTCTAACCGAGACTTTATTACCAATCCCCCTGATGTTCCAAACTAATGCTGTTTTAAACATTTGGAGAAAATGGATGGACATCAGCAGCCAACTCCTTGGCTTTAGCCCTGGTTAACCGGGCATCACTAAACAAATCACCAGGGAACATGACTTCAGCTCCAGTGTTGAGGTTGGGTGCCTTGGGGGGCTTAGTGAAACCGCACACCATCTTAACATTTTCAGTAATTGAGATATGTTTGACATCATCAGAAATTATAACATTGGGGGAAGTATCTTGATGACTGCATTCCCCCAGAATGGGGACTTCTTGTATACAGGGTAGAACAGACATGTTATTCTTTTTGCCGTCCAATCTTCCATGAACAGAGTTCATAGCAGGAATATCAAAATTAGCAACAGAAGAGGTTCTTCCAGTAAAGACAATTGTAGGAGCTGGTTCCTCAATCTTTTTCTCCTGGATATCAACCACATCTTCAATACCTTCCTCATCACAATTACTCAGGGGGGAAAAACAATTAGCGTCAGCAACACGATTCACAGCCGCAGCACTATCTTTTGGTTTATAAACTTTCTTACCAGTCACATATTCATCACCAACAGGCTTTCGAAGTGGAGGTTTAAGCTGTTTCTTCTTACATGTAGTATTCCGATGGCCGATTTTGTGACATAGAGAACAAAGATGTGGCACTCGCTGATAGTTAATATACTGCCAAAAACCTCCGCCACCATTACCAATCCATATCCTCTCCTTCCTCTGAACGTCTAGGTTTAATTCAACGCATACCAGAGCCTCAGTCGTGTTCGTCATTGCGAGTGTAGCATCATGAACCCGTAGAACAGGACCGATGTTTCCAGCAATCGAATGCAAAAGATCAGTATGGTAAAAATTAACAGGCAGTTCCGGAAAACCTATCCATGCCGGGACGATGGGAGGATCCGTCCTAAAATCAAAATCCTGCTGCCATCGGAAGAATCTAAACAGAAAACCTTTAATATATGAATGTTTCTGAAGCAATATCCGCAAAAAATCATTCTCGTTGCTCAGACGAATGAGAATGTGTCGAGGGTTCATACGACTAAGAATCGGCTCAATGGACAGATGAAATAAAGCCATCAAGCTCCTCTTGGTTTCCACGAGCGATGGAGCTCCATAAGAACATTTAGCAACTATCGCATATTGTAGGGGTTCACAAGATACCTGAATATCCTCCGCAGAAAAAAATACCGCAGGTTCTCCTTGAGCAGTAAACGCCGGTGGTTTCACCGGAATACGTCTACCATGACTGCGTCCACCCTCCAACACAGTTTGTGCATAAGAACGACGCAAGTTGACCTGGGGTATAGCCGCTTTCAGATCTGTATCCTCCACTACCGGATCCTTCAGCAGAGAAGGATTTGCTGAAGACGATGACGCCAGAATCTCCCGAGGAGCTTCAATCTCTTTCGTCATCACCCGAAGATCCCCCGCCGCACCGGCCATAGCCGGCCGGAGGAGAAAGGAAGGCGTTCAAACACTCGGACGAAGTCCTCCCTCACGGGCCCTTCGAGTCATCGCAGAGAAACCTCGTGTTGACACGAGGTTCCTTCTCCGCTAGCCACACAAGACGCCTCGTGTTAACACGAGGTTCCTTCTCCGCTAGCACGAGACGCCTCGTGTTGACACGAGGTTCCTTCTCCGCTAGCCACACAAGACGCCTACTACCGCGAACGACACGAACTCTCCCGCGTCGCAGGACATCATAATCCTATATAATAGAAGATTCTGAATTTAAGATGTTTAGATTTATGGTTATAGTACACAGATTGGAATCTTTCTGAATTTTGGACGATTCAAGAAGGTAATAGACAGCCAGAGACAATGTAGCAACCAAGAGGGTAACTTCAAGTGAAAGCATTCAAGTGGGTAGGCAATAAGAGAATTAGATATGGCAGAAATTTTCAACCAGGCAGCAAGCAGAGGGTGATTCTGGGAATGGGTATATTGTTGAGCAGACATCAAATGAAGTCGACTTGGGAGGCTATTTAAGTCAGCTTGAGTTTCAAACAGAGGATATTATTTTTAGAATACAGCTAGGAAGTTGACTTGAGCAATCTACAAGTTGGCTTCAAAATTTTAGCTGTCGAGACTTGAAACCCGTCATACTGTAAATGCTATGATGATAATTTTGCCCTTCTGAAAGAAGGACAACCCTTGGTTAATCGCCAAAAAATAGAGGGTCCCTAGGGCTAAATAATTTGAAGAAGAACATGATTTGGAAGTCATTTATTGAATGAAAATAGGATTTAGCATGCAATCAGGCAAGTAGTGAGATGATGTTTATTTAAATGGACTGATTCCTGGTACGAGGTGGAGAACTTAGATCCGAAGATCACCTCACACTTAGTAATAGCTTTCAGCTGGAATTAATCCGACCTTTTGTAAATCACCATTTTCTATACTGGAGAATCAAGACATGGAGGCACATAGGATATACGCACCTATATATGTATGCGTATACGTATGCAAGCGCGTGTAGGTAAATTAGCGTATAGGAGTTTGTTTCCTTATTCAAAATTATGCATCGAAGTTAGCTTCCGATAGAACATGTATGTTGCATGCCATCACGAACTTATGCGTCATTTGAACATTCAGTATAGTTTGATCGAAGATATGCTATAGTTGTATTATTCAACTATTTACTTGTTTATTGTCACATTTCGGGAGATTTCGGCAGCACCTTCCCTGTCCCGAAGCATATCAGGGAAGGTATAAGGGACTCGTCCACGAAGTGTTGAGACAGTCCCCTAACTGAAGGTCATGCCTCAGTGGCAGTCCCATACCCCATGGTAGGTGAGGGATCCCTCTAGGAAATCCCAGTCACCCTTGAGGTCGTCGATCAGTGGTTGCCTTTTTATTGTGGAACCACCTTTATCACTGTAGTGCATGTATATGGGTTCATGAGAAGAACAAGCATGACCACGTCCAGATGGGTTCACATATCACCGGGACAATGTATGCCAGGGGAGGGCACTTGTAATCTATTCATCCTCTTTATAGGGTACTTTCTTCTCACAATTTGGCATAGATAGCTGTGGAGCCGTCAACACCATAAGAGATGAGAATCTAGTGTAAAGTCGGAGAAAACACAGTGCGGAATAGAATATGCAATTCTGATTTCTGAGAGAATTTCGGCAACATCTCCCCCTGCCCCAGAACATATTGGGGGAGATCTAGAGGAGCCCCGTCCACAACAGTCTGAGATGGACTCCGAAAAAGATAGGCATGCCAGAACGACAGCCCGGACCCTATAACAGATTTCGAATATCTGAGGACTCGCCAAGTAGGAGACCTGTGTCACCCAAGGGGTATCGATCCTATGGTGTTAGGTGCAGTGGATTTAGAGGGGGTAGAAGATGCCCCGGCATCTTCAGTTTCCATCTCCACGGGGGGAAACTCCTCATCACTATAACCACCACTATACTCTACCTGCTCTGTTGAAGAAGAGCTCTATGCTGGTGCTAGACTCTCCCCCTTCGGAGTGGATGGTTCTTCAGCTTCATGACCTACGAGAGGAGCATCTCCCTTAGCAGGAACCCGCTCGATCAGTTCCGCAATAGGAGCGGTAGCTAAATGAACTTTGGGAGCAAGCTCACTCCCTAGAACGGTCTCCTCCCCAACCGAAGCTCCTTTGGCAACCCCGACAGTAGGAGGCAAAGGCACTCGGATATCAACTGAAGCTCAGATGAAAAACATTCATGTAAGCTGAAGGCATAATGGGCTGTGAGAATCCTATGAATGAACAATATATTACCTTCCATTTCATGGCTCGGCATGGGAGAAGGCAAATCCTCCTCGATGGGAGCTACGGGCATTCCCTATCCTCTATCTCCAGCTACCGCAGGGGCGACAGCCTCTTGCGCAACCACTATAGTAGGAGTGGCAGTAACTGAAAAAAAAAGTGAGAGAAGAATTAGCCAATGCAGCTGGAGCACGAATGAGGTGCAAAAGAAGGGAGAATATGCCTTCTGTCGCATGCATCTATGGATGAGAAGTCTCAAATTCTTCCAACGACACTACGGTCGGGGAACAATTGCTAGTTCTGGCTCTATAGCCTTCCTTCGGCGGGCCCGTGTTACCCTAGTAACCACTTCCTTCGCCTTACTGATGGCCTCCCTCACCCGAGACCTTGTTCGCTTCTGCGAATCACCAGGAGGCAATGGTGTCGTAGTCGGAGCCGCCTCGGGGATCTCGAAGTATGTCAGCTTCCGAGCTTTTATTATCAACTCCCTGAAGTGTCTGTTCTCCTCTGAAGTGAGCCGGACTGCACACATACAAGGGTGAGAATAACATATATTGCAACAGAACAGGCTGGAAGGCTAAAGCAAAGAAATAAAATTACCTTCCGGCCCCGTATATAAAGGGGAGAGAGGCCAATAGAATAGTGAAGGCACTTTATCTCTTGAAGCCGCCTCGTGAATGAGCCAACATATATCTCCTATCGTCTCGCTTTGCTTGGCCAGCGACACCAAGTCCAAATGGCCACGAGAAGATAGATGATAATATAATCTGAGATGGTCCAGCCCCCATCCATCAACATATTTGAAGGAGAGAAGAAGAGGCTAGCTTAGAATGGCTTTGCTTGGGCCACCTACTGAAAGCCCGTGGGATCAAAGCAATGCAAATAGCTAGGGGGTATTGCTATAAAGTGTATCCTGCCGGTCATCCCCTCTAATGAAGGTCTTGTAAGGATAAAGACTCTCAGTCTCAGGACGCCATCAGCTACAAAAGGGACATGCTCTTCCACTGGCAACGGAAGAAGCTGAAGGACTACCCTCTTACCGCTTACATGGCATAGCCCCTGAAGTGTCTTCATGGAGTCATCTTTGCTAATTTGGGGTAGTTTCAGCTCCGCCCTAGGCGAGCAACGCTTCACAGCTTTCCGAGCCTCTAAATAGGCCATCACCTCTGTACTGGTCCAAGATTTCAACTTCTTCACATAAGGAGGATCAATGTCTAAAGAGTCTGAGCTTCCCTTCAAATAGTCCGTGAATGGTCCGTGCACAGCCCACTGAATAGCATGATTAGAGTCCGTGCATGGTCTGTGCACAGCCCACCGAATAGCATGTCTTAAATCTGTGCAGAGTCTTCAAGGTGCATCATATTAGGTTAAGGCATGAAATCATAAGTCCATGCATGTATAAGGTCCGTGTCACCGATCATCAAAGCTTGAAATATGTCTTCTCTCAAAAAGATTTGAATCTTCGGCAGCGCAGGTGAATAGAGTATATGAAAGATTATGATTTTACTCTATTTTATCAACCTGGCAAGATGAATGTGGTGGTAGACGCACTGAGCAAGAAAGCACAGATCAGTCACTTGATGGTATGAGAATGGAAATTATGGGAGCAAGTTCCAAGTGAAACTTTTAGATTGAAAATTTCCCATGATCTGATGATGGCTATTTTTGCTAGTCTGGTGATGTCTCTGACTATTTATCAGCAGATCAGGGAGGCACAACAAGTAGATTCTGAGTTTCCTCGTGTTGTATTAATGCTAGATGTGGAATTCTGTGATGATGTAGTGGTGAGATTTAAAGACCGAATTTATGTTCAAGCTGAAGATTCTCTAAGAAATGCTATCTTGCGTGAAGCACATGGGTCCCGGTATACCATCCATCCTTGAACCACGAAGATGTATAACAATGTAAAAAGGCAATTTTGGTGGCCAGGTATGAAGAGGGATGTGGCTAAATGTTTAACATGTCAATAGGTGAAAGCCGAGCATCAGAGACCCGGAGGTATGCTTCAACCTTTAGAGATTTCGATGTGGAAATGGGATCATGTGACTACTGACTTCATTGTGGGTTTGTTGCGAACCCCTGAAGGTTATGATGGCATTTGGCTATTAGTTTATCGTTTGACGAAAACAGCTAGATTGTTGTCGATTAAGGTGACGTAGAATGTTCAAAAATTGGCTAGGCTGTATGTTGAAAATATTGTACCATTGCATGGGATTCCCCTATCTATTGTATCGGACCGTGACCCACACATTACCTCTGGTTTTTGGTGGAGCTTCCAAAAGGCGTTACGCACGGACTTGGCATTCAGTTCAGCTTATCATCCTCAATCTGATGGTCAGTCTGAAAGGACCATTCAGATGCTAGAAGATATGTTGAGGTCTTGTTGTCTTGACTGGTAGGGTTCCAAGAGCCGATACTTACCATTGGTAGTGTTTGCATATAATAACAGCTACCATTCTAGTATTGGTATGGCACCGTATGAAGCTTTGTATGGTCGACCTTGTCGTACACTGTTGGATTGGTTTGAGGTCAGTGACCAGCTAATGACAGGACCGGAGTTAGTACAGCAGTGTGTTGAGATAGTTCATCTGATCAGGCAGAGACTTTTGACAGCTCAAAGTCATCAGAAAAGTTATGCCGATCAACGCCAAAGACCTTTGCAATTTGAGCCAGGAGATTTTATTTTTGTAAGAGTATCTCCGATGAAAGGTGTTATAAGATTTGGCAGGCGTGGAAAGCTCAGTCCTCGGTACATTGGTCTGTTTCCTATTTTGGAGCGTGTGGGCCATGTGGCTTATCGTCTTCAATTGCCACCTGTGATGGGAGTGATCCACGATGTGTTTCATGTTTTAATGTTGAGCAAATATATGCCATATCCATCGCATGTTCTTGATGAGTCTATGTGGCCTGAAGTGGCGGCGGACTTATCTACACTAGAATACCCAATTCGTATTGAGGATCGACATGAACAGCGACTGAGGAATAAGGTAATTCCGCTAGGCAAGGTAGTTTGGCAACGCCACTCCGGTAATGAGACTACATCGGAACGCGAAGAAGATATGTGCCATCAGTTCCCGTATCTATTTATGTAAGTTTGTCTCTTTTTCCTTCCATAGATGAAAACCCTGATTCAGCAAGTTTTCGTTTTGTTTCAGCAGTTTTCTTTGTTTTATTTTTCTTTAGAGACCTTGATCTTCTATTTTCAGCATCTTCAAAGAAGGGTGGCGCCCCCTTGACGAAAGGGGAGAGAGTTTGACTTCTCTCCCTTTTTCTCCTTGGTCCAAGTCCAAGGTGGACCATGGGCTAGTCCTCATGGACCCTAGCAGCCAAGTGGCCCAATGGGAGAGAGGGTTGTGTCCCGCCGGGCCCATGTGACTGTTTTACAAATAAACCTCCTAACTTAGCCTAATTAAACACACCAAATACACAAATACAAATACAAATACACTCCAGATACATAACTCAATGTGGGGACTCCAGGCTGTCCCCCAGTCACAAGGAAGTCGGCGTTGCCCGAGTCGCACCGCGTGTTCGGTACCAGTGGCCTACTGAGTAGAGTCGATCTCTGGCTCTGGTGTCCGCACCAGTTTCGTGAGGCGTTTCGCGTGGAAATGGCATCCACGACATGCGTAATCTTTGGTGGAGGTAGGGGGATGGTTCCCTAACCCGTGTACTTCTTTTCCCATAGTTTTGGTAGCCCGAGGCGAGCCAAGAGGGTTTATTTCATGCCGGGGGCTCGAAAGTATGATTTTAGGGTGAGCGACGGATCTCCCATTTTAATCACGTTTTTGGGGTTTGAATGGCGCCTCTTGGTGGTCCAGAGACTGAGTCCCATGTTTTCCCCATCACCTGGGGGTGATTGGGGTGTGGAAACGGACCCCTAGGCTGGGTCCGAACGGCATTCTATCATTTTTGGTTGACCGACCGCAGGGTTCAGTCGACCGTTCGGGCGTTCGCAATGAACTGGGTACTCTGCCCAGTTTGGTTTATCGAACTGGTTGGCCGACCGACCCATGTGGGCTGGTCGACCAAAATGCAGAGAGTTAGCCTATTTTGGCACCTGATCGACCTAGTTGAGACCCAATGGTCGACCTATGGCCCCGTGGATGTCCTAGACAATTTTTGGATGTCTGAAGGTACCGTGTTACCTCGATTAGCATGCCCGTGGGTTTTAAGGGTTAGGGTGAGCCTCTTGTGTTCTGGGCTTTCGTGTTATGCTTAATCGAGTCCCCGTGGATCGGTTAAGTGTGGAGGGTCATCCCTGCTTGCCGATAGCTTTCCCGGAAAGTAGTTTCCATGTGGGCCATGCGTATGGCCTAAGAACTGTGAGTCTCTTGACCCAGCCTGTGGCTGGAGGGTTTTCTAACTTCCCTTTGGAAATGGATTAGGGTTGGCGGTCGTACGCCATCTTATCAATTATTTTACTGTAGTTTCTGACCTAGGGATAGGTTAGATTGACAGCATGGAGCTGTCCCTGTATGACAGCCTTGACCGGAGTCCTGTGACTCAAGGGCCGTTGGAGTTAATCGGTCTAGTGGACTGCCCAGAGTCTAGTGGTATTGTGCCACCTATTTTTTGAGCTAATTATGACGGGCTTGTGCGTAGCTTGTCCATGTTCTGGTGGTTTCCATCGAAAGTCGTCTGCTTAGTGGCTTCCACTGGTCGTAGCTTACCTAGGCATGCATGTGTCGACCCACCTGAGAGTAGGTGGAGAGCTAGACCCGAGTGTGAGATGATTTTTAGGATGGTTGCTGTAGGGCTCCCACTGTAGCGGCTTGAGTCTGGGCTGGGTGGAAAACTATAATGCCCCGGATTTTTCAGATATTTATTGGATCAGGATCCGTGGGTTTCGGATCGCTTTCAAGAGTCCCGGACAGTGTTTTGTAATTTACATATATTTTTCCTTAACGAGCCTTCGGAACCCTATACAGGGTGAACCGTTACGTTCTCTGACTCCGAGACGTTCCCAGTGCGTTTTCGAGGATCGTGGGGAGTACTTTTTTCTATTTTCTGTATTTGGTTTTTTTAGGATTTTTGGTTTAGGCATTACTAGTAGCAACATCTAAGAGATGTTTAAACCACTGGCTAGGGTCCCTCGCTCCTTCCCCTCTCACGAAGAACCACCAAAAGCCGGACGTGTTTAAAGGTGGCGCCCTATAGCCGACTGTCCTTGGTTAACGATGTCCCTGCCAAGGCCATACCTGAGAAACATTCAGCTTCGGAGGGAGAAGAGAAGAAAAGCTGGAGATAAGCCTTATGCAAGATGAGAGATATCAGGACTCGAAATCCTTCTAAGGTACTACCCCTCAAAGAGGTGATCTATTGTGCTGGGGCTTTTGTGCCTTTGATTTTTAGACCCTTGACATGCATACGACCATGTTTTTTCCTGCAGGGACTTTGCCTCTCTTGACATGCCTTTATTTCATAATTTTGCATTTATCGAATTTGACTTTCATAATAGCCCTTACTAGTTAGATTTATCATGAAAAGCTCTCTTTATTCGGGTCAAGACTGCCCCTATTTGAGACTTCTCTCGTATTGGGGAGTACAAAGGTTGGATCTTGTCTGTCAATCTCTTGCCCCTGCACTTGGCCGAGAGAGGAAGAGAAAAGAGTTCATGCATACCCATGGCATGGCCAAAACAGCAACAGTGTTTAACTAAAGGAGAGACGGCTAAGGACGCTGTGAGGTGTGTGGAGTGTCGAGATAAGGGTTGCCTTTAACGAGCGGGGAGGGAATGTTGAACTCCCAGCACGGGGTTCTTAATAACCAAAGGTGCCGCAAAAGCAAGCCTAAGACTCTTTCTGAAGTTCAATGAAGACAAAGACCTAGGACAAAGGCCTAAAAAACTACTCTTAATCATATTAAGAAGCACTTTATTCTGAAATCTATGTATTAAGTAATGAGCAATGACATCATGAAAATGCGTACTTACACCAATATGTCACCTTGTGCTCCTTTGTTTGAATAGCTATAGCTGGAGGCGATGTTGATCATCATGGGATTTGTCCTCAAGTGACAGATAAAGAATTGGAAGCCAAGATTTAAAGTGGCTTAACATGAAGGAGTGGTACTAAGACCAGACTCAAACGAATAAGGAGAAAAGGAAGAGAGGCGAGGGCTAGAACTCCCTCACTAAGGTACGGAGACCCTGATCACAAAGAACGATCTACAGAAGAAGTGAAAAATCAAGAGGAGGAGTGAGGACTAAAGTCTCGGAAGCAGTGGGATAATGGGCAGATGCCCAAAATAGTGGATGCGGAAGAAGTTGGGTTAGACCCAGAATCAGGGGGGAATGATGGGGAGAAATTCGTAGATGGAGAGAGGCAGATCCGGAGGGTTCGGAGGAAATGGCAGAAAATCATGAGAGGAAGAAGAGTCCAGAGGTTCCGAAAGGGGAATGTGATGAGGGACGCGATGCCCTGGAAGGAAGTACGGGAAAAGATGATAGAAGAGGAAGAAGAGAATGAAGGACGCGATGTCCTGGAGGAGTAAGAGGATAAATCGGAAGAAAGATGGAGGGTCTGGAGGTTCCGGGGGAGGAAGATAGAAAAGGGCGCGATGCCTTGGAAGGAAGTCCGGAGGTTCCGGAGGAATGGAATGGGAAGGGACGCGATGCCCAGGGAGAATCAGTGAAAAGCCCGGAGGACCCAGGCACGAGGGTGTAGGGGGGTGTGATACCCAAAGAGGGAGGTCCAGAGCTTCCGAAGGAATTAGACACCATGGGGGGTGATGCCCGGGGAGGATGAGAGAGAAATACAAAGGGTCCGGATGCAAGAGTTGGAAAGGGGCGCGATGCCCCGAGAGAAAATTGGAGAGGGTATATAATGCATACATATATTAGATATGAATATGTATATATATATGTGTATGTGAGGTTTAAGCTCTCGGGTAAGGGCGTCAGGAAGATGATGATCTTTTCCGATAATTTTTTCAATTGAAAAGGAATATTGGGCTAAAATGAATTGCCACCATGCGTAACGCCGTAGTTTAGCACTGTCCGAGAGTTTTCTTTTGAGGAATGCACCGAGTGTGGATGAATCTGTGGGCAGAATAAAAGTTTCACCAATAAGATAAGTGTGAAACTTCTGAACTCCTTTTACTGCTACGAGAATTTCCTTTTTGGTTGGCCAATAATTTAGTTCATGTTTTTTAAATTAGCCACTGCCATATGCATAGATGTGCTCTGCAGTTTCGGATTTGTGTAGCAAGATCGTAGACCATGTATCTTCAGATGCGTCTGTTGCTAAAACATAGGGACCTATGTATGCAGGAGTTAAAGGAGGTAGTTCAAGACACTCTTGTTGCAGGTGTTGTACTTCTTTACTGGCAGCTTCAGTCCAAATAAACGGTTTGGATCTCATAGCAAGTCTGATGTTCTTAGTTTTTTCCAAAAGTTTTGGGATAAAATTTCGGATGTAATTAAGACAGCCCATAAACCTTTGACATTGCAAGAGATCTGTGAGTTGTAAAGGGAAGCATGATATTTTTGATAGAGGATGATCTTGCATGTGGATTTTGTTCTGTTCTATACGAACGCCTAAAAATTCCACTTTTGTGGCTGCTATCTGGAACTTGTCCTCGGTGGGAGAAAGACCAATGCCATGTTGTTGTATCAACACTGCAAGTTGTTGTAAATGCTGGAGGTGTTCCTTCATAGTATTCGAGAAAATGAGAAAATCATCAAGATAATTGGCTATGAAATGGCTATATGGTTTAAAAATGCTATCCATTCTTCTTTGAAACTGTGCGGACGTATTTTTTAACCCAAAGGGTAATACCAGCCATTCATAGAGGCCACAGGGTGATGAGAATCCAGTTTTGTGGATGTCGCTAGCCGCTATTTTTATTTGATGATAACCTGATTTACAATCGAATTTAGAAAAAATAGAAGCTTGGGCAACTCGCTGTATCAGTTCTTCCTTGTTTGGAAGCGGCCATTTTATGTCGGCTGTTACTGCATTTAAAGGTCCATAATCAATTACCATGCACGCCTTTCCTCTCTTTTGTTCTGCGTGGTTTCATACTATGAAAGCTGAACAGGAATAGTTGGATGAGGATGGTCTCATCATTTGTTTTAGGCTGAATTCTGTTATCTGTTTCCGTATCTCTTCTTCATCTTCTAGAGAATGCCTAATGGGCTTACCCTGAACTGGGATATATGTATAGTAGGGACAAAAGCTTCTGGGGAATCTTTATCCCAAAACTGTAATGGGTGCTCTACACAACAATCTTTTAGCTGTTGCGTTACAACTGCCAATGGGCGTATATATGCTTGTGCAGGAATTGACAGAGTATTTAAATGTTTGATCAGTTCATACCGTGTTCTTTTTTCCTGCTACTTCTCTTTGTACCTGATGAGTTGAGAAATTGATATATCTTCTATAGACGCCATATATGTCTCAGTGTTTTTGAAGTATGGAGATATGCGCAGAATGAGCTCTCTTGAATCTGACACATTTAGAACTATCATGTCCTTAGAAATCGTGTAGGGGCCCATTTTATCCAATGTAACACACCCAAGTCCCACTTCATATCTGTTGTCCCTCTCGTTTTGATGATGACAACTAAAGGGTACTTATATGATAAACTGAACTCTAATGTGATATGCTCAACTTCATTTCATAAATGAGTTTGCAAGCATGGAGAGATGAAATAATGGTAGGATGCTTCCTGTATTTAATACCAAGGAAGGAAAATCTTGGAAGACCTGATTTTCAAAAAGAGATGATTCTATTACGGCAATTTATATAGGCGTCATGGTGGATAAGTCAATCTACACCTAGGATAGTATCATAGCCTTCCATGTCAAGGCATATGAGGTTTGTAGGAAGGTTATGACCTTCTACTATTATCTTACTATCGGGGTAGTTGGTTGTGATTTTAGTTCCGAAACCTAGAGGTGTAGTAATAGCTAGGTCCGAAGGTAGAGGAACTGATGATACTGGCAAGGTTTTTACAAAAGTAGTAGATATAAAGGAATGAGAAGCACCGGTATCAAATAACACAAATGCAGGATGGGAATAAATGTGAATGGTACCTTCTATCAGCCCATCATCCTTGGGCGATTCTTCATCATCCACAATAGCGTTAAGACGAGCCTGTCACTTCCTTCCACCGCTGGAGGATTGATCCTTCATGAGAGGGCAATCAAGCATGCTGTGCTCCCTGCTTCCACATCGCAAACAAGTGCTAAGGCACTTCCAGCATTCTTTGGCTGCATGTCTAAATTTCTCACAGAATGTGCAAGCTGCCATGACTTGCTTATCTTCTTCTTTAACCTTTTTGCTCTTATGGTAGCCACTATCACTCCCATTACGGGATCTTTTCTTACTATCACGACATTTGTATGATTCCGTGATGCTGAACTTCCCCTCTTTTCTTCTTTGTCGGTCAGACTTTTGACTTGGCTCCTCCCCTCAGCCTTTGAGTTTCTCAACCTTTTCTAGGGTCCTTTCGCATGGATGTGCCCGTTGGACCATTTCCACATAGGTGAGGATATTTTGAGACCCAAGTTGTTGAATAAAGTCGGGCCTTAAACCGTCCATAAATTAGTTAGCTTTCAATAGATTAGTACTAACAAAGTTGGGAGCATATGGTGCCAGCCTAGAAAACTGGAGTTCATACTCTGCCACCGACAGCATGCCTTGGCGTAAAGAAGTGAACACCATAGCCTTTCGCTCCTTGACATGTTCGGAGAAGTATCTGGCTTGGAAGAGTGCGAGGAAGCCCTCCCAAGTATGTGGGGCATCTGCAGGCGGTGCAGGAATAGACTTCTACCATGTACGTGCATCTTTATTGAGTTGGAAAGTGGCAAGATAAACCTTCTCTTGGTCGGCACATTACATGACCTCGAATATGCGGTTTATCTCATCGATCCAGTTCTCAGCTTCATTTGGGTTCGAAGAACCAGAAAATCATGGAGGATTTAGACTCCGAAAGTTGTGGTGCAGATCACCGGCTCTTGCTCCTGCGCCGACTTGGGTCATATTTTACAAGGCCTGGGTGAGACCTACCACAGTTTGTTGCATTTCATCCCAATCGACACGGTGAGCCATTGTAAGATTGAGGTACCTGGGAAGATGGAATAAATTGGTCAATTCTAATCGTATTGGCGGGGTTAATCCGAGAGACATTTCAAATTACTATCTTATCCCGAGTTTCTACCCAATTCTCACATGGGTTGAAAATTTCTTTCCTAGTTTTTATAGGTATGGGCCCTTAACCTTGGACTTATCCCTAAGACTTTCTTAGGCCTAGGCTCTGATACCACTTTAACTGTCACGTCCCAAACTTTTAATACAGTGAAAGGATATCTCGAAAAATGTGAACAGTCGGCTAGTACGTCGTAAGCGAGCAAAATAATCAGAGCGCTAACACATTCACACATGAGAAATGAACTCACAGTAATTGGACAAAAATCTAACTTTGCGGGCGGAGGGGGGAGGGGGAGATCCTGACGGGAGCTCCCCCTCCCGACGAGCCACCGGTGCGAGACGCAACATTTAAAACAATAAGAATTGATGCCCGTCATGATTGCTTTCTGCCAAACAAAATTCGGATGCTAACAAGTAAACTGACTCCCACGTCAGGTAATCTGATCCCCGTCTTTGATTGGTGGTGAACTTTTGTTTGCGACGCATGCGGGATGCACAGCCTCTCATCCTCTTTGCTGCTCTGCTGCATTTTGACTGGCATATAGTAATCTACTGCAGCAATTGAAAAGGATATTTTTAAGTACTGAGATTTGAGAGTACCAAAAGGTGACGGCCCCGTCCTCCCTTTCGCGTCTGCCCCATGTAACTAAAAACGCTGTAGTAGTGTACACGAGTTATTAACACGTAAGACCAACCGACCTACCTACCTACCTACCACAGCGAGCATGCGAGTGAGCGAGTGAATGATAACTACGGAGCGGCAACAAGGCAAATGGTGTGGAGCAAGCAGCAGCGGCAGGAACCGCGTGGGCTAATGGTCACGAAACACACGGTGACGAGTGATGGCGGGCGGCCATGGCAAATTACACCAGCTGAATTATTGATGCGATCAAATGGCCAAGAAGATAAGACATATATCACCACTTCATCCCTATATATGGAGAAGGGTCTCCGAACTGTAGAATCAGGTAGCACCAAGAGCCATCGCTTTAGAATTATTTCTATGATTCAAGAGAGTGAGTGAGTGAGAGAGAGAAGTTAGATCCCAGATAGATTATAGTGATTTGTAAACCTTAACTCTCTTTTTTTCCTATTCAAGTCTCTCCTAATCCAATAATCTATTTTTTTAAAATAATTCGATACAACAACCACATTTTCAAACCCAATGGTCTAATGAACCTCATTACAGCTTCCAACAGAGCAGATACGGGGATTAATTTAAGTGACCTTTCATGGAAGAGGGACCAGACGGCTGGTTAACAAATTAACGCCCCACTTTCACTAGCTAGTGGCTCACTATTTAATGATCACTATTTGATCATTAACCGACAGGCAAAATCTGTCTTTTCTACCTCACGAACTTCACTGTTAGGGTTGGAGTGGAGTCGGAGTTGGAGTTGGCGTAGGAGTTGGAGTAGGAAGATGTTCCAACAATTAACGCGATGATCGGTCAGGGTGGACTTGCAGTCGCCCCGTCCTTGGAAACGTAAAAAGGTCCCATTTTTATGAAAGACTGTGAAAAGTGTGACACCATGATTATCTCTCTCTCTCTCTCTATATATATATTGCGAAATGGCCAAAACATATATATAAAAAAGAGCACGTGCAGCATCGGCATTTCGTTGGAATTGGGTTGTTCATGGAGGTTAGCAGCACCCCCCGCTCCCACCTTTAACATGTGCGAAGTGACAGGTTTGCCCCCTCGAAGACTGGCCTCTAAAATATTTTAAAAAATGGCTCCCCTCAATACATATGGGCTATATGGCTCCCACGTGAAAGGTGGCTGTCTTTAGCTTGAAGCTGTAGCACCATGTCATTAGTGACAGAAATATTGGATGACGATGAAAAGGTGGGTGCTTGGGGCCAAAGGGCAAAGAATTAGATGTTTCAGAAATGATGGGTGTCTCCCTTAATTTGACGAATTAATTAATTAATTAATTAATAGCTTCTCATTGAGAGGGAACCGTCGTGGAGGGGTCACTTATATATAATTAACTGGTTAAACTTTGCAAAGGGATTGGCTTCTTTGGTTAAAATAATATTGGTCATTAATTAGTGGAAAGAATAGAAATTAATTTTACTATTCTCGATTATTTTCTATTTTATCTTTTCTTTGCGTTTATTTTTAATGATTTCTTTTATTTTAGCCCAGCATGCATCATACGCATCTTTTGAGCATTCACGACCCAAGATTTTCCTAAGAAATGTCCCACTAGTGATAGATAACTGTGTGTTCAATGTCTAAGTAAGAGGAACAATTCCACTCAAAGTTGGAAGGTTCTCTCTGGTCTATTCAACTGGTTTGGTTGACTAAGAGTTCCCGTCTGGAGTTTTAATCTATCTCTTTACTTTTACTGCCTGTTTCGATTCCCTCATTGGTTGTGGATTGTGTCCCCTAATGAGGCTGCCTGCTTTTTATCCTATTTTTACCTTAGTTAGTTCCTCCAGACTGGTGTCGTTTTAGTCTGATCACTCCCTATGTTTAATTCAGAGTTTTCCAGAAGATTCATGTAGCTCGTCGGTGAGAAAACGGGTGTCTTTTGCCTTAACGCCCACTTTTCAGTCCACTCCGTTTCATTTCCACTTCAACTCCATGTTCCATTTCACTTTCGCTTCACCTCCGCTCGCTCCCCTGCAAAGAGAATATTAAGGAGGGGCATCTGTTGACACTCGTTTTATGACCAATTAGTTGGGTCATCTACTTACTCATTTTAATGATGCTCCGAGTTGTTCACCCTTGTCGAGTCATCTTGGACAGTTAGAAGTCTCTTTCATGGGTCATTGCCTTCCTTGGTTGGGTCTTAGCTGTGTTTTTTGCTAGGCAAGCACTTCCGTATCATTTATCGCCCTTTTGTACATAACGCATCCTCTATGGCATGTTATAGTAATATAACACACCTCATAAGGCCCGTTATAGTCCTTTCATAGTCCTCTTATCGTCTTACTTACCGTCTCATCCAGCGTCTCATATTACGTCTCTGTTATTTAACGGGCCTATACCCATCCGTTATGTACATCATATAATGCACTCATAGTGGTCCGTTACCTTCTCTCTGAGTAGGCAGCTTCCGTCTCACTCACCGTCTAATCCACCGTCTCTCCCACCATCTCATTTAGCGTCTCTGTTGTTTAACAGATCTATGTTCAGCCGCCATACCTGCCACATAACACACGTGCACTGGTCCGTTATTTGCCCCCTAAGGTCGAGTCTACCACCCCCTCCACCGACTTCCTTGTCGTCCCAACCACCGTCTGCCTGGACGTCTTCATTAACATAATGGACCATGTTCAATCCGTTATATCTCTTTATAACGCCCTTGTTCATATCCGTTATACTCACTAGAGTCCTAAGTCCGAACGCTTCGCCTATTGTTCTTATCTTCTGTTAGATAAGGTCACATGACGGATTGGCGATGACGCGTTATATACCCATGGCGGTCTATCGTGGATGCGTTATGTCAAATGGAAGAGTTTTAGCAGAACTACTCTTCTCTGCTACTCCGTGGATGGATTATGGAGTTTGATTTCATGATTTCTCCCTCAAATCTGATCCTTAGAACTTTCTGTTGGTTTTTATGCACTCTTGGGAGAATTATCTTCAAGAGTTTGTCCATAATCTTCCTACTTTTTAGCTGTTCTCTCTCCAACTCACCCCAAGACTTGGAGGGTCTATAAATAGAACCCTTGTCTTCAATGTTGAAAGAGGAGATTTTTCTGGAGTTCCCACGAAGTGCTGCTACATCCTAGAGCTAAATCCATCCAAGGAAGGCTGCATCGCATGTCCATCTTCTTCCCAAGTCCAAGGAGTATTAGCATGATGGGGCTAGTTCAGCAAAGTTCATTCTTTTAATTGATTTCTCCCTTTTCTCTAGCAATCATGGAATCTTAGCCGGAGGAGAAATACTTAAATTCTGGTGGGATTTGATGAATTGATATCCCCCGGTGACTTTGACAAATTTTTTCTTCCATTTTTTTCTTTTCTTTTTTTCTTCTTTTTTTTCTTTTTTTTCTTTCTCTTTTTTTCTTCTCTTCTCTCTTTTTCTCTTTCTTCTTCTTCTTCTTTTTGAGCGGATATTGCATAGTCTCATGGGAGATCTAAGAAACATACTTGCTCCACGTGAGATGTGGGGTTTAATTGTTCATTGAACTGGGAAAGTGGTGCATAATATAGTTTCAAATGCTTTCCATTAAGGGGTGGAAATTGAGTTCCCCCGATGGTTGACGACGACCTACACACCTCCTTCGTAGACTTTTTGAATCACATAGGGCCCAAGTCAGTTTTCATTCAGCTTGCGTTTAGGATTGGCAGCCATCACTTCTCCTCTTTTGACCATCACAAGGTCACCTTTCTTGATTTCACGCCCTTTGACAAGCTTGTCGAAGACACGAGCTATGCGGGCCTGATAGACTAATATATTTTGTAGAGCTTGGAGTCGCTTCCCTTCTAGGTCAGAGAGCTCTTTTAGTCTTCGCTCTGTGTTTGTTCGGTCATCTCTGACCAATTCATACTGGATTGCAACTCGTAGTGAGAGTACCTCTAGCTCAATAGGGATGACTACTTCTGAGCCGTACACCAAAGAGAATGGCGAACAACCCGTTCGAGTTTTATAGACAGTGTGGTACGCCCACAGTGCCTGTACATCTTATCTTCCCAGTCTTTCTTGCTAGAACTGACAGTCTTCACCAGGAGGGTGCAGAGAGTTTTATTGAATGCTTCTACCAACCCGTTTGCCTGTGGGTTGTACGGAGTAGATGTTCTCCAGTCGATCTTATACATTTCAGCCAATATGTAGACCTCCTGATTTTGGAAGTGGCTTTCGTTGTCTAATATGATCCAGTTGGGGATGCCGAATCAGAATATTATATTTCGTTGGACAAATCTGGCCATGATTTCTCCAGTTACTTCTTTCAACGCCATAGCCTCTGCCAAGTGGGAGAAATTATCTATCACTACCAAGATGTATTTGCATCCTGAAGTGGATGGGGACAATGGGCCCACGACATCTGTTTTCCATTGGGCAAATGGCCAACTGGGTGCTGTCGGATGTAGTTGTATTAGGGGTCTCTTGGGAACCATTGCATGCTCTTGGCACTTTTGACATGCCTTAGCATACTTGCAGTAGTCATTGAACATTGTCGGCCAATAATAGCCTAGCTTTTTAATTTTGATCTTCATCTTCGGCCCAGCTTGGTGTGCCCCGGCAGACCCAGCATGAATTTCCTTCATGACTTTCCAGGCTTCTTTCGTAGAGAGGCATTGGAGCAGTATTTTCTTTTTGGCATCTACCACAATTCAAAATAGGATTTCATTTCTGACTTCATAGGAGTCTTTCATTCGGATCAGCCTGATCTTTTCTTCCCTCTGCTTGGGTAGCTGCTGGTGTTTAAACCATTGCATGAGGGGCTCTCGCTAGTCAGGTGAGCTGATCACTTCTGCGGTTGCTATTTTAGGTTCTTCTCCTCTTGGCTCTTCTTCTATCATGCTAGGGACCTGTCATTGATTGATCACCTGTATATTAAGTGATTCATTAGGCGGGATTGCCAGTGAGCTTGCCAGCTTCGCTAATGCATCGACCTATGCATTTTGACCTTAGTCGACATGGTTTATTTCAATAAAGTAGAACTGCTCCATGAGCTACTTCACCTTGGCGTGGTAGGGGAGTAGTTCAGGATTTTGGACTTCAACCACAATACTTATCCTACGCCCTCTTACAGAGGTGCTGTTTCATTTATCTTCTGAAAATGATAAACCTGCTAAAAATGATAAAGAATGTACGCCTGTATGAAAGGGCGTGAATTCTTGTTCTGTTATTATATATTCCAGTGAATAGAGTATTTAGCAACCCTTCGGTTAGCCACTATTTCATCATGTAGTGACTTTCTGACTGGGCATATATTTTCCTGATTCTTGTTTTATCAGATTTTTGGCCCATCCCACAGGTCTATTGGTCTGTGTCTCAATCTGTAGATACAGTCCCGCGATTCACGACGTTTTCTCGCATAGCCCTTAACTCTCGGTGATGTTTGAGCCCTCCGTAGGATATTCCTTCCTTTGGGCTGACAGTTTCATCATTGGGACCTCCATAAGTCTATGCTAGCCTTGGATTCCCTCAAGGCAACCGAGCTGGTTGTACCATTAAAACCTTGGAACCCTTGTTTTGTCATGTCACTCTGAAGAAACGTGATGCTTTAACTCTCTTAGAGCGTTGTTTCTAGCCTCTTTGAGAAGTTTGTTCTCTATAAGTAATTGGCGACACTGACTTGGGTGTGAAAAGGAATTGGTGACCAGTCCAGTGGCGTTATTTCCCTGATATAGTGACCTAAGCATGGGCACTATTTCATCGAGCATGTACTGTTCACAGGAATGGGCGATCACGTGAGTGGGCGCTATTAATGTAATCTGTGGTAGCCTAGTGGGCGCCAATTATCCTAGATTCTCGAATTGTCATGTGATTTACCGCCTTCCAAAGTTATATCCTTGAATTCATGATTCTGTGGTTCTACCTTAATGTTCCTACATGCTTGATCCTTGAAACTTTGGCCATTAACTTAAAGTGAAATTGATCTAGATATAGCAGGGGGCTATGGGTCCCAACAAATTGACTTTTCAATGTTAGTGTATTAAATACTTGGTCCTGATCTGATCCCATGGGTGAGGTAAAGTCCAAATGTGTACTAGTATCGTGAATGATTAGGTGTTGGCATCGCACCAAATATAGCAAAATTGGCCTACGACTTATTTCCATTTGGGGTTGTCATATTGTTGTGATGTCCCTAGTGTATTGGCCAATCCTACTTAGTGCTAGTAGAAGTGATTGCTCTACTTCTATACTTGTTTAATGTTCACCATGACTGTTCTTGAATTGCCTTATTAAAAGTACTTGTTATCTCGTCATGAAAGTTCTTCATATATTCTTTCATCAATCTACTTGTCTGTATATCTCTGGAAAGTGTCCATCATCTTGTCCATTCTTATAGTTCTTGAATTTATCTCGTGCCATTATAGTTCTCGATTATGATACTTTGCATGACCTGCATGAGCATGTTAAACTGTAATTGACTTAAAGTTAGCTTGGAGCTTGAGATATTAAGTTCTACTGAGCGTTCGCTCACCAAGTTTATTTCTAATATTTTTCAGGTAATGACCTTAGTGGCGACGAGACTGAACAGGATTGGAAAGGACAAGAGTGAAGAGTACTTCGGCAAACTTAGATAAACCAACTAGTCTAGTTATCTTGAGCTTACGTTAAGTCTAGTCAATGTCTCATTTTAATTTTTTCTTTATTAAGTCTTTTTTTATTTTGGGTCTAAATTGTAATAAACTTATATTTAAAATAAAATTCTATTTTTTCAACTATATGTGTCAAATTATATTTTACTCTGATCAACTCGACTGTTTAACTGTCACATTCTAAGCAAACGACACGTTCCGCTGCTATCGGTTCGGGGCATGATAGAAGGTGGTATCAGAGGTTAGGCTTTCTAATCCGACTGTACGTCCCGGTATTTCGTGTTGAGGCGTGACTTATCAACTTTTGATAGCTGTCGAGCTAGAAGATGTGGGGACTTCTTCCCCAATCACACAGTCAGCATCTTCGGGCTCCCCTCAAAGGGAGTGCAGCAGCTTGGAAGGTAACCTTCCCTTCTTAATTTCTTAAGTTATCAAGTAACTTATGAGAGTAAAATAATCCCTTCATGGCATTTGCTTCCTTTTACTTGTAGGAGGGACTGAGGGAGCTTTGCTAGGAGTGATTAGTTCACAAGCCAAAGGGGTGCGGAACCCACCCCGCGGTGAGCAGTCGACTACCTCATCCTGTTGTGATAGGGGGGGCACTTATAGCCTCATATAACTCCTTTCCTACTTAATGGACCCCTAACCCCTTTTATCATTTCTGCATATGACTAACTTGTAACATCTTCTTCTAGGTTCAGCTGGCATGGCTGAAGCCCTTGCCTCTTTGATACCAACTAACCTTGAGTCTAGAGGTAACAATTTAGAGGCGGTGGCTACTTTCTCGGGTATAGAAAAGAAGTACTTCTTTCCTCTCGGGGATTTTTTTTTGGCACTGTGGAAGCTAAACTCATGACTCACAATTTCCTCATTTTTTCCTTTTTTTTGGTCTTCGCAACTTTACCAGAGGTTACCTCATCAGAGAGAGTGGAGCTAGAGGCTGCTCCAATCCATATCAATGATTTCCCAGAGCATGGGATTGAGTGGCCGGACGACCCTTAGGGTGCACCGCTCGCAGGAGGAGATGATGTGTTCGTGGACCTTGTTGGCGCCGTTCGAGCTACGCTGTAGTAAGAGACTCCTCCATCCATTGAGGTCGTGCGGGATACTCTTGCAAGGAACACTTTGGTTTGTCACTTGATGGGGTTGCCAAGGGAGCCCTGGATGGCCGCGGTTGATGGCATCTGGAATGAAGTACGCCGCCTTCATGAGTCCTCGGCATGGGAGGCCTATTGCTTAGAGATCCAACAGCTCAAAGAAGAGATTTTTGCCCTGTCCGGCGAGGTCGAGGAGCTAGACTCTAAGATTGAGGAGGTCCGGGACTGCCTAGGTTTATTTGCAGTAGCAGAAGCTGAGAATAGAAATAAGCCAGTCGCGCTTCAAGGGATAGTGCAGTCCTTGTTGAATAAAATTGAAGAGTTGCTGGCCACTGTGGAGCTAAGCGCCAAAGGATAGCAACAGACACAAGCTGAGGAAGGTTCTCTCATGGAGCGATGCTTGGGGGCTCAGGATGCCATTGCCACCAAGTAATGCCGAATTGGATACTTGATGAAGAGGAAGCCTCACCATCTATAAGCTTGTTTTTTGTACAATATCATTCTCTTTTCTTCTTTCCTTAGCATTCCTTGTCTTGTGGTTATCTCGAGGGCTTGTCTTGGGCTCCAATTTTGTGGATGAATAATAGAAACTGTTCATGAGTTGAGTGTTGCTCTTTGTTATAATACTTTTTTTAGTAGTCTTAATGTCATTTTGGGTTTTCACTAAAATTAGCTCTCTCCAGCTTTTTCCAGTGCGCTCTTTCAGGTTTTCACGTTGAGGGGTTACCCATTTTGTCTGAGGCGTCCTTTCGGGTTTTCACCTCAGTTGGGTTATGATCTTTTTGCTCTTAAGCACATGATAAACCATCCGCCCAAGTCCGTCGGGGCACCTCTATTTTAAGCATTATTTTTCAAGTTCGGGCAGTTAACCTTTTATGAGCTTGAAGCTGAGAGTTGTATCTTCTGATGAGTAACTTTAGGTTCATCCCCTGATTGACCTCTGGTGGTTTGAGAGCTGGGGGTAGAAACTCTGAACTACACTGATGACATCCTCTTCAATGATATCCCAGCAGTGAGTAAAGAACCCCCCAGTGAAGCCATCCGGCCCAGGGGAGCTGTTACCAGATAATGAGAAAACTGAAGTTTTGATTTCTTCTGCCGAGGGAATGGAGCACAATATTCTATTCTGGTCTTCATTGATCAACCGAGGGATAACTGAGAGAATGAGGCGCATCTTCATTATTATCAGAGGTTTTCATTAATACTATGATCTTTAGAGGTTAAAAGGGTTTTGAAAAAATCAACAGCACCTTCTGATAGTAAGTCCTGATCTTCCACCCAATGGTCATTAATTTTTAGTTTATGGACATAGTTCCTCTGCCTTTTAACCTTGGTGTAATGGTGAAAAAACTGAGTATTCCGATCACTGCAGGAGATCCATTGTACCCGGGATTTTTGATACCAGAAAATCTCTTCACGGGATAGAAATGAGGCGCATCTCAGCATTAGCTTTTTGAAGATTAATATGATTTTCCACTGTTGGGTTAGCATCATAGGAAATTTGAGCATGCTCAACCTAAACTTCAGCTCTATCTTTAGCCTGATTAATGTTGCCGAAAATCTCTTTGTTCCAATTCCGTAAAGCACCCTTTAAGTATTTAAGCTTCCTCTGAAGAGCATGGAAGGGGTGGCTATCCATCTGGTAACATTTACTCCACTGTATTTTCACAAAGTCCAGGAATCCCTCATGAGTGTACCACATGTGCTGATATAGAAATCTCCTTGGGGCAGGGTGAGTGGAATTCATATGTAAAAATAGTGGGGCATGGTCTGAGGGACGTCTCAGGTTAGAGAGACAAAGGCTAATATGTTAGTCTCAGAATATGAAGCTTTTAAGATGAAACTTGATGAGTCTATATCTGAGATGTACGCCAGACTAATGGTACTCACTAATAGCTTGAGGAGTCTAGGCAAGGTTTACAGTGAGTACGAACTGGTTAGAAAAATTTTTAGGTCCCTGACACCAATTTGGCACACCAAGGCCATGGTTATGGAAGAATTTAGGAACCTAACAACCACCACAGTAGATGAACTCATCGGTTCTCTTATGACATATGAGCTGAATCTCAAGAGGGTCGATGAGTCCGAGAGGAAGAAAAAGCCCCTAGCACTTAAGGTAACTTCTAGTAGTAAAGGGTCATCAAGTGAGCACAGTTCTTCTAGTACACACAAAGACCCAGATGAATTTGCGATGATTACTAGAAAGTTTAAGAAGTTCCTAAGGATGGAAGGTAAGGGGTTCAGAAGAAAGTATTTCTTAGAGAAGAGGCAGTCAAAATACAAATCTGACACTGCCAAGAAATCTAATGGTATTGTTTTCTATAATTGCAGGAAAGCAGGACATCTGAAGGCCGATTGTCCTGAGCTGCAGAAGGAGAAACAGCCCAAGTGGAAGAACAAGAAAGGAAAAGTTATGGTGAGCACCTGGAGTGACAAAGAGGAAGGAAGTCAGAGTAGCTCATCTGACAACGAGGATGAAGATAGGCTGCGTCTGATGGCCAAGAGAGAAGAAGAAAAGGAAGATGATGATGAGGTAACTTCCCCTTTCGAGAATTTTACACATAGTGATTGGGAAGAAGTCTACGTTGAGATCTTAGATAAATATGATGATGTGCGTAAAGAAAATAGGCATCTGAAAAGAACGATAAACTCTTTAGTGAATGATACATCTTTGAGTGACAAAATTACATGCCTAGAAACAGAAAACTGTAGTTTGAAGAACTCTCTTGCTAAAACTGAAAATGTTAAAACTGTTTTGAATGGTTTGAGCTATACTTGATTCCAAGGAAAGAAAACCGTGGGAGATTCGATTTATGGAACGAAATTCTCCTATTGTGACAATTGATATCGTCCTAGTGTTTGACAAGCCAATCTATACCTAGAATAGCATCAAAACCTTCCATGTTAAGGCATACTAAGTTTGTGGGGGAGATTATGGCCTTCTATTGTTACCTCACTATCTGGGTAGTAAGTGGTCAATTTAGTTCCTGGACCTAAGAGTGTAGTAATGGCTAGGCCCGAAGGTAGAGGAACAGGTGCAATTGGCAAGGTTTTTGTAAAAGTAGCAGATATAAAAGAATGAGAGGCACCAGTATCAAATAACATAAATACAAGATGTGAATAAATGTGAATGGTACCTTCCATTAGTCCATCATCCTTGGGTGCTTGTTCATCAAGAACAACATTAAGATGCACTTGTCACTTGCGTCCACCACTAGAAGATTGGTCCTTCATGAGAGGACAGTCCAGTATGCGATGCTCCCAATTGCCACAGCGTAGGCAGGCGCCTAGACATTTCTAGGATTCCTTGGCTGAATGGCCGCACTTCTTACAGAATGAGCAAGGTGCCATGAGTTGCTTGTCTTCCTCCTTCGCCATCTTATTCTTTTGATTGCCACTCCCACTCCCATTCTGGGACCTCTTCTTACTATCACGGGACTTGTAGGACCTCGTGATATTGAATTTTTCCTCTTTCTTCCCTCGCTGATTTGACTTCCGACTAGACTCTTCACCTTTACTTTTGAACTTTTCAACCTTCTCTAAGGTCCTCTCACATAGATACGTCAGTTGGACCATTTCCATGTATGTGCGGATATTTTGAGGTCCTAGTTGCTGAATAAAATCGGGCCTTAAATCATCCAAGAATCAGTTTGCCTTTAATATGTCCGTGCTAATCAGATGCTACACATAAGGAGCCAGGCGAGAATATTGAAGTTCGTATTTTGCCAATGACATCATGTCTTGGCGAAGAGAAGAGAATTTCATAGCCTTACACTCCTTAACATGCTTAGAGAAGTGCTTGGCATGAAACAGTTCGAGGAATTCCGCCCAAGTAAGTTGCCTATTCTGGAGAGCAGCCAATGTAGCCTTCCACCCTGCTCGGGCATCTTTGTGTAGTTGAAATGTAGCCAAAAGGACCTTCTCCTAGTCTGCACATTGCATAACATTAAAGATTCACTCTATCTCACCCATCTAGTTTTCGGCTACAGCCGGATTGGGGGAGCTAGAGAATCGTGGAGGATTTAAACTCCAAAAGTTCCGGTGTAGATCACAAGCACTAGCCCTCGTGCTAGCTTGGGCCATAGTCTATAGGGCCTGGGTAAGACCCGCAATAGTCTGTTGCATCCCATCCCAGTCAACACGGTGTGCCATTGTGAGAATAAGGTACCTGAGAGAATAATCAATTAGTTAATTCCTACGAAATTAATGAAGGTTAACTTGGAGATAATTTCAAATTTAGCTATCTCATCCCGGCTCTACCCATTCTCACAATGGTTGAAAATTTCTTCTTAGTTCATAGGTGTGGGTTCTTAATCATTGGACTTAGCTGATGACATGACATTTTCCTATGGCTTACTTATGCCTCGGCTCTGATACCAACTTAACTGTCACGTCCCGAGCTATATATATAGCGGAAGTAATCTCGGGAAACGTAGATAGCTGGCAATACGTCTCAAGCTAGTAATATAAGTCAGATCACAACACTTCCACATAAAGATGACATGCACAACATTTGGCCATAACTTTAACTCTTATTGATAATAATCAAAAGCACATGAATATCTGACTCACTTTGGAGTTGTTCGGTGTGACCACAGTACGCTCGGTAATTCCTCAAGCCAACTTCCCTTGGCTTTGTCGAGCCTAGTCTTGATGCCTTTTAATATAGTTTTATTGGCATTTTCAACCAGACTGTTAGCCTGAGGGTGGGCGATCGAAGTAAAGTGGTTGCGAGTGTTGAGGTCGGCACATTTTTCTCTGAAATAGCGAGAATCAAATTGTCGACCGTTATCACTCACAATCACTCGGGGGATGCCGTAGCGACAGATAATTGACTTCCAAACAAATCTCCATACGAATAACTCGGTGATCCTAGCAGTGGCTTCGTCTTCGATCCACTTGGTGAAATAGTCGATGGCGACGATGATGGACTTCTTTTGGGCCTGAGCCATAGGGAATGGCCCGACGATGTCGATCCCCCACCGAGTGAATGGATAAGGCTAGGTAAGGGTGACAAGCTCTGATGCTGGCTGGTGGACCAGATGGTTGAAGGGCTGGCACCGGTTGCACTTTTGTGTATAGGCTGAGCAATCGTGCTGGAGAGTGGGCCACCAGTACCCTTGCCGAAGCAAGATCCTGGCTAGTGACCTCCCTCCCTGATGTGCCCTGCACATGCCTTCATGTACTTCTTGAACTGCTCGAGCGACTTTGTTAGTACTGATGCACTTTAGAAGGGGACCGGAGAAAGATCTGCGGTATAAGGTGTCATCCAGGAGGATGAAGTGTCGAGCTTGATACTTTAGCCTCTGAGCCTCCCGAGGGTCAGGGAGCTCTTGAGAGTCTCGGAGCCAGGATAGGTACGGGGTCCGCCAATCACTCGGTGTAGCCAGGTCAACGATCATGAGCTCGGACTTGATGCTTGGTTGTTCTAGCTCTTCGAGAAAGACCGATCGAGTGCCTTCCAGTCCGAGGGAGGAGGCCAGGCGAGAGAGGGCATCCGCGCGAGAGCTTTCTTCCCGAGCTATCCAGACTACCTCAAAGCTCTCGAATAGTTGGGCTAGCCCTCAAACCATCTGAAGATATTTGATCATCGGTGCTTCCCGAGCTTTGTAATCACCGTTGACCTGGCTAGCGACCAGTTGGGAGTCAGTGTGGATTCTGACTCACTCGGCCCCTAGTCGTCGCGCCATCCTGGCCCCCAAAATGAGGGCTTCATACTCGAAAGCGTTATTGAACGTCTAGAAGTTGAACTTTAAGGCATACTATAACTCAGCTCCTTTGGGTGACTTGAGGAGCACGCCAGCACCACTGCCGACCGAGTTGGACTATCCGTCTACGAACAAGTCCCAGACGGGTCGTTGTGCGGACGAAGGTTCTTCCTTGAGCGGGATCGTGCTCTCTGCAATGAAGTCCGCTAGGGCCTGTCCCTTGATGGCCACACGGGGGCAATAAGAGATGTCGTAAGCCCCAAGCATGATGGCCCACTTGACAAGGCGCCCCGAGGCTTAGGGGTGAGAGAGGATCTTCTTCAAAGGTTCACCGGTCAGCACGATGATGGAATGACCTTGGAAGTAGGGTCGGAGGCTCTTGGCTGAGGTAACCAGTGCCAGCATGAGTTTCTCAGTTGCACGGTACATCCTTTCAGCCTCATTGAGCACCTTGCTGGTGTAGTAGACCGGCCTCTCGATTCTCACGTTATTTTGGACTAGGACTGAACTTACAATAGAGGGAGATGCTGAGAGATACAATTATAGGGCTTTGCCCGGGACCAGCTTTGATAGTACCGGGGGTGAGGTCAGGAACTCCTTGAGTTCCTCAAAAGCCTTCTGACATTCCTCGTCCCAGGCAAACGTAGCAGATGCCATTTTAGGTCCCCTCAACAGCTTGAAGAAGGGTAAGCATCGTTCGGTCGCCCGAGAGAGGAAACGGTTGAGTGCGGCTATGCGCCCAGTAAGACGTTGGACGTCTTTGACGCAAGTAGGCCGCATGTCCAGGATGGCCTGGACCTTGTCGGGGTTCGCCTCAATCCCGCGCTGAGTCACCAGAAAGCCAAGGAACTTCCCTGATCTGACTCCGAAGGCGCACTTGGCGGGGTTGAGCTTCATGCTGTACTTGAGGAGGGTGCCGAAGGTCTCGGCTAGGTCGGTAAGATGATCCTCGGCCTTTGGCATCTTGATGAGCATGTCATCGATGTTGGCTTCGATATTTCGACTGAGTTGTCACACAAAGATTTGGTTGACCAGTCTCTGGTATGTCGCCCTGGCGTTCTTCAACCCAAAAGGCATCCGTGTGTAGCAGTGCACACTGGAGTCGGTGATGAAAGCGGTCTTCTCAATATCCTCTGGGTCCATCCAAATCTGATGGTAGCTAGAGTAGGCATCCAGGAAGCTAAGCAGTTCATTGTCAGAGGTTGAATCGATGAGCTGGTCGATGCTCGGCAGTGGGTAGCAGTCCTTCCGTGTGGCCTTGTTAAGATCGGTGAAGTCCACACACATTCGCCATTTCCCCGAAGCTTTGGGTACCAGAATGACATTGGCGAGCCACGTCGGGTAGAGGACCATATGGAAGAGGCCAATCTCCTTCCCCTTGGCGAGTTGCTCCTTGATGATTGCCTGTTTCTCGGGGGCATGCTTTCTTCTGCACTGTTGTACGCGTTTCTCCGTGGGGTCAAGGTTGAGCTTGTGCATCGCAATATCTCGGGGAATTCTAGGAAGTTACTCATCAGACCATGCAAAGACATGAATGTATATATTGCTCCTGAACATCAGATGGGAGATCGGCTCCAATCTTGACTCCTAAGGTGGGGTTATCTTTCAGGAAGATCGTTAGCAACTTGCCGTCAGACTCGGACGTTACTGGTCCTTCCTTAGTTCCCCTCGTCGCCTTGTTCTTCCATTTCGGCCTTATGGCTTCGACCGAGATATTATAGCACCTTCTAGCCAGTCCCTGGTTACCTCGAACTTCCCCTACGCCACTTTTGGTAGGAAACTTCATTGTTTGGTGATAGGTAGAGGGCACCGCCTTCGTCTGACTGAGGATGCCTCTACCGAAGATAGCGTTGTATGCCATCATTCCCTTGATCACGATGAAGTCTACCATAACCGTAACGATTTTGGGCGGGGTGCAACTGGTAGGCTTAGGGCTCCCTCGGGATAGGTTGCCAGGCCGTTGAACCCGCAAAGTGGAGTTCGGATCGGGCAGAGTTTAGATGGATTCTCACCCATCTTGAGGAAACAATCGTAAGAAAGTACATCAGGGGCACCACCATTGTCGACTAAGATTCTATCTACATTACAATGGTTTATTGTGGCCGATATAACTAGGGCGTCGTCGTGCGGGGTTGTTAATCCTTCCAGGTCCTAGTCAGAGAATACCAGGGCCTGCAACTCCCTTGCCGGTGGGGCCTTAGAGGGCTTAGAGGCTCGGCTCGCCTGCTCGGCGTGACGCTTCCTTCCTCGACTGCTATCTCCTCCTGATGCAGCTCCTCCAGCGATGACATTGATGTGGACCCCACAGGGGATGTTGTCGATCTCCTCGGGGACGCCGCGATCCTCCGTCTGCCCAGACACGTACCGGGACAAGTGCCCCTGACAGACGAGACGCTCGATCTCATCTTGGAGTTGGTGGCAGTCACCAGTGTGGTGCCCGTGGTTGCTGTGGAAGAGGCAGTGCTTGCGGCGATTGCGACATGTCACCTTCATAGGCTCGGGTTAGCAGAGGAGGCCCGAGCCTTTGATGTCTTCATAGATCTCAAAAATCAGAGCAGTTAGGGTGGTGTACCCCTCGTACCTCCGAGACTGTTCTTTGTGCTCCCCGTCTCGGTTCTGCCTTTTTCCTTGGCCCAAGCTTGGCTCGGACGCTCGCTTCTTGTCCCCCTCTCAACCCGAGCCGGTTGTGCCGCGGCAGGCGTTGAGGACTTCCTCGCATTCCGCATGGCGCAATGCCAGGGTCACTAGCTCGGCAAGGGAGGTGGGAGGATGCAGGAGTAGCTCGCATTGGATTTCTTAATCATTTCTAATTCATGATTCAGTTTCTCTTCTCTCTCATATTGGATTTCTTTCTTAGTAGCATTCTCTTTCTCCAAGATTAGCCATCTTTCAGATCCAACAATGTTCAAGACCATGAGTTTCTTATTCTATTCCTCCAGCTTTTTCAATTCCCTCTGATGTTCGTCATCTTTAGCATTCAACTGATTTTTCAGTTCAGAGATTTTATTAGAAAATTCTTGATTCTCATATTTTAAAGACACATTCTGGTCCTTAACATTATGAACATCTAACAGACAAGTGTCATAAGATTGCTTCAAAGTAGAACAGACTTCACATGTGAGCTCAGTCTTACACTGTTCGATCTTTTCCTTTAATCTTTTGTTCTCATTCTTCATTTTGAGGTGATAAAGTTATCTCTACTCAAATTTGAGGCATGATAGTTGGTTATACTGAGTTCTTAGGGATACTGGCATCTAAACAATGTGTGTCTTCTAGATACAAAGTTGTACTAGACTTAACTGCTCTTAAAAGAAAATTGTTGATAAACACTAGAAAAATTTAAAAATGAATGCAAAAAATTGAGAATGAGAACTTGTTGAAACCCAAGAGTGAAATTCAGAATTTCTTGCATGTTTAACCTCAATACTAGTCTTAGTAGCTCCTAGAGGTGTCATCGACTTTAGATAAGTAAGACTGAAGAAGATTAACAAGGTTATAATATGCAGTCTTGGTTCATTTCTATTAAATTTGATTGTAGAAGTTTTTCTATGAAATTTCATTGTTAAACTCAGATCTCATTAGATTTGAACCATGGAATAAATAATGAACATATCATACATTCATCATAATGGAAGACACTGCATTTAAGCCATATTTGATTTATGAGATTTGTATCAGATTGAGAACTCCTTCATTCTTATCTGCTGAAATTGCTTATCTGAAAATCAATCTTGTTTGCTTGTATTTGTGCTCTCTTTGGTCTTTCTACTTTGTTCTGATCATATGTCAAAAAGGGGAGTAAGTTCAAGCTGATTCCCTTCAAAGCCTTCTTGTTCAATTCATCTCCATATTCCATATGTGCTCTCAAACTATTTGATTTGATGATGTCAAAGGGGGAGAATAGTTTGTGAGTCATTAATTGTGGGAGATGATGCATGTTTTGTATATGCCTGTTCATGACTGTCACATTGATCTTCATGCTGATTTGATTGTAATGACTCATAGTGTTGCCTTCATCAAAAAGGGGGAGAATATTATGTCCCTGTGTTTTGATGATGTCAAAACTACAAGTCATGTATACTTTATACATGGATAATCAATGTGAAATCAGATTTGATGAAGATTCATGTATGAGCATTTCACATGTTTTGATGATATCATGTTCTTCACAAATACATATATCTTTATGAGGTTTGTGAAGACAATATTAGTTTTGGATAAAGGATTGGCTAAGAGTGTGAAAATCAAGCCAGCAGTTTAAACGGCCAGCAGGAAGAGCCAGGAATTCAGTCTATTGGGTCACCAGGAAGAGCCCTGCAGCTAAGAGTGTAAAATGGCTCATACGAGTCACAAATACGACTTAAGGGTGACAAATAGCTTGACAACGGTGACAAGTGGATAACCAGCTGAAGGTATGAAGAAATGAGCTAGCTGCGTCGATGCAGTACTGCTGATGAGTTGACGCAAGAGTTGCCAGAAGCCCTTTGAAGAATGGCCAAAGAAGAAGATTTCACGTTGATGGAGTCGACGCCAGAAGCTCACAGCATCGACACCAGAGCAGCTCGCAAGATAGAAATGCTAAGGTCAATGGTGACGGATTAGTGGTGGCAAATACTTAGGTAGTGGTGACAAATAACTTAGTAAGGGTGTAAAATACCCTGCTAAGGGTGACCAATAGGTATTGAAGGCTGATAAATGGCTTGTTAGGCTGAGAAGTTGGAAGGAGAAGAAGAAGACATCATGAAAACTTTGTTTGAAAGTGAGAGTTGACTTAAGTCAAAGTGGGCCAGTCAATATTGACCTAGACAAAGTCAACGCCAATCAAGAGACTCCAGTCGACTTTATCTTCAAGATTGACTCAAGTCAATGTTGACCCAAGTCAAAGTCAACATCAATCTAGGTCAACAAGTCAAGCTCGGTGTAGTCTTAGCTCCAGTCAAAACTAGCTACAGCGAACATAGAGTTGAACAAGAGAGAGAGAGATAGCTTCTTCTCGTAAGTTGTCGTAGCGTGGTGGTGAGCATTTACAAGATCAAAGTATTTACACAAGCACTGTCGGTGTCGATCGGCTCCCTGTAATAGATTGATTTGCTATTACCTCATGACCCGACGTAGCGTTTGCGGTAATTAAATATAGTTTCTCAATTTATAGCCGATCCCACCACTGAACATTGGTCAGCAGCAAAGCGTATTCTTACACTACCTTAAAGGCATGTCGTCTACTCGTTGGTTGGTTCTTCGTTCCTCCGCGTTTCAAGTACTGCAGGCATATATATTCTAACGCGTACGTACGTACAAGGCGCGCGGGCTATCCCGATGATCGACGATCTGCAACAGGTTTTGGTGTGTTTCTTGACAGCAATCTCATTAATTTTTTTGCTTGGTGTGCGCAAAGAAGCAACCTACTGTTGCCAGGTCAAATACGTACTGAAGCAGAGATGCGAGGGGTCGCTTCTGTTATCACCGAGCTACTATATATGGATGCATCGATCATCTTCTTCAGGAACTATACGTTACTACGTACGTACGCGCGTGTTCCTCTTGCAAGCCCCCCTTGTTGACAACAAGTTGTTGTGTGGTGTGACGTTAATACTAACACTCTTTACCTTGCTTCAATTCCAACCGGCCGGCCCCATGTTCAAAGCACGAAAAAAACACGTGGAGGTTAAGCTTCATTTTGTTCACCAACTGGTACGTACTTCAGAGAGGCACCGTGCATGCCTGCACGCTGTTCACTGCAGTTGCTCTGGGGACCAGGTGGCGGACATCTTTCACCCGGTGCTTCTTATCCTCAGCCAGACTTGCTGATCAGCATGAGGGGACATTTTAACTCTTGTGCTTCCTTAAGAGGTAGATTTGATCTTTTCGTCTCTTAGTCTCATCATATGTTCGATCGATCGTTGAGGTCCCATAATTGTAGTTATATACCATTTGTAAACTTGGTGTGTATACCCGACCCTGAAATCATCGCCACCGTCGTTGCTTTCAAAGAAGGGCCGACCGTTATAACCGTCGATCCGACGATACGTCAATGAAGCAAAAATGGTGATAAAAAGGGCTGACGGTTTTGGGTGAAGGACCGCCGGAGGCGCGCAGTAGCCCACCCAGCCCGCCAAAAACAACCCCCCAAATTTATTTTGCCCTAGCCCCGCCCAACGCCGTGAGAGTTCCTGCTGCGCTACTTCGCCAATGTCGCCGTATATACGTGCGCGAGAGTTTTGCCGCATCTCGCTGCGACAACGCCGCGAGTTCCAGCTGTTGCGCCGCCTCCCCCATCTGCTGGAGACTTCGCCACCTCCCCATCTCACCGTGTGCATCTGAGCAGCCAGAAGCCGCCGTCGCTGCCACCGTGGGAAACGCGACCCCTTCACTGCCTCCCCATCTCGCCGTGCATCTGAGCAGCTAGAAGCCGCCACCGCCGCGCGAGCCCTTCGCCACCTCCCCCATCTGATTCGCTGTGATATGAGCGGTTGAAATCTGCGTTTAAATTTTAAAAGATTTGAGTATTGCTTTGTGTTGTTTAGTATCATATTGAAAAATGAGAAAAATTTTTATTTATTTTTAGTTGAGACCCGTGCCTTTGTCGTGGAGGTTGGTCCATTTGGCCTAGTGGACTCTTTGGCCTGTATCCTCTATTTCACACACGTGCGAATTACCATGGCCGTGACGTGCGTGCGTGCATATGATTCTTAAAGATTATTTTATTTTATTTTTGACCGTTTGACTAAATGTCTCTTGGATTCTCTTCGCATCTCTTCAGATTCTTCTCTTTGAACGGATGTGTGTGCAGATTTTTGATGGTTTTTTTTTCTGCATGATTGACTGGAAATTTTGTTTTGATTACATCCCCCCTCTTCTTTTCCTTCTTTGGTAGGGAGGGGGAGTAGTGGAAGGAGGTGCATATATATTATACATTCTGGACCATCCGTCTAAATGACCTAATTGGATATTGAGATTGAGCATGGCCATGTCTCCAGGGTACTTGCTTACCGTCTTAAGTTCATGGTTCTCTTTTTCTCATCCCCGTTTGGAGCTTTTCTTCCATGTTACCACCTTTCACGTGCATGCGAGGATATGGGCAGGAGAGAGGAGAGAGAATCATACATTTTCTGGGGGGATGGGGGTTTGGAAGAGGAGGGGGTGCGAAGGAGAGCTAATGCTGAAAGATTCATTGGTTGTTGGAACTTGGAACCGGAAAATAATGTATTTTTAATCTCTTTTGTTAGTGATATGGACCTAGATATGCACTTTTCTGCTATGTACATTCACACGTGAAAATTCAAAAGGTGTATGTCAACATAAGAAGACCTGGATTTCTTGTAAGCACAGTCCATTATGGTTTGTTTAATTCAACATTGGTTGTGCCGGTGGTTCTTCTTTCTCGTCCGTACTGCTATTTGAGTCAGTTGCTTGCGTTGTTGAAATGTCGTGGTCTGTGCTTCTAAAGATTCTTGAAGTGGTGTTAGGAACTGAGGCTCTACTTATTGAAAGTCGTCATAGATGTCTTTACAGATAATTTTCAGAGTTTTATGATTAGAAATATGGTGGATTGATTACTACAAGCCGGTCATTCAACTTGCGCTCCTGTTTTAATTTCCTTCAATTTTCTAACTTAGAACAAAGGTATTCTAAAGGACTGTCTAACCTGTCACCATTTGTATCTGACTTGATGGCTTGTGCAGATCACCGGAGATGCTTGAGTCTACTTCCAATTGTTGCGTAATGTGATCATGTGAAGTTGCTTGGGCCACCCCATCATTGAGACTCGTTGATTTAGCGTGAGTATTTTATAGGTGATACAGTATGTGTCATAGATTATCTGCTCTACATGAAACCTTCCCTTTATGGAAATAACCACACTACAATAGGTTGCACACTAGCATCCACTCTTTATCTGGAATTCCGAATGCAAGCAGTACATAGCATGTGTTAGTGCATGGTAGAATCTTCTGAACAAGGCGCTGCATTGATGCCGTTGTGTCAGCTTAGGTGGGGTCCATCAAGTGAGAGCCAATGAACTCTTCTATAGGGACTGAGACACTGATTCAGAAAAAAAAGGGATTGTGATCAATTTTGGTCACGCAATTCGATTCCCTAGGAACCGAAAATGGTGTTCCCTGTTTCAAGGAAACATCAGTTTTGTTGGAATTTGATATGAAGATCATTTTTAAGTGGATGTCTAAGACTCTTTAGGGCATTGTGCAACTGCATTTTGAAGAATCCCATAAATCTGAGGTTTGTGGAGAGCTGATCTCTGAATGATCCTCTGGAGTTCAGCTTATTGCATAGGAAGAGGCTTTGATTGCCCTAGACGTGAGATAAACTTTTTTGAGACACAAGACACACTGAAGAACTTATTTATTCAACATTCCCAACTTCTAACTTCAGGGAATCCTTGGATTATCTTTCATTTTCAGTGACTAAGAGATCTTGGATTTTTTTTCTTTTTTCCCCTAGGATGACTCCTTGCCTCAGGGGCTTCTGGCTGACCCATCTAGGGTCGTTTCCTTCTCAGCGAGGGAGGGGTCCGTCCCTCCTCCGCCGCCCACCTCAGTTGACGGAGCCCAATCATCCCTTCCTGATCCTTCCAAAGACTACTTAAATTTTTTATTTTATTTTATTGTGCATGAGTTCCATCTGCTACACCGCTACGTGCCCTCCAATGCGTCGACTGCTCTTGCTGGCCCATGATAACTCACTCAGCCCACCGATCGATGGGCTCCACTCACTGAAACCCACGCAACGCGACTCGGCCCAACAAATAATCGTTTCGGTATTCTTAGTCGTTGCCGGTGGCAGAGCGCACCCACCAAAGGAGCTACGGACGTGTGTCCTTTTTCCAATTACCGGTCAGACTCCTCGAAAAATATCCCAAACTTTCCGTTTATGGCAAGAAATTAAATCTGCGAATATTTGGAATCATGGACCAGAAGTGGCACGCCGGGGTCATAAAAAAAAGGTGTCGAAAGCCACTGATGCCCTCCAAGAGGGACCACCAGGTAAAAAAGTTTTGAAGACCATTGTCGTAATTCTGCTCAGTTATCAGGGGTAGTTTTATCATTTGCTGATCATATTCGTCACGTGCCTAGGATGCCGGTCACAAGGCGGGAGGTTGGTGGGGCCCACTAGGCTCTGAGCCCATGAAGGGAATATAAATAGCGCCGCCCTCCCCCGCCAAACCTCCCGCCCTCTGCTTCAGCATCGCCCATTCGAAAACGTATTTCTGGTCCCCTTCTCTCTCTCTCGCTTTCGCCGTCGTTTGTGGGATTATCGTCCGGCGATGGAATCGGAAGCATAGGCCTTGGAGGGGGGGGGGGGGGAGGAGGAAGGGAAGAGGTGGTGTGTGCGAGCGTGAACCCCTGGCTGCATCGGAGAGCGCCGTGGAGCCGAGCTAGAGGGCAGCCGGCTGGCTTGTTCTTGGCCGGAGGTATGCACCGGTCTATGTTTCACCCTCTGCATTTGAGGCTTCTGTGGTCTCACGTTCCTCTTCCCGGATCGTGTTGGGTTGTTCTCGAATGATCTGGGCTTGGGAAGGCTTCGTATTGTTTGTTGTTACTGTTTCCAATGGAACATATCTTTTTTTTGTTCTTTTGAGAAGGGGGATGGAGGTGTGTTTTCGGTGGATGAATTGGGAATGCGACCATATGTGACGCTTAACTTTGTGTTTTCTGACCTTTTATGGGTTTTAATAAGGTAGATTTGTTCGTCGATGTTTGAGATTACTAGGTCCTATGGATTGGATGCTTTCGCCCTTTCTCCTTCGAGCTTACCTTTTTTAAATTTTGCTGTGTTCTTCCCTGAGTGCTGGATTTCTGTCATCTAAATTGTATCGTCTGGTTAGACACCGCTGTATTCCGACATGGCAGCCGCCACCGCCGCCGCCTTCTTCCCAGCTCCTTCTGCCCACTCTGCTGCATCGGCTAAAGCTTCCATGACGCTTGGTGGAGGTCCTGACAGCTTGGATACCCGGGGTATCAAGTCCAAGCCCCCGTCTTCCACGGGGGACATGCGGGTTAAGGCAAATACCCAGGTTGCTCCAAAGGTCAATGGGACCAAGGTTGCACTGAAGACCGATTCACCGACCACAGAGGATGATATTTCGCCATCAACCCCTAGGACATTCTACAAGCAATTGCCTGATTTCAGTGTGCTTCTTGCCGCCATCACAATCATATTTTTGGCAGCTGAGATGCAGTGGACCCTTCTCGATTGGAAGCCTAAGCGGCCATACAAGCTTCTGGATGCTTTTGGCTTTGGGACGATCGTTCACGATAGGCTGGTCTTCAGGCAGAGCTTTTCTATTCGGTCATATGAAATTGGAGTAGATGGGACAGCTTCTATAGAAACATTAATGAATCATCTACAGGTTGGCAAAAATTTATCACTTTTATCTTTACCCAAGGCTTGGCCCAAACCACTCAATTCTTTAACAATGGGGCCTATGATCCATATATTACCCAAGAGCAAGTCAAAATGCCTTAAGGTTTTCCCACTCCTTCTTATAGCTCATTTCCATCCACATTCAAATCAGGATAGGAAGGCCAACCAAATTCCTCTTGGGAATCTTACCAAGGTCCGTCTCAAAGTCCTCCAGACCAAAATTTTCCAAATTGGACTCAATACCTAAATGATTCCTATGATCAAGCGCAACATGGAGAACAATTCATATACTCTCCCACACCTCACTATCAGGTTGATCACCATTCAAATTCCCATCCATCACAGTCTGACTCTCACCCCACGTACCTATCTCCTCCATACTCATATTTCAATAAGGAGGAGAGCTTTCAACAATTTTGTCAGCTCATCTTTGCTCAAAATCAATCCATCCAGGCCCGATTGGACTAGCTTTCTCAATGGAATGAAAATGGATCGACTATCAAGCTACTTTACTAAAAATCTTGAATACTAATTTCCTGATTCTGACTCTTATGTAAGCCTCTATGATCAACCCATGATTCCTCAATCTAACAACACTCAAAGCATTTTCAATGCTAATAAGAAGGAATTTATAGAGGAGTCACATTAGGAAGATGTAGAGGAAGCTAGTGAAGAGCCACCCATGGAGCCCAAGCCCAATTCCACCTTCAAAAAGGGCTATGAGGAGAATGATGAGCTTAAGTTGGGGGGAGAGGAAAAGGGGGTGGATGCGCTGGATAATGATCAAATCCTATTAATTTTCCTTCCTGTATTTGAGGAGTCCTTGTTCCAAGTGAAGGACAAGGAAGATGAGATGGTAGACAAAGAATTGAGTGTATATATGGAGCATTCTTTTTGGGTAAAGGAGAAGATAGACATCTCGCTTGAAATCTATTCTAACTGGGCACCCCATGATTTTGGGGAGGATGTTAATCTTTCACTTATTTCTAACCTCGGCACTTCTATACACATCCCCGATATCCTGTAAATAGTCGAATGGTCAATTCCACCTGAGCCTCATGATCATCCGTGTGATGAGGAGCACATCTATTTCAGTCTCAACCTTCCTTGTCTCCTTGAGACTAGCCCTTTGGTGGAATCCTTAGAAACTTCCCCCACTCCTACTCTTCCTCACCTCAACATTGTGCTTGAAATTTTTAAAATTGAGTTTGAAGAAAAATATGCAGGGAATAAAAAGATCAGTATGAACACATTCAACACTTTCCAAGACCTTAATAGTGAGGAGGAATATATCATAATTAAAGACATGATCCTTAACAATGTTCCTCTTCCATTCTTTGACCAGGGCATCCCCTGGCATACCTCTAGCTCACAAGTGGCATAAGAGCTAGAATTTGAAGGAGGATGAGATCATATGGTGGCTAATCATGAAATCAACATGTTGGTTATTAAGCCACATTACATCCAGCTGAAGACGTTAATCTTAGTGCTTGTTAGGAGGCAACCAAACATTTCATCTTTAATGTTTCAGTAAGTTGTTTTCATTTTTTTTTGTATTTGTAGGAGTCAGGAGTAGCACCAAGAGGATGTCCGACGAGAACCACATCTGCACGCTCCAAGTTGTACCTTTCCTTCCTATGCATTTATGTTTGCATTTGTTGTAATGACCCAAGATCAAGATACCGGGTCTAACTCGATACCATTCGGACCCTACGCCGCCACCCACAAGTTGGGAAGCTCGAAAGGGTTAAAGGTTGGTGTGAAAATGTATTGAAATTCAAAATAATTAATAGAAACTACACTACAGAATCAATAATTTCTCTGGCAACTGGCAACTAACCCTGGGCACTAGAACCACGTGGAGCCTCAGACACGCTCCTCTGAAGCCTCGCCTCAGTTGAAATGCAGAAAAATGTAGGGAATGAGCCTCATAACAAAAGGCTCAGTAGCGATCACTCGAACCCCCACCTCGCAAAATGAGAAACTGTAATGCAAAGCAGCTAAAGGCGAGTACTGCACAAGACGTAGAACCGAGTACAACAAGAATAAATAAATGAAAAAGCCCTGCTACGTCTGACATCGGTCTCACAGTGAGAAAACTGAGGCACACATCACGGTAAAAATTAAGAGTCACCACCTGAAAAAGACAGGAGTACCTCCCACTAGAAGCACAGCTGGATGCGTCCCCTGATGACTTACACTGTGCCGCAGTGTCTCCCTACTCGCCCCAGACAGAAACTGAGACATACACAAGTAACACTGACAAGGGTCTAGTCGGGGTCGTGCTCGTCAGTACGTGTCCGAAGTCCCCGACCACATGTGCACACACTGACTGACTGTGCTACATCAGGCCCTCTAGCTGGTTCTTCCTTCCGGCCCAGACTCGAGCCGCCACAATAGGAGGCCCACGACAACCAGCTTAAAGCCATCTCTCTTGGGTAGCCTTGCCACCACTCCCTGGTGGGACCACACGTGTGTCAAAAGGCTACGACTAGTGGAAGGTCACTGAAGGAGTAGACTCCCTAACTAACGGAAACAACGCCTGAACCGGACAAGGTATAAGGACCGCTCCTCGTACCGACACCGACCCACGGTGACACAAACCGAGAACACACCACCTCCCGAGACCCCACGACACCCTCACACATGGCCCCCATTCGATGTCTGGCATCAGTCGGACCATAGGTCAGCATGTGGATCGAGGTCTACTCACCCGGGATTCAAATCGACTAGAATGGAACTCCAGTTGGACAGAACCCAGGTGGCGGTCCACTCTGGACCATCCCAGGGCAAAACGGTCGAACAATAGACCGCAAGGTAAAGAGGGGTGGTCACCCATAGGCTGCCACTCAAGGAGGAAAAACGGTCTCCTGAGGACCGTTTGAAAGAAAAATGGTCCACCTTAGGCCACTTAAGGAGTGAAACGGTCCTCCCTGGGATCGCCATGCGACCGACTACACGAGATGGTAAACAGTCATCTGGTGACCGTTGGGGACTGAAACGGTCTCCCTTGAGACCGCCAGGCTAGGTGAAACAGTTACCTTAATGACTGCCATTCCCAAGGACTATTCAACGGTCAAAACACAATGGTCAGAAACACCTTGGGAGTCACGCTGGCTCTGGGAGGAAGGCGGTCGGCCACTCAGCCGCCGCAGCGGTAGCGGTCAGTCGTTCGACCGCATACCCTGCTGACACTCCCTGGTCGGCTAGCGGTGACCCTGAGGGCCGCCAATGTTAAAAACGGTTCCTGTTAGGACTATTTTCTTCCCATAAAATCGAGAACGGTGGGAACAGTCCCAAAATACCATTCCACGCCCCATTCACCCCCAGGTGAAGGGGAAACATGGGGGAAACTCGTCCCCATGCCCCAAAGCATAGTTTAATGCCATCAAACCACGAAATAACACGATAAAATGCTAGATCCGGTGCTCGATCCCCAAAGCATGGTTTTCCCTTCCCGACGTAAAATAACCCTCTCTCGACCTCCCACTCGCCCAGAAATCGTGGGGAAGGTAAACAATGAGCTAAGGATCTGTCACCCTACGTTAAGGTCACCCGAAACGCAGCGGATCACCACCGATCTTCCAAAAATCCACTTGAAACGCTCGAACTCCCACGAGCTTCGGGTCGGATCGGGTTACCGATTCGACCGCGGTTCTTTCGATTTGAGTGATTTTTAAGCTTTGGACCGCACCGGCCTTGTTCGAACCGGTTGGCGATTGAACCGGTCGAATTGGCCAGTTCGGTCTGGTTTTAATAACATTGATTAATAGTTGGGCCTTTAAATAAAAAGATAATAACCCAATAATCCATTAATTGACCCATTTAAGCCTCTTAAGTCTATTAAATACTAAAATAATTCTATTTAGTTTATGAAAAATTCTAGAAAATTACTAGGGTGTTACACTTTCAATGGGCCAAACATTGGGTGAGAAAGAGGTTCTCATCCTTGCACTCTTTGCATTCCTTGCATTATATGCATTTGCATTTACATTCATTCTTCTCTCCCAGCTCTCTGGACCCTCATCTCCCTCATCCCTCGAAACCTCCAGATTTCTCCCTATCCAACCCAACTATTTTCCTTAGGCATCGTGCCATTTCTTATTCTTCTTCTCTAGAACCTCCTGATATCTTTCTATGTCATCCATCTATTTTCCTTCGGCATTGCACCCCTTCTCATTCTCTCTATCCAAAATCTCCCAATTTTTCTCTTTCCAACTCATTCCAACTTCCAATTCTCTGAGGGCATCGCATCCCTTGCTATTTTCTTCCTTCGGAACCTATGGATCTTCTTTCACCCCAATCATCTATTTTCCGTAAACATTGTCTCCCTTCTTATTTTCTTCCTCCGGAACCTCCGGAACCCTCTCCATTTAATCTAGTTACCATATCCCTTATTTCATTCTGCCAGAACCTCCGAGCTTCCCTCCACTTAATCCTTCTATCTCTCCAGTCCATCATATCCATTCTATTCCTTTCCTCCAGAACCATCTTTACCCATCTATTCTCCCAGGGCACTATGTCCCTTGCCATTTTCTTCCTCCGACACCTCTGAATCATTCTCTTGACAATTCTTGCTCTCAGCCTCTAGACCCTCTGCACCCTCCATATCCTCTCGTCTATATTTACCAAATCATTCTTCTTATTCCACCTAATTTCCGATCTGACTTGATTTCTCTCGCCTCAATTACTCTAGGCATTTGTCATTTCTCTCATTATTTTCAAAGCTTTAGTCCTCACTCCTCCCATTGATCTCATTTTCCTTTTGTAGACCTTTTCATGTATTCAGAGTTTCATATCCTCACGAGGGAGTTCAATCCCCATTTCTTTTCTTTTTATCCCTCTTCGTCTGAGTCTAGTTTTGACATCGCTACTTCATGTTAAGCCACTTCAAATCTTTGCTTCCCTATCTTTATATCTGCGAAGTGAGGAAAATAATTCCCATGTTGATCAAAGTCGCCATGGACAGTTGCTTCTATGAAGGGTCATAAAGGTAATTATTTGCGTATCTATGCACTTTCATCCTTTCATTGATCTCTATGTAGGATTTAAAGCACGAAGTGCTACAAAAGTAAGCTAAAACTACTTCAAATTTTATTTGACTTGAATTAAAATATAGACAAGACCTATACCATTGTTAATCATGTAAAGAAGCACTTTCTGTTTTAAATTGTGCATAGAGATGAATGAAAGGATGAAAGTGCAAAGATACATAAATAATTACCTTTGTGACCCTTCATAGATGCAACAGTTGATGGCAACTTTGATCAACATGGGAATTATTTTCCTCACTTCGTAGATATAAAGATAGGGAAGCAAAGATTTGAAGTGGCTTAACATGAAGGAGTGATGTCAAAACTAGACTCAGATGAAGAGGGATAAAAAGAAAAGAAATGGGTCTTGAACTCCCTCGTGAGGATATGAAACTAACAGACTACTTCTCCCGCTGGGCGGAGGCTGTAGCCTTGAAAGAAGTGACAGGAGAAATTGTGGCCCGATTTATCCGGCGAAATGTAATATTCCATTTTGGCATCCCTAGCCGGATCCTCTCAGACAACGGAAGCCATTTCTGGAATCAAAAGGTCTATAGATTGGTCAAAAAATATAAAATTAACTGGAGAACATCCACTCTATACAATCCGCGGGTAAATGGGCTAGCAGAGGCTTTCAATAAAACACTATGCACCCTCCTAGCGAAGATAGTCAGTTCCAACAAAAGGAACTGGGAAGATAAGATGCCCGATGCACTCTGGGCATACCGTACTACCTATGAAACCCCAACGGGCTATTCTTCCTTCCCTTTGGTGTACAGCTCAGAAGCAGTTGTCCCCATTGAACTAGAGGTACCCTCACTTCAGGTCAAAATCCAACATGAATTGGTCAAAGACGACCGAACAAATGTCGAGCAAAGATTGGAGGAGCTCTCTGACTTATAAAGGAGGTGACTCTAGACCCAGCAAAACATACAAGTCTACCAGGTCCGCATAGCCCGCGCCTTTGACAAGCTCGTCAAGGGGTGTGAATTCAAGAAAGGCGATCTCATGATGGTTAAAAGAAGAGAGGTCATGGCTGCGAACCATAAAGGCAAGCTGAATGAAAATTGGCTCGGGCCATATGTTGTCCATAAAATCTACAAGGGGGGTGTGTATATGGTTGTCAACCATAGGGGGGAGACTCAGTTCCCACCCCTCAACAGAAGACATTTGAAGCTATATTACACATTACTTCCCCAATTTGATGAATAATTGAAGCCCGCGCCTCATGCGGAACAAGAATGTTTCTTAGATCTCCCGTGAGACTATGCAATATCCATTAAAAAAAGAGAGAAAAAAAGAAAGAAAAAAGAAAAAAAAAGAAAAAAGAGAAAAACAAGAAAGGAAAAAAACTTATCAAAGTCATTGGGGGACATCAATTCATTAAGTCCCACTGGAATTCAAAATTCCCTCCCCCGGCTCAGACCACCACGTCTCAGCCGAATAAAGAAACAACTGCGTCCCATGCAGTAGCAAAAGCCCTCATATCTAGCTCAACACTACCTCATTCTGTCACATCGATGCATAAAACTTATGACTTGGACCTCCCATCCGAGCCGGTAAAAAAGGACCCTGACTTCGACTCGGACCTTCTGTCCTGGTCAATGAATGAAAAAGACCTCATTCGACCCAGATCCTCCATCTGGATTCAATGAACAAAAAGACCCTTACTTTGGCACTAACCTCGTGTTAATGAATAAGCCACGTCAGTCCCCGACTCCCTATCGGCATCGACAAATAAACTAGTGGCTCAGACCTTCCGTCTGAAGCCATGAACAAAAAGACCATTGCTTTGGCACTAACTCCATGTTAATGAATAAACCACGTCGGTCCCTGACTCCCTGTCAGTATCGACAAATAAACCAGTGGCTCGGACCTTCCGTCTGAAGCCATGAACAAAAAGACCCTTGCTTTGGCACTAACCCCGTGTCAATAAATAAACCACGTTGGTCCCCGACTCCCTGTCGGCATCGACAAATAAACCAATGGCTCGGACCTTCCATCTGAAGCCATAAACAAAAGGAGCCTTGCTTTAGCACTAACCCCGTTCCAACGAATAAACCACCTCAATATTACAATTTTTAGTCCCACCTACGAATGAACTCAAGGCTCGGACCTTCCATCTGAGGCCATGAACAAAAGACCCTTCCACTCTGGATCAGACCTTTCATCTGGCTAGAGAATCAAAAGGCCCCTCATGGGCACCTCGTCAGTGGAAGTGCACTGGAATTTCTCAGTGGTGCCCAACTTTCACCCGAATATCCCTTCGAAGCCAACCGAGATATCCCCGGAGGTGGAGTGAGAGGTTGCGATTCTCTTGAAGCATCACCGGTCGACAGACAAGCAGGTGACTCCAGCCAATATCGAGCAGTGTCTTCTCGAGTGGTTGCTGTTGACAGGTAAGAGCATTAGGAATCAAATTCTCCCCTTATCTGAGAAAACGCTCTTCTTTTCTTGACCCTATCTCTTTTGCGTAGACGCCAGGCGGTCGGTTGAGGAGGAGGCACTCCCGACCGAGCCAGAGGTAATTGTGGTGGATGATGCGCTGGCCGCCATTGAGTTGCGGGCTCCTGAGGGCTCTTCCCGAGCCCGAGACAAAGGCAAGCGGGTGGCCCGAGAAGGGGCTCCTGAGCAGCGGGGGACCAAGTGCAAGGATCCCGTGGAGAAGGTGCTACGAGATTCTATGAAGACTTAGTCCACAGAGAAGAAGCGGGCGAAGAGGGCCGGGGCCACCCACTCGGTCGAGGATGATGCTCACTTGGCTCTCCCCTCCGCCGAGCTAGAAGGGGCCGAGCCTATTCAGCCGGCTCTCCCTTCCGCCGAGCGAGACTGGGCTGATGAGGTCGTGGAGGTCGCAGTGGGAGCAGGCGAGTGAAGCCGGAGGGGCGCAGAGTGGAGGCGTCAGAGCCGAGTCGGTTGAGGTCGGGGGGCCGTGTGGAGACACGACTCCACCCCGACTGTGTGTGGCAGGAGAGGCATAGGATGAGGGGGCCCAGTCTAAGCTGACCAGCAGGGCTCCAGAGGGAGTATCACTCGGAGGGGGAGCCCACATTCCAGCCACTCCGGAGGGGACTGGCCCTCATCCCGGCATCCAGGGTCCCCTATATCGGTGGTGTCGTAACATAGCCTCGGTGGTAGTGCGAGGAGGAGATAGGTAGCATCCTCCATCTGCGGTCCTTGAGATGATCATGGAGGGCAGTTTGTTTATGGTGCAGATGGGGGCCGACATACCCGACGCCTATACTCAGGTGGAGTCGGAGCGATCGACTTTTGCTTGGGCCATCGACGCGTCCGACAGGAAGATCGCTTGGCTCACTACCGATCTCGAGGAGCTTCGGCGGGAGGTCACCCCGCTTCGGGAATGGGCAATGTCGAGCTAGGCGGAGGCTCGGGCATCTGCTGAGGAGCTGGCTCAGGTCCGCGCCTCTCTTGAGCAGAAGAGCAAGCTTCTGGAGCAGGAGCGTGTGGCTCAGTCTAAGCGCGATGGGTAGTGGGAGACCAAGTGTGTGGAGCTCGGGGGCCGAGCCGAGGCAGCCGAGTGACTTTGGACGGAAGCTGAGGCTGTGCAGGCCGAGCTGGAGAAGAGGTCGACCGAGGCAGAGCAGAGGTTGGCCGAGGCAGAGCGGAAGTCTACTGAGCTCGCAAGTACGGTGGAGTCGGCAGGAGTGGAGGCGCTCGAGCAGTACAAGTGCTTAGAGGCCTATCAAGCTGACCTCCAAAAGGCTACCCTCCCCTACTACGAGTTGGGCTTTCTTCGAGGCATCTAGAGGGGATTCACCCAAGGTTATGACAGAGCCATCTTTTGGGCTGAGGGGCAGGCACCAGGGGCGGTCACTTTTCCATTGGGGCAACGCTATGACTCGGTAGCGGCATCCTCTGACTCTCCTAGCTCGGCACCGAGTGAGAGTGCCAGTCATGGAGGTTCTTTCATGTCCGAGGGATCGCCAACTCTGGCTACCTTGGGAGGGTGCATGACCATGGCAGTTCCCATGCCGGTGGGGTCAGTGCCTGGGTCGGTCGTCACCGAGGGTGCCGGGGGTAGATCACCTGGTGCCGAGGAGTCTTCGTCCCCCGATCCATAGAATGGGCCTGAGGCCTGATGTATCTACTTTTTCCTTCTCCTTCTTTATATGTATTTCCGCTTGAAAAAGAATTTCTCCTTTCATGTATTTCTGTAAAAGCCTACCTTTTGGAAAGTATAGGGCGGTGGCGCTTAAATATGGACTTACTGTTTCTTTCCGCCTTTGCCATGGTTTGACCAGCGTATCTGCAGTAGTTGGAAAGTATCGATTTTTTCTGCACACACTTCGCATGCTGATTTGGTAGGCGTCTGACTAGGCATCCTTTCGCTTTCCTGTGCTTTAAATGACTAGCCACTTTGCGTGTCCCGCTGGTGGGGCCGGGGAATATGAGGCGACCGTTTGTAGGGAAAGGCCCCTTTAGCGTGTTTTCGAGGGGAGAATCATTTATGGCAAATAGCCCTCACCTATAAAAGGCTGAAGGGTGTCTCTTCTTCCTCCACTGCTTAAGGCCTTCCCTATTAGTCTTTCCTCCCTCCTTCCTCACAAAGTGTTGTGCCGTCATTTTGAAGCATGGAAAACACTCCTGAAGACGAGGATGGGGATGACGGGGGAGGGTTTCTGCTGTTTCGAGTCTGAAGGGGGTTTGACGGCCGGCGGGTGGGTCTCAGGGGGGTTTGACACTCGGAAGCATGTCGCCTTCCTGTCCCTGTGCCGACGGCAAATTCTGGGGGGAAGGTAGAAGCATCGGAGGACGGATGGGGGTAAATGGCAGTAGCTACTCTTCCACCTCTCTCTCTTCCTCCACCCTTCCTTCTCCACCCTCCATCTCGCCGCCTCGGGGGTGGCCTCTCAAGCTTCCTCTCCAGTCCACCTCATCCAATGCCCTTCTTTGCCATGGATCAACCTCTTTCTTTTTTGTTATTTCCCTCTTTTTCTTTTCTCTCTCTTATCATCCTCTTTTTCATCATGTTCTGTTAGAGGGGTTTCTACCAAAGAGTCGATAGATGGCTCCCTCTTCTTCTTCCTCTTCCTCTTAGCACTTTTCTCTAGAGCTGCCCGAGCAAACGGGGCCGACTACCTTTATCCGAGCCAGTTTCTACACGAGATAGAGTCAGTGGCCAGGCGTAGGAGGGTCAACCGAGTCAGCGGAGCTTGCATGTCAGTACCACTGGATGCACTTTTTCTATTTATATATATTTTTTGAGATGTGTTGTATCGGTTGCGGCCCATCTGATGTACAAACAGTTAATAAAGAGGAAGGAACTTTTATTTCAATTTCGTGTTGCTTACATGATTTTGAGGGTTGTTCAAAAATAGAACTTGCGAAGTGTTGTTGCGTTCCACATCCGAGGGATGGGTGTTCCTTCCATCGTAGATAGCCAGTACGTCCCTTTTTCGAGCGTCTCAATCACTTGGTAGGGTCCTTCCCAGTTGGGGGCTAGCTTGCCCGCCGCCTCTAGTGGTTAAGAGGCTTCGACTTTTCTGAGGACGAAGTCTCCCGGCTGGAAGTGTCTGTCTCAGAATCTGGCGTTATAGTATCGAATGAGGCGTCATTGGTATTCCGTTGCTCGGATACTGGCTATCTCCCCAGACTTCATCTGCTAGGTCGAGGTTCTCGAGCAATTTCTATTCGTTGACCTCAGATGAAAAGCAGATGACTCGGAGAGAGGGATCGCCAATTTCTAACAAAATTACAGCCTCAGTGCCGTACACCAGCTGAAAAGGACTTTCATCAGTTGCCATTCTGGGAGTCATTCTGTGCGACCATAGTACACTTGGCAATTCCTCAAGCCAGCTTCCCTTGGCCTTACCGAGCCTAGTCTTGATGCCTTTTAATATGGTTTAATTGGCATTTTCGACCAGCCCATTAGCCTGAGGGTGAGCAACCGAAGTGAAGTGGTTGCGAATGCCTAGGTCGGTGCATCGGTCTCTAAAATAATGAGAATCGAATTGTCGATCGTTATTGCTTACAATCACTCGGGGGATGCCATAGCGACAAATGATCGACTTCTAGACGAAACTTCATACGACTGTCTCGGTGATCCTAGCTGTGGCTTCGGCCTCGATCCACTTGGTGAGGTAATCGATGGCGATGATGACGAACTTTTTCTGGGCCTGAGCCACAGGGAATGGCCCGAGGATGTCGATCCCCCACCGAGCAAATGGGTAAGGCTCGGTCAGGGTGACAAGTTCTGACACTGGTTGGTGGACTAGGTGGTTGAAGCACTGGCACCAGTCACATTTCTGTACGTACGCTAAATAATCACGCTGGAGAGTAGGCCACCAGTATCCTTGCCGAAGCAGGATTCTGGCAAGCGACCGCCCTCCCTGATGTGCTCCGAACACGCCTTCATGAACTTCTTGCACCGCTCGACTGGCCTCATCGGTACTGATGCACTTAAGGAGGTGGCCCGAGAAAGATCTGTGGTACAAAGTGTCGTCCAGGAGGATGAAGCGCCGAGCTTGGTATTTTAGCCTTCGAGCATCCCGGATGTTGGCATTCTATCCCTTTTATAGACCTTAGTGTTAAGAGACATGCGGTGCCAAGGGTGTTGTGACGCCCCCTTTATCGACTCTACAGGTCTGATCCGAGGATGACCACACTTCCAAACTGAACGTTGTGAGTCTGGAGTTACCACAAGGCATTAGTACCAAATCATCCACATGTTCTAAGAGAATGACCATACTATATCCATAAGGCGAGTATATACAACACACATCAGACGTTCATGACTACATTCCTTAATTTCTCATAATCATCTATATTCATAAATTGGTTGAGTACAGTGTTTTCTACTGTGCTCAATATGACTTAAAATCTAATTACATTATTTTCATTATGATGGAAAGACTAAACCCCAAATGCCCATAGTTGTTGTCTCCGTCTCACACACTGAGACTCCCATAATCCTCTACTATGACTAAGAACATGCAACTCGAGTCCCATCCTTTGGGTACCACGGCTTAGGAAGAAAACTCCTTACAATCTCTCTTTGATAGACTTCTTGATGGAGCCAATCCACACTTACTAGTCTCTAAAAATGGGTAAGCTGCATGTGTGAATCCTAAAACTCAGTAAGCATCCAAACCAGTGGTCCATAATGAGACGGTAAAACTCAAGAAATAACTTCAAATCTTATCACATATTTCCATGTGTTTCATAACATAAGCCAAGGAATAGTAGGAAGTAGTACAGTGAGTAACAAAACAATATTAGGAATTCATCAACTCACCCTTAGATTTACTTTCATATTATATCAGACATGCATCTAACCACATCATGAGGGCACAGTCATAGTTGTCGTAATGCTTAGACGAAAAGCATTGTCCCACAACTAACATTGGTCTATCGTCTTCAGACCATGGGTCTAATGCCCATAGTAGATGCTTACTACCAAGTTCCTCCCTCAAGGTGGCATTGTCCATAGATTTACTCCATTTTAGCTTTCTTACTTTTTCCACTGTAGGGGCGGCTGCACACTCTGGGCGGCTGCACACTTTGGGTGGCTACACTCTGGGGGTTATTATCTGGGTAGCCCTCTCTGCTGGATATCCCTTTCCACTAAGGAGCCTTTCCTCTAAGTAGCCTGTAACGACTCGAGATCTGAATACCAAGAACGGCTCGATAATTCGAATCTCGAACTGCCACCCATGAGTCCGAAGACTCGGAAGGGTTAAAGAGATGGTGCGAAAGTACACGAGAATCTAAAATAATTACAGAATTACACAATCTATATGAATAAGCAGGAAAATGAATTAACATTAAGTAAACTACATGGTCCATAATATAACAACAGTTCAGAATATAACAGTACTCTACAACTAGTACAGTAAAGAAAGGGAAGTACAACTACACGGGACATACCTCGGTTCTGGCAACTGGCAACTGGCAACTAACCCTGAGCACTAGAACCACGTGGAGCCTCAGACACGGTCCTCTGAAGTCTCGCCTCACCTGAAACGTGAAAAAACGCAGGGAATGAGTCTCATAACAAAAGGCACAGTAGGGATCACTTGGACCCCTACCTCGTAAAACGAGAAACTACAATGTAAAGTAGCTAAAGGTGGGTACAATAGGAATAAATAAATAGAAAAGCCCTGCTACGCTTGACATCGGTCTCACGATGAGAAAATCGAGACACACGCCATGGTGAAAACTAAGAGTCACCACTTGACAAAGACAGGAGCACCTCCCACTATAAGCACAGCCGAATGCGTCCCCTGACGACTTACATCACGCCGTAGTGTCTCCCTACTCGCCCCAGGCGGAGACAGAGACACACACACAAGTAACACCATCCTTTCTTCCCTTCCGAGTCTTCGGGCTCGTGGGAGGCAGGCCGAGATTCGAGTCGCGCCGGTTCCTTTCCGATACTCGGATCCCGGGTCGCCACACATACTCAGGATGCCGAGTCCTCAAGAAGTTGAGTCTCCAAGCCACAAGCTCGGTGATGTCAGGGCGATGTGGCGTCGGTTGCGTGTGACCGGTCCGGTGGTGTCCCCACCAAAAAATGAAGAAAGCTATTGGCGATAGCAGGCTGCGTCGACACATCCTATAAGCTGCATCACAACACCCTCAAGACGTGGAAAAGATTGTACCAGTGCGTGATTCGATCGCGACGTGTGGTCTCCAAAAGATCAGATCGGGGGACCCTTCCAGAAGGCCGTACAGCCCGTGCAAGGCACGTGGCTAAGAGATCTCCAATCATTGGAGATTCCTCAGCCCTACCTTGGGGGAGAAGAAGGCCTCGTGCTGCTATAATGGAAGGGCAACGCCCTGAAGAGAAGCCCCCCCCCCCCGCTGGTTGCTGTTCGAAGCTGCCTAAGGGTGATCCCAGAGCTTTTCTGCTGCTACCCTTGAGCGAGGAAGAAGAAGAAGAGGGGAAGGGAGAGAGGGAGAAGGTGCTACTTGGGGAGGGAGAGGAGTCAATGCTCTGCCCTCCCCCTTCTTTTTTTTCCTTCCCTCTGTTATGCAATTCTGTAATATTTTTTTCTTCTGTTTGATTGCTTCCCAGACAAGCCAATCATGGGATGATGTACCTTGTTATATCATGAAATGAATGAAAGTTAGCTTGTTGCACTTAAATAGGTTCTTCTTTGTATATTTTACTTCAATCCTGTTCCCCACGGTATGATTGCGATTTTGCTAGTTGTGTCCATTTTCTTCTCTTGGCTGGGGAAGCACGCTGCATCACGAAAGGAGGCTCTAGATCCAGAGCCTAGCCAGTTGTAATGGACTGGATCTCTGGCTCTGTTCCCTCTGGCCCGTCAGATGAGAGTTCGCTCTTGGGGCCTCATTCTGCTCCCTGGCCTGCAAAATCAGTTGCAGTGCATTGTCCCTATCCCCATAATGGCTCAACACCCTCAAGGGCGATATTAATCCCATCTTCCCTTCACCAGTGCTCCAGACAAGTCCAGATTGTTCGTTCTAACTCAGATTTTCTCCGCACATTCAACGGCTATGCTTTGTGTGTATCTGACATACATGCTCTCTCGCTGTTCGATGTAGAAGTTTTCTTTTCCTCTTTTTTGCTTTGGAAATGGCCATCTATCTCTTCACCCACGTCTATGGGTTGTTGGGGTTCTAGTCTAGTCCCAAATCTGATGGAAACTGTGCTTTCCTTTGCATTCCTCATCCTTCAGTTACAGTGGGCAGGAAGCTACCGTTTATCTTGTGTCAACTCTTTGGCTTTTGTGCCAGTCACACATGAGCATTCCCTGTTCGTTTGAATGCTCAGTGGAGTGCTGTTTAAGAATCTCCACATTTACACGCCTGCATCATCTTCTCTCCACGCGAATATGGCAGCAAGCTCCTTTGTACTCTTGCACTGTAAGGGCCTGTACTCCATGTGAGTCCTATCTCGACCCACCCCCCATTCATGTGTTTCTACAGTTCACAGCATACCAATGCTTTGAATACTGTAGTTTCAAGTCTCCACTTAGGGCATAGATTCGCTAATATCCTAAGCGTGATCCATGACCTCACGCACTGGAGCAACAACTCTCATCTTTGGATTTAATAGGAACTTCCTTTTTTATATATATAATTATGGACCTACCATGGGGAAGGAATACATTACGATTTTACACCGATCAAAGAATTCTCTGCCTTTGTTGAGGTGTCACCTGGCCGTGCAAGTCCCGAGGCATATTCCGGAGAAGGAGCAAATCAAGATTCTTATTTCTAATGCAATGCCCGAGTATCGTTTCATCTTAGCATTGAATGACATTATCTCCTGGCAACTATTATATAGTCTAGCCCGCTTTATTTGCCAACAACTCCAAAATTCGCTTGACCACGAGTCCCCTCCTCATTCTACATGCACATATATCAAGCCATCCACATCCTCCTACCCTCATTCCACGAGTCAGCCTTCGCTTCCTACCAATCCCCCATGAGTCAGCCCTTCTCCACATATCAATTATCCACGAGTCAACCTTTCTCCACCCACGGTCAGCCATCCACCGTCCATGGTCAGCCTTCCATCTCTTCATACCCACACTTGTCTCCACCTCCTGTCAAGGGAGCGCCAAATCCTGAGCAAGTGGATGCCATCCACTACATACCTACCCATCCCGCTTATTATGCACCTTCTCTCTCCACTAGTCGCCAATGCCCTTGCCTTCACAACCTCTGCTTCCCTCTCCACAACCCTCTCCACCATCCTATACCCCTCAGCATTCGCCTTGCCTGAAGCAGACTCATTACCCTCCGTTGTCGGAATCTTTCTCAGATGTCTTCTGGACTTTGATGGCCACCCACGCATTGCAACTTCCTCCGATTATGTCTTGTCGACCCACGGTTGGGGATTAGCTCCAATTTTGTGAATACCATCATTAGCAAGGGCATTTGGTCCAGGATTGTCCTGAGTTCTGGGACTATGTTTGTGACTTGGAAGATAAGAAGAGGATCAATTGGCCCGCAATTCGCCAGATTGTGATATATCTTCACACTAAGCAACAGTAGCAGCAAGCGCCGCCCAGGCAACCGGCCCCATCATTACAAAACCAGGGGCACCCCTGTGGTTTTTTTATCTAGTGTTGCACCCGCTCTCCTGTCACCTATCCCATCACCCATTCCCTCGTCTACTCCGTCACCCGCTCCTTCACCCACTCCATCACCTAGTCCGTCACCTTTGCCTGTTTCATCACCCACTCCATTGTCACCTCCCTCGCCAACCACTCCATCACCAATTCGCTCGCAGCCTACCTCATCTCCGCCACCTTTGCAAACCCATACCTCTGCTCAGGCTAGTGTCTCCCCTTCTTCTTCCGCTCCTGTCACCACTATTTCAGCTCCCAACACTACTCAACGTGTCATGTCGATACGTCGACGGTGGGTGCCGCGACCCTCCTCTTCATCCTCTCCGTCACCTACCCCACCTCCATCACCAATTCTCTCACCACCTTTACCATTTTCACCACCTTCGCCATCTTCATCGCCTTCGTCACCATCACCACCTCCTTCATCAAGGCCATTATCACTGTTGCCTTCGCCACCTTCCCTTTCGAAATCACCTAACCTATCACCTTCATTATCTTCACCTTTACCGTCTCCCTCATCTCCTTTGTCACCCAAGCTTGAGCAAGGTTTATCTCCACCTTCACTTTCACCCTCACCTTCACCCGAGCCTATCATTGCCTCTACTCCTTTGTCGCCACTTAAAGATGCCATCCACATTGAAACCTCCACGCCATCCGAACCTACTTTTTCCACTTCTTCTCCATCCACTTCCACCCCATGGAGTGAGTGTGCACTGCCTATGGTGCCCCTTGGGTCTGGTCCCCAGGGAGAGAATGAGCCAAGTCAAGACAGTTCAGTGCTAGTTACACATTTCAAAATCCATGATTTTATCTATCGCATGCCAACACACGTCCTCGTCTCTGGCTATTTCGGGGATGGAGTCAGCCTACTTGGCTAAGTGATCTTTTTCCTTTCATTGTATGCAGGTTTGACTGTTGATGACTCACGGATGCTTGTAAGCTATTACTTGGTTTTCATACTCTCTTCTTTCAAACTCCGTTCAGATCATTTAGCCAGTCTTTCATCATCTCAGACATATCGCCAAATGATGTCTCAACGAAAAGCTTCTTTAGTTTGGAGGGATCTCTCTTTTGAGACAAAAAGCATGTGGACTAGTCTTGATTATCTAAGACTATACTCTTATTGCCATTTGCTGGATATTGTACTTGCATTAATTCTAGTTACTGGAACTCTGGAGTATGACATTCTGCATTTTGGCTACCTTTCTTTTGCACTATTTTTCTTCCCTAAGAGGCTTGAGATTCTGAAGAAAAAGAACAAAATTTTTAGATACTTGCGCATGTATAACTTCACAGTGATAGTTCTTTCTCTGGCCTACCAGTCTCCATATTTTGGTTATAAATCTGAAGAATATAAGATGATTGGATGTGCATATGAGGTAATTGGATTCTATAAGTATGACTATGGGTTCCGTATTACGTCACGATCTGCACTGGTTGAAATAATCATTTTCTTTTTAGTATCAATTCAGTCATACATATTTTTCTCCAGAGAATATTGTCATATCTCAAGATATCTTGAGGCTGAACAAATTGGTGCTATAGTGCGTGAACAAGAAAAAAAGGCTGCCTGGAAAACTGCACAATTGCAGCATATTCGTAAAGCTGAAGAGCTAAAACATCAACGCAACTTACAAGTGGAGAAAATGAAAGCTGAGATGCTTAATTTGCAAATACAACTTCATAACATGAATTCTGCTTCAAACTTTGGTAACATTACTCCTGGAAGTGAAGGACTCCGGCAGAGAAGAAACTCTTCTTTAACTATTGACAGTGAGAATAGGGTACCATATGACGATGAAATATCCCACAAACAGGACACAAACAAAAGTGCAGAACTATTGTCACCTCTGGACCTCGGTATTCTTGAGAAACACAGGAATAACTCCATACCCCAGGAAACACTGGAGTTACAGCATTCCCCAATCAAGAGAAAAAGCGGAAGCCCATCATCACTGAGATTTATGAAGTGTCAAGTTGACTCTCCTTGTGAGATTACTGAACATAGAGAAAGGGATGACCATGTGGATCCTGATGGAAATAGAAAAGATGAAAAAGGCAAGGGCAAGGAAAAGGAAAATCCATTAATTTCTGCTGTGCAGTTAATTGGAGATGGTGTGTCTCAAGTTCAATCCCTGGGAAACCAGGCAGTTACAAACATTGTGAGCTTCTTGAACATAGAACCGGAGGAGTCAGAATCATCTGGGCATTCACCTACAGAAGATGGGTTATATGATGAAGTCGAGAGTCAGATCCATGCAGGATACGGGACTATTGATCGAACATCATCTATCCGTTCGTGCACTGGAGTGACACCCACAACTAGCCTGCAAGTTGGAAAGCTCTATCGTTTCATGTGGGCACAAATGCGATCCAATAATGACATTGTGTGTTATTGTTGCTTTGTTCTTGTTTTCCTTTGGAATTTTAGCTTGTTGTCCATGGTCTACCTTGCAGCAGTTTTCCTGCATGCTCTCTGTGTGAACTCTGGTCCTAGTTATTCGTTCTGGTTCATCATGCTAGTCTACACTGAAGTTTACATCTTGCTTCAGTACTGTTGTCAGATAGCCATACAGCACTGTGCCTTTTATATACATCAAAAGACACTGCAGAAGCTGGGGTTTCTTGGAAATAAAATAATGGCATCATTTGTTATGAGCACTTCTTTCCTTGGCATTAAGTATAGGAAGCATCCTATTCTCATTTCTTCCCTTCACGCCTGTAAACTCATCTCACAAGGGTGTAAAACTTTTCTCTCAAACGTTATCATTACTGAGTCCAAGGAAATTCTTATAGAAGAAATCCCCACTGTAAAAGAATTTCCTGTTGTCTTTCCATTAGAGTTACCTGGTCTACCACCCGAAAGGGAGGTCAATTTCTCCATTGAACTCACACCCGGAGTAGCACTTATGTCAAAGACCCCTTATAGGATGTCCCCCATGGAGCTCAAAGAACTAAAGAAGCAACTTTAGAAATTGCTAGAGAATGGCTTTATCCGACCAAACACATCCCCTTGGGGTGCGCCGGTTCTATTTGTCAGGAAGAAGGATGGATCCCTTAGGCTGTGCATCGATTACCGGTAGTTAAATCAACGCACCATAAAAAAAAAGTACTCACTATCGTGTATTGATGAGTTGTTCGACCAGATCTCCGGTGCAGAGTATTTCTCCAAGATTGAACTCAGGTCTGGCTATCATTAATTGAAAATTAAGGAGGTAGATATTCACAAGATGGCTTTCTGTAACAGATACGGACATTATGAGTTTGTAGTTATACCGTTCGGGTTAACCAACGCACCCGCAATATTTATGCAACTCATGAACAACGTCTTCAGGTCGTATCTCGACCACTTTGTGGTCGTATTCATTGATGACATTCTTATCTATTCCAAGACGAAGGAAGAACATTAGGAATATCTGAAGATTGCCTTACAAATCTTAAGGGAACACCAACTATATGCAAAGCTAAATAAATGTCAGTTCTAGCTAAAGGAGGTCTCTATCCTTAGCCATGTCATTTCCAAAGAAGGAATTATAGTGGACCCCGCTAAAGTGGAAGCTGTCAAGAATTGGAGCCGACCAATGACAATATCTGAAATTAGAAGTTTCCTTAGTCTGGCTAGTTATTATTGGTGGTTCATCAAAGATTTTTCCAAAATTGCCGTTTCTCTAACTAGACTTACTAGAAAGAAAAATCTGTTTGTATGGACCACAGAGTGTGAGGAGATTTTCTTGACTCTCAAGGAACATCTCACCACTGCACCTATTTTGGCACTGCCTATCGAAGGCGACGGGTTTGAAGTATACACGGATGCATCAGGCATTGGCCTCGAGTGCGTTCTTACGCAAAATGGCAAAGTGATTTGTTATGCCTCAAGACAACTAAAGCGGCACGAGGAGAATTGTCTAGTTAATGATCTGAAGCTAGCTGCCATTATATTTGCTCTGAAAATCTGACGTCATTATCTTTATGGGGAAAAGTTTACAGTGTATTCAGACCACAAAAGTCTAAAATATCTTTTTTCACAAAAGGAGCTAAATATGAGACAAAGACGATGGTTGGATTATCTCAAGGATTTTGATTTCACCATTCAATACCATTCAGGCAAGGCAAATGTTGTAGCCGATACGCTCAGCAGAAAACCAATAGGAATGTTATCAAGCCTTATGAAAGGTATGACTAATCTCACTGTTAAATTTGCCCAGTTAAATCTAGATATTAGTGTAGGGGAAGAAAGTTATTTTATTGCCAATATCCGGTCACAACCTACATTAATAGAAGACCTGATCAAGTTGCAAGAGAATGATCCCACATTAATGAAAATCAAGGGCAATATTGATCAACGGCCAGATTTCTCTATGACGACTAACGGAAGATTAATATTCTGAGGTCAGATTTACGTACCGGATCATGCCGATACTAAAAAGCTGGTTATGGACGAAGCACATAAATCAAGGTATGCCATTAAGCCTGGTGGATTGGGTTCATCTGGCTCTTCCTTTTGTTTCTAAAACTCTTCTATTACTGTTCTTTTCTAGAAATGAATGCAGTTTAGCAAACGTAATTTTTCAACAAAATTTACCATTGCCTTCTCTGTTTACATACTTTATTCAATGAATAAATTGAGTAAATAGACAAGTTGTCCTGACCGCACTCACTGGAAGGGTTTGGATCAGATACTTAGGCGTCTTAAAATAATTAGTGTTAGTAGCAGGACACACCCTAGATTGAGGGAGGTAAATACGTGTGAGTATGAAAATAATCATTTATTAAAATTAAATGTTAAAATGCAGCAAAAATAAAAAAGTGGAATCACAAGCAACAACAAGAACACATCAATTTCTATAGTGGTTTGATCAGTCCACCTTGCCTTTGGCGGCTTACCGTTCGTCAAAGGCCTACTTCCATCCAGGTAGCTGCACTGTGGCACTTCACAGCCTGGGCCTAAGTGGCTATCTTCTCTGGCTGTGCGTTGAGGGTGAGGTCGAATTGTAGATCGTCAGTCGAGTTGTGTCTGTAGAGGTCGAGTTGAAGGGGATATGACTCGGAGTCAAGTTAAGACTCTTCAGAGAATTCGAGGTAATACTTTTTCTCGATCTCTTGAGATAGCATCGGGTCGAGCTAAGACCCAACTCTTGTACGGGATCAAGTCAAGACCCGATCTCCTGTTCATGATCGAGTTAATTAAGACCTGATCTCTTGAAATAGCCCAGGACCAAGTTAATCCTACGGGCCTCCTGCTCGCGATCGAGTTGACTCTTTAGGTCTTATGAGAGGGTTGGGGGCCAAGTTACTATTCAAGATCTCTCGAGCTAACACATAAGGATTTTACGCCATTTACCTGGGTCTTTTCTCCCTACCTCGGACCTGGCAGAGGGGTCGAGACTTTCGTCGGAGAGACCTATTCCGGCACATGTAAGGGTAGGCTTTGACAAGGGTTTCTAGGCCCTAAGATGCTCTTAAATGAGCTGGAGGCTTTAGTGGGGGTTGTTTATGGCCTGTTGGTCCCTAAGATGCTCTTGAGTGAGCTGAGCTGGGCAGTCTTAGTGGCTCACCTGTGGCCTGCTAGGTCAAGCCGTGCTGTAGGATTTTATTTGGAGCGGAGGAAAATCCCATGTACGGTATTCATATATGAAGATGGGAACAGTAATGAGGCATTGTTTGTTAATGACCAAAGAACGACAAAAGAACAATTTAGCCTCATGCATAGCCTTTGCCTCCATGTTGATGTCGGGGACAAAATACCCTCGCTTTGCTTAATATTCACAACGCGGGAGGGACTTTGATTTTTCAACTTACATGTAAATACGTATCAAGCATTATCAACGGATCATTAATCCAACACTATTCGAATCTTTATTTCGTAGCGGAGAACATACGCTGGAGAATTCTGAGTATTAAAAATGTTAAAACTATTGGGCCGGGCCCAAATATGCTTACCCAGTAAGGTACTCCCATGCTCAAGTGGGGCTTTTCCTAATCCTATTTGAGTAATCACCGGAGATCGCTATCTATAATCCTAAGTAGTAGATTCGGAGAGGATAAATGATAAGATTATTTATAGACTAGATAATATCTGAGAGATAATTAAGGGTGGATAAGATTGAGACTAGGACTTGGAATCTTATTGGAGTTGGGTCCCCCCTTCTTAGCTCCTGTAAATAAGACCCAAAAAGAGGAGCAAGGAGGCAAACCCCCACCCCCCATCTCTCTTCTTCTTCTTCTTCTTCTTCTTCTTCTTCTTCTTCTTCTTCTTCTTCTTCTTCTTCTCCTCCCATATGGTGACATAGGTTGGCATCCACGATCGGCCCGCGCACGGGCTTGATCTAGCGGAGGGATGATTTCAGAGAGAGGCCCGAGTTGATGATTGAGCTTTTAACTTGGCTCAGCCTTCACTTGATCGTTTGGCTCTTCTTGGAATAATGGAGCCAGGGAATGTTCTTCTGGGGGAGGCGGCTCGTCATTGTCTTTGTCGGAGGGACCTGCTTGAGTCGGCTCAGCTAGTTTTTCTTGTGGGGGCGACCTTACTGATTTGTCTTCTTCATCTAACAAATCAAAGAAGAAGGTGGTGGCCTGCCTTGAATCTGAGATGGGTTGGCAAGTTTTTATAGGATTGGCTTTATTGACTCATCCTCCTCATCTGACGGGTCGAAGAAGAAGGTATCAACCCGAATTTGAACTTCAGAAATAGGACTCGAGTCTTCGCCTCAAAAACGATGACCTTTTGAGGGTGCTTTGAATTAGCATTCTCATCGTCAAAGGATGTCAGATGCCTTCGTCGCCCACGGCCACGACCTCTACTGCGACCGCGATTTCGAAGCTCTGCGTTACGACGGCGGTAGGTGGCCATAGTGATCCTATCCTCACCTGTAGAGACGGTGACATTGTCTCCGCTTGGTGCCTGTGGACTTTCCGGCAAGGGTATGGACATTATATTGTATGAGAAGTTCTTCAGCATTTCCTCTAACTTCTTTGTGGCGAGTTCTTCATCTTTGTAGAAGATAGAAAGTTAGTTCCTCTGGGATAGGAATTTTCTCGCCCTCCTGTGCTCGCTGGTACATTTGTCGGAGCAGATTCTTGAGCCGAGTCTTTCGCCCCAATTCTTCCCATGGAATATATTTATCTAGAGGAACAGCTTTGGTGGGTGTGGAAAGAACGTACTCCTCGAGCTCATCGATTAATTTTTGCAGCTTTTGTAGAGGAGTTAGCTCCTTACGGGCTTCCATGGCAGAGGCCTGCTCAACTTGTTGCTTTAACTTTCTCTTAAAATTCTTCTTTCTATTCTTCTCTTACTTTTTAGCTCACGCTAATTCGGCAGGAGAAGGGATGTCCATTTTTGCAGAAGGTTGGGAGGCACCCCCGGCCTTGGAGCTATTGAACCTGCCTTTCCTTTTCGGGGATTTAGGGTGACCACGTTTATTTGGGGTCACATCGACCCAGCCGCCCTCTTCTTCATGCACCCGGAATGTGGCATTGATTGCTTGACTGACTATTTCGGTGGCAACTCTTGGAATTCGGCCATATAAAGGCCAAAGTTTTGAGATGATGACACTACATGGGGCTTTCCACTTGCCAACTTTTGTCTTGGTGTGAGACCTTGCTTGGGGAGGTCAGACTTAACTCTGTCCTTCTGGCTTGAAACAGAGGATAAAATATGGTTATTCAATTGAAGATTGCTCTTCTAGGCTTGTTCTGCCTGTCATGTGAGGCTTTCTTCTGGGCTTTGCCCCCCCCCCCCCCTTGGGTATGCTCGAGGGTTAGCTTGAGATCCCCATGCTGGGTTAGGCTTTTCTGGTTAGGCTTTTCTGGCTTTGTCAGGTGCCGGTCTTGAGGTCCCCTTGTCAGTGTTTGCCTTCTGAGGTCAGCTCAGTATTCATCTTCAGCTTCCCCTACTGAGAATTACCTTTCTGACTCGGGCGAGGAATCGTTTCTCGTAGTTGAGGAGATTCTTGGGCTTATTTTGAGGCCGCCCTATCGTCCTTGTTGACAAGCAGGGTCGGCGGGTCTTGCTTCTCACTCTTAGAATTTGCTTCAGAGTGACATTGGGGAGGATCACGCACCAGAATTTCTTTTCTAGTGGGTTTGGCGGCCTCCGAGGCACTGGACCAAATGCTTGGCATTGGTGACATGTACGAGCGTATTGATTGCAGTTCTCGTACATGGTGGGCCAGTAGAACCCCTTGAGCTTGATGTTGTTCTTCATCTTGGCTCCTGCTTGATGGCATGATCTTAACACCCTCAAGGGTTAAATTTGTGAATGATGGATATGACCATGATTGTCTACTCGAAAAGATACTGACAGTGACACTCAAGGCCCCTAGCTGGTATGGGAGATGGTCTGTCATCCCCTCCCATAATTATTATCAAGAGGCGACAAAATGGCTTATGGGCATTCTTGGTGTTTACAAAATAGTGTTGGACAAGGCAGGGATCCGTCGTGCAGTAATAACCGCATTATATTTTTATCATTGCCACATAGATCTTCTACAAGGCTTGACAGAAAGATTTAACTGTCGCTGGAGCATCTTCACCACTGCAGAGGTGAAACATCCCTAGATCTCTAGGCTTTCCATCGGATCTCTGGTCTTCCCATTTGTGGGTGTGCTTATAATGAGATAGCTCTTGATGATCTCAACCATAGTCATTCCGATGGTGCAGGGAGGTATCACATGCCTTATTGTTATAGATATTTTGGCCCAAGTGGATAAAGACAAGACCCCCGCACATCCAGGGTGACTTTGAATACCTAGGTGCAACATTTTTACAACAAGCCTTACTATTTTCATGAGGAGTTTGCTCAGCCTGGAGTGTCTTGGAACCAATGCAAAGAAGTAGTATTGAAATTCCGCTAGCATCGACGCCATCCGCCTGCTCCAAAGAAAGGGTGGAATTCGCGAGGATTACTTCCTCTCACATGTTTGGCAGCATATTTGGCTTACTGGTTAGTCACCTTTGTGATTCCTCGCGGCGACGAAGGTGTTCTCTGAGCCGAAGTTATTTATCCAACATGCTTGATGACATGTGGTCAGAGAGTAGTTATTGCTCCTACAGCTCTTGCTAATATTTACCACTCCTTCAGGGCTTTAACTACTCATTCCTCACCCTGAGATGAGTATTTTAATGCCCACACATTACTTGAGTACATGGGCCGAGTTGTTGTTACCGGAGTTTTCTTAGAGATCGCCAGTTGACAATCCTATGGCGCCCCTCATCTTTGCTTTCTGCAGTCACCCGGACCAAGATGTGCTCACACAGCAAGTTGGTGTTCCCACTAGGAAGAACGAGGGTTTGGATCTCAACCACTGCTCCTATCTTTATTGCTCTTATTTAGAGCGGGAAGGAGGCACCAAATATTTCCCTCCTCCCACAAGAACCCTAGTGTGCCCCACCCCTTCCCATTCCCAACCAAGTGCGCCCCCCCCATACCTAACCCTAGCCGCCCTCACCAGCACCCCACGCCCCAGCTCTCTCGCCCTCTACAACCCACATTCTCCTCCCCTCTGCTTAGTGCACCCACAGTAATTCCCGGAGTCACTCCGTCATCGCTCCTTTTCCCCGTGGATTAAGAAGCTTCATTCTGCTACACTCTGCTACAAGTCAGCAGCAAAGACTCGGTTGGCAGGCATTCTAGCGGCATCCACAGTGAGATTCGGCTCAAGGCATCTTCAGCAAAGTCGTCCACCTTCGAGTCAGCCATGCTCTTGAAGTGGTCCTGCCTCCTTTCGTCAACGGCATCAACCACTACAGGCATTTTCATGCAACTGCGCCCAGATCGCATCTGTTTCTAAGTGCCACTTGGCAATACCGACACCGACTTCCCCTATGCGAATCAACCAGAACTCCCTTCACGAGAGTTCTTCTTCTTTGAAGTGCTGATGAACTAGAGGTGGTCCCGCCTTCTTTTGACAACACCTCTGCCCGAGGTGTCCATTTTCCTTCGGTCGCGCCAGACCCAGAACTCTCTGTTCACCTAGGACAAACTGCCACCTAGTCGGCCCCGATACTCCCTCCTCCACTAAGATTCAGGCCAAGCAGTCTTATGCAAAGTTGTGACTTTCAATGATACAAAACCAACACAAGTGGTTTCGTCTCATTCTGACATCATTATAGAAGATTCCACCTCAGCCGTCGTCGACTTGTCCTGCTATTTGCACAAAAACGTAACGCCGACCATTTCGGCAACCACGACCGACGAGGTGATCTGACGGCCACCAGCTTTTGAGGTTTGTAGTACTCTCTGTCTTCTATGCCCATGAGTTGGTCCCGTCACTATTGGAGTTCTACAGCGAGCGTACCTATCGACGCACCACGACTATGCCATCTAGTCCTGTGAGGCAGAACTACTCAGGCCATCGGCTGCGACCTCCTCCACCTTCCAGCGACATCAGCTCGATCAAACTTTTAGGCGTCCTTTGACATACCCCCAGGCTTTGTCCAGGCATTGACAGCACCTTGATTGGACGTCCGAGCTAGGTGTACGATCGACAGTTTGATTTTCCCTCCCCTCGTTCCCCCCTCCTGTGCGAGGGCAGTGCATGTAATGGTTTGCCCATCCCCGTGATCCCCTCCCTGCGTGGAGAGTAGTAAGTGTAATAGCAGGGATCATTGCCAAGCTTCCTCGACGCAACGTGTCCACCGGGTGTGCATGCTCCCCGGCTCGCCCCTCGTCTCCGACCGGAGCCGGTCCATCGAACGGGCTAGGTGCATGCGGCTGTCACTCCAATTTGCTTGCTTAGTATTAGTTCCAATTGCAGTGCCCATGTGAGGAGTGCCCGATCCAAACTTCCACATTTCGTGAGTTCTTGCTGCCGGTGAGTGAGCGTACATTTGAACCAATCCCCTCGGTATAGGTCTGCCCGGTTGAATCCGGTGCCTACGACCTTGTTCCCCCGGGTGGTTCACCATCACCCTCCTCACTACGCGGACTATGTCCGACCTTCTCGCGAGCCACAGCTCACCAATCCGTCACTATGAGTCCTGAGTGGAGTCTGCAATGCGCGCAAGTGTTTGCCTTGTCAACTAGATGATTGTGCTCATTGTTTGCTGGCTTAGGTCCCAGTGTCTCGATCGGGTTCGTCCCGCGTCAGGGCCGTAGCCACATTCCTCCCTACGTATAGTGGGGCTAGTAGCTCTATTCGCTTGTGTAACAACTCTGGCAGAATGAACCACCATGTCCTTCTTCGTTGGTGTCTCTTTTATAGGAGTTGTCCTGGGGTGAGGAGCCTTATCCCTTGATAGGGAAAGACGTAGGTGGGGGAATAATGCTTTCCCGCTATAGTGGCGGGAGTTTTCCATTGGAGGACATTTACCTGGCATCGACTGGTCCTAGGCCGAGTCATACAACGCTCGTGGGGCATGCTCGCCCGTTATGGGATCGAGACCGACGTCATGGGGGGTAACGGTCGGTCGTCAGAGGGTCTTCCGGCGATCACTACGCTTGGGCCATGATTTTAACGGGTTGTAGTATCCAAGGTCAAGTCAGATTGGGCTGCATCTGGACGGGCTGTAACTGCCAGGCGTCTCTGGGGTGGGCTGTAGAAGCGAGACTACTTTGGGCCTTTTGTCATTGGGCCGGTCTTAGGTCAAACCAGATTTACCCTCCTCACTCCCCCCCCCCACTCTCAGTGGCCGAGCACCTTGCAGGGGACAGAGAGTTGAACAGGAGAGGGGTCCGTTGGAGTGCGATATTCGAAGTCGATCCAGCAATATGTTTGGCGCGCAAGGTTTATCTGGCGCTGGCAGGTGCCATGTCTGTCATCATGACGAAGGTCTGATTTTATCTGGGAGTGCGGGCTCCGAACAGGCACTCAGCGTGGGCAGTCGTGCCATGACAGTGATGGGCACCTTTTCACCTACCCTACGGCTGGGAAGCGTCGACCTGTCATGGGTAGTTATAAGGGCCATCATGGGGTTCCCTCAAAGACTCCCTTCATGCTCTGTCGATCACCATGCTCGTCGTAGGCTTCGTCTTCCTCTGCTTGGTGAGGATTTTCTCCCCCCTTTATGTTTTTGAGCTCTCGCCGTCATGCCTCCTCGTAGGAGAACCCTCCATGTTAGTCCCACATCTTCTATCGAAGAAGTGGATCCTGGTCGTGGCAGCGCCTCGAGCACCTCAGGTGTCGGTGCTAGTCATCCTTGTTCCCCGTCGTTAGTCACGTACAAGGTGATTCGAGGGCTACGGGAAGCTTTTCAGATTCCCCCCGAGTTTGACATTGTCTTCCCGATTGTTGACGATGGCCAACTAAGTCTGCCTACGGGGGGGATTATGGTTCCGGTAGTGTCTTTCTAGGCAGGCTTCCGTCTTCCCATCCATCCTTTTATTGCTTCTGTCCTCCACCACTATGGCCGACATCCAGGGGAGTTATCCCCTAATTCCTACCATATCCTCTGGCTGGCGCTTCGCTTGGTGTTTGTGGGGGGGGGGGGGGGGCGCCCTGTTCCGGTCACCTCCTTGGCCAATGGTGACTGTAAGGCGGTTGTCGCGTCCCTTCTCATGTAATATGCAGGCCTTACGGCAGAGACTAGCCCACTGAATGGCTAGTAGGGATTTGGGGGGCCCCACATCAGGCCCTTCGAGGTCAAATGAACCTGACAGGAACCTGCCCGGGGTCAAGTGACCCCAGATAGACCTGCCCGGGGGCGGCTGACCCCGGGGCGGTCCAACCCACCTAGGGTCACTTGACCTCGGTGCAGTTGGACCCCGCCCGGGGTCAAGCAACCCCGCTGCCCTGCTCTCTCTCTTGGAATAGAAAAATGGGATGCTCTCGGGGTCATTGGCATCCTGTCCACTAGTACGGGTTAAATCAACTCCCGGTGGCCCTCCAACTTCTATAATTAGACCCCCGGGGGTCCAGAAGGAGAGATCCACGAGACAAGAGATCTACAACACACACGGACGATCTACACAGGTGGAGAGGGAAGAAGAGAAGCAAGAAGCCTTGTTCGTTGTTTTTGGCCCACTAAGGGTAGGTGATACCCCGGACATTGTGTTTATGCCCCTTAGGGCTATATTTGTAATTATGCCTCTCTGTGGGCTATGTTTGTAATTTTCTACGTCTCTGGGACGACCAAATTATGTAGTTCCACCTATATAATGGGAGAGTTACAAAAGCGCCCTTCCTGGGAATGTGAGAAATGCCAATCCTGTTATTTGCAGTTTTATCCAACAAACTTTTGTAATTGAGACTATGCCACTACATCCCGCGTCAGCGCGGAGACCTCTTATCAGGCGGAAAGGGAAGAAGAGAAGCAAGAAGCCTTGTTCGTTGTTTTTGGCCCACTAAGGGTAGGTGACACCCTGGGCATTGTGTTTATTCCCCTTAGGGCTATATTTGTAATTATGTCCCTCTGCGGGCTATGTTTGTAATTTTCTACGCCTCTGGGACGACTAAATTACGTAGTTCCACCTATATAATGGGAGAATTACAAAAGCACCCTTCCTGGGAATGTGAGAAATACCAATCCTATTATTTACAGTTTTACCTAACAAACTTTTGTAATTGGGGGCTATGCCCCTACATCTCGCGTCAGTGCGGAGACCTCTTATGTACAGTCGACAATCCGCCGACAATCCTTATACTCACTTGGATCATAAATGTACTCAATGTACTCAATTGTTCTTTTATGTGTGCCGATCAAGAAGGAATTATAAGAGAACCCCAACATTAGGGAAATTGTGTCCGTCGACAATCCTTGTACTCACTTGAGTCATAGATGTACTCAATGTACTCAATTGTTCTTTTATGTGTGCCGGTTAAGAAAGAATTATAAGAGAACCCCAACTTTTGTGAAATTGTGTATATACCCCTCCCTTTGCGAATCAACGTGCGTGCACCTTCTATGAAGTCCCTTGTTACTCCTCCCGCTTAGGGAACTTGCTAACTCAGTCTTGCACTTAAGTGTCACCTCAGACCTAGGCTCTCTTGGAGTCTGGTAAAATTACCGAAATGCCCCTGTGCCCAAGAAATGGCCTAGGAGCTTTCAAAACTCTCCGAAAATGGCCTCAATGGCTCAGGGAGTCAGAGATTTTACCCTGTCTCCTCTCCAACCTGGAAATTCCAGAAATGTCCTTGGTCTGTTAAAATTACCAAAATACCATTGGAAACCCAAAATTATGAAAATACCCGCGGAGTCTAGGAAATCTCCAGACACTTCAAAATGCCCACTGCTTTTGCAAAATTGCGGTTATATCCGCTACCACACCTATGGCTTTCCAGGAATTCACCTCCTCCGAATACCTCAAGATCGATATCGCCGGCTCGTTCGGCTACGACAAGCAGGACTGGGATGATCGCATCGCCTGGTTCGATGAGAACGAACACCAGCTACATGCTCTCGTAAGCCAGGCAGAAGAACCTGCTCTTTTCTACGCTGGCATTCTCGCCTGGGAAAAGGCCAAGGAAGGCAAGCCTTCCGGCTATCCGATCTCACTCGATGCCACCTGCTCAGGCATCCAGATCCTGGCAGCTCTGGCCGGCGATCGCAGGGCAGCCGAGCTCACCAATGTGGTCGACACCGGCCACCGTCGGGATGCCTATGTCGAGAGTTACCAGCATATGGTTCAGAAGGCTGGAGACTCTGCCAAGATCGATCGCAAGCTCACTAAGAAGGCCGTGATGACGAGCTTCTATGGCTCCAAGGCACAGCCCAAGGAAGTCTTCGGGGAAGGGGAGCTGCTGGCTCTCTTCTACGAGACCATGGAAGAGGATTTCCCAGGCTGCTGGGAGATCAACAATACTATGCTGGCGATCTGGGACGATAAGGCCCTGATCAACGAATGGATCCTTCCTGACAATTTCCACGTCAAGATCAAGGTCATGAACACCGTGACCGAGAACGTCCAGTTCCTGAATGAACCTTTCGAGGTCAACTATCAGATCAATGCCCCCATCAAAGGCGGCAGGTCTCTGGGCGCCAATATGGTCCACTCGATCGACGGCATGGTCGTTCGGGAGATGCAGCGTCGGTGCAGCTACGACTTCGAGAGGATCCAGTATCTGAGCAAGCTGCTCAGGGTTGGAGCCAATGGAAGAAATACCCACCGGCCGCAGGACAAGCTGGTGATCCAGCTCTGGAACCGCTACCAGGAATCGGGCTTCCTCTCTGCCCGGATCCTGGACTATCTCGACGTGGAGAACCTGGCTCTCGTGAAGCATGTTGCGATCGAGAACCTGATCTCCAGCCTGCCCAAGAAACCTTTTGAAGTCATCTCGGTGCATGACTGCTTCAGGTGCCTGCCCAACTATGGCAACGACCTTCGCCGGCAGTACAACAATCTGCTGGCCGAGATCGCTGAGAGCAATATGCTGAGCTATATCGTCTCTCAGATCATGCACCGTCCAGTGCCGGTAGGGAAACTTGATCCCACTCTGGCTCGGGACATACGGGAGACCAATTATGCCCTCAGCTAAGCAGAAACCCCTTCCCTGGAGCACCGTCCGCGTTAACAAAGGTCAACACATCATCTATGAGAAAGGAGATTATATCCTGACAATAGAACGTGTTGACCGACGTATAGACCCTTACCTTGCAGGGGCTACGTGTCGTGGAAGGGTCATATACACGGGTCTCCATGGCTCTCTATTTGGAGCCAGGATGGAATGCGTCATGAAAATGGAAGAGCATAAAATAAAAGAAAATCTTTCCTGATTATCTCCGATAATGTATAAGGGACCCCGTTCATAATCCTGTGAACTGGGTCCCGCTCATTATCGGAGAAAGATAGTCATGACCACCTATAAGCTTGCCCTCTCGGGTGACAAGAAGCACGTTTTCGTCGGCAAGGACACGGTAACGTTTCCGTCCACCTATGGTGCGCCGATCGCTCTTCCCAATTTCGACCATAACGAGTCGGACGATCCGGTTCATGCAAATGCCCTGAACCACGCTCTCTTCCACCCTGTCCGTGATACGCTCTACAAGCGTAAGGCTTCTGATGGCAGTTCCGGTGCTACTTATCCCAACGGCATCTACAACATGCAGGAGATCTCGATCGTCGTTCGCTGGTTCATGTTGTGGTTATGTCTTATGATGAAAAATCCATAAAAATATGGAAAAGTCCAAAATCTAAAAAAATGTCATTTTGCCTGCACAGCTAAGTCAGGTGTGACTTTCTATCCCTCATCATTGTTGCATTATTATATGGTATCTATATTATTATAGCCTCTCAAGGACCGATTGGTTCTTCATGTGTTCTGGGATCTGATGTTCCCCTTTAACAAAAATGAAGATGATCTAGGAGCATACGGTTAATCTTTGGATAGGCCGTTAGGTTGAGTCGGGTGGGAGACGATGGACTCTATCTCGCACGCTGGGGTTGCAAGAAGATTCTTGACCCCGTCTTACTCGGTCAAGCTATATTATCCTTGAGTACTTTCTATTTGTATTCATTTTGATGTTTTCTTTATTTTAGCCCAACATGTATCATGTCATTTTTGAGCACTCACGCCTTGTAACCTCTCAAGATTTCTCCTCAGCAATGGTTAATTACACTTCAACTCCCTTTGATAAGATATTCTCATTTCACTCTAAATTTGAACGTCTTCTCTGATCTTTTCACTTAGTCTGGTTGGCCAACGTGATTCCTGTCTGGATTTTTATCTCAATTTTATCTTTCTTCTTTTAGCTTTTTAGTCGTATTCTTTCTGATTCCCTCATTGTCCGTGGATTGTGTCCCCCACTGAGGTTGGTCATGTTTCCTTTTCCTTCTTCCTTAGTTTATTTTCTCCAGACATGTCTCATCCACGTCAACCATTCTTGGTGGTTAGTTCGGCATTTTTGGGAGAATTCCTATCACTTGTTGGTTGTGACGGGTGTCTTTTGCCTTGATACCCACTTTTTAGTTCTCCCCGCTTCATCTCTAGTTCATTTCCATTTCACGTCGTTGTCACTTTCACTCTATCTCCTTTCCATTTTGCCTACGTGTCACTTTCACTCATTCCCTTACAAAGCAGATATCAAGGAGGGACATCTGTTGACAACCGTTTTTAGCCCACAAGTCGAGTTATTTCTCTTATACATCACTTTTGATGTTTCGATTAATCACTATTTTGGAGCCTTCCTTGGATGGATTTCGAGCCCATTTTATTGTTCCCTAGCCTTTGGACCATGGAGGTCATGATTTCTTGGAGCCCTGGGGCTTAATACATGAGTTTTTAGCCCATCCTAGCTTCCCAAGTCGACCTAAGGCCCTCCCGAGTCGACTTGGATGGCCATGACCTTTTTTTTTGCTATAGCTCCCTGAAGGTAGTCGGTTGACCGACCGCCTCTTTCCTGCAGAGTCCTGCATGCGTAGGACTCTATTTTCTAGCATTGGGAGCCCGTTTAGGGCTGGTTTTCTTCGAGATAAACTCTCCACGTCGATTTTTATCTCTTCGGGCCTCTTATCTCCACTATTATCTCAAGGATTATCACACAAACTCCTATTTTTTTCTAGCTTTATTATCGAAATCTGTGGGAGAACTTTCTAGTTTTTTAGCATTCTATAAAAGGAAACCTGTTGTGCCTGTGCAACCTTCAGGCCGGGGTGAAGCCATGCTGCACTGCCATCTCATTTCTTCGACCCCAGGCTGTCAAGGAGAGTATTAGCTACGTCTTCAACCTCTTTGGGCTTCATTTCCTCATCTTTTTCCCTATTTTCTAAGCCCTTACTTTTCTGGTTTCATCACTCTGTTCTAGGTTTATTCACATCTTCTGCACCTTCGCGAAGGGGGGCTCTTCTGTAGTTTGGGGTGAAGCCATGTCGCATCGTCATCTCATTTCTTCAACCCCAACCCATTGAGGGAAGTGTTGGCTTTGATTTGCGAGAGATAGAGAGAGAGAGAGAGAGAGAGAGAGAGAGAGAGAGACAGAGAGCCAGAGAGAGACGGAGACGATTCGTGGTTCTTAGTTCGAGGTTTCGTTCCCTGTCACGTTCACCACTGAAACAACTACAGTTGATTCGTACGTGTCGTTGTATTTTCGAACCAAGAATGAACAACGAAGCTAAGCTAACAGAACTAGATGGTGATGAATATGACAACTTCAAGTGGAGGATAACAGTGTCCGACCATCCTGCCTTTAGAGCCACTCAATGGAATCTTCAACTCAATACAATACGACAAACACATCACAACATAACATGACATACTCTCAACTCTCAAGTCCACTCAAATAATATCTGTTTGTTACATTCTACCCTCCTTAAGGACTTGACTCGTCCTCGAGTCAAGTTGGAAGGTAACAACTGGTGACTTCTTCAAAGCCTCACTCAAAGTAGATACACGCACATAATAAGCTAAATAATTCACACCGATCTCTCTCACGACCAATCACCCACCACACGTGTGATCAGTGTTCGTTGTTGAGCCTCTCCTACTCTCGTTTCAGTGTGTAGGTAGTGCAGTCCCAGGTCATCGCCCTTTAACTGCGCTTCCTCATACTCACGAATAGCATCCGGTGCATCCATATCCTCCTCTCTCACCCAACTGTTATCCTCTTCCTTATAACCTTTCCATTGTACTAAATACCACACCACTGCTTTCTTCTCTGTACCAGGCGTCACCTTATTCATCTTTGCCCTCCTCGTTCTCAGTGCGTGTACTGATACAGTCTGTCGTCTTCTTTCCTTTTCTGCCGCTGCTCGTGTCGCTGCTCGTGTCATTCTCATTGGATATTCTTCGATCTTTTCCTCCTCTTCTTGATGCTCTTCCTTCTTCTCCTCCTCCTCCTCCTTCTCTTCTTCTGTATTCTCCTCGTTCTCCTGTACCACTGCTTGAGAATCCGTTAGGGCGTCTTTTATCGGTAATACGTCTTCCCATGTGATCCGCTTACCAATAATTCGCTCCACCTCATACTGCTGCGGGAGACTCTCTTCTTCCAAGGCAGGTAGTGGTCTGTTGTCCTGTACTCTTCCCGGCCAATTCTCCTGACTTGGAGTGAAACGCTTGAGTTTCTCCACATGGAAGGTCTGCGCCACTCTCGCATACTTCTTTCCCATTTCCAGTCTTACATTGACTCCCTTATCTCCCACCAATTCCTTCACTACAAATGGGCCAACCCACTTATCTCTAAGTTTCCCTTTCCTTTTACCCAGATGTTTCGTACTCAACATCACCTGGTCCCCCACGACATAAGTGTCATCTCTCCTCCTCTGATCTGCATACTTCTTTTGCCTCTCCTGTGCTCTCATCATCGCTCTTCGCATCTGCCCAATTTAGCTTCAACTCTGATAGGATGTCGTCCGCTTTTTGATTTCGAACGTGTTCCATCGCAGGTGAGCGGAGGGCGAGGGTCGCCGCATCTGTCCATACTGTACCATTCATCTCAAAGGGAGTCTTCCCGGTCGACTCGTGAATGCTACTATTATAGTATGCTTCAACCATATGCAAGCACTCATCCCAGTCATTACGGGCTGAGTTGCAATACATCCTAAGTCCCGTCTCTAAAGTGCGGTTGAGTCGCTCCGTCTGTCCATCTGTCTGAGGATGGTATGAGGAGCTCATCCGCAGTTCTGTACCGGTCCCTTTCCAAACTTCACTCCACAATGCAGAGGTGAACCTCGGATCTCTATCACTGATAATTGCTGCCGGCAGCGAGTGATGCTTCACAACATGCTGCAAAAGTAAAAGACAACATGACAAGTTGGAATGTAGACTTAACTACACATGTAGACTCTAAGACCCTATATGGATGGACCAATGCACTTTTAAAATACCCTTTTTTTTTGAAAAAAATGACTACCCTAGACTCAACCTGGCTCTGATACCAATTTGATGCGGGACGGATTGGGGAATCGACTCTAAGTGATGCGAACCTCAGACTCTAGATGGAACTGGCCGAACTGGAAGAACGCGTGAATACGCACGACCGCGTTTGCCGCGCTGCCCACATGATGGTCGCACGCGCCGCCGGGGCAGGGTGGGATGCATATTTGAAAAGCCTGCTTGCGCTGATGCACTACGCCGACCACTGCGCCGCCGATTTGCGCGACATGCAGGGCATGCTGTCCAATGTCTATCAGGTCGTGACGGCGGCAGGCAAGGTCAACCGGGAGAAATTCGACCGCCTGCATACGGCCTGCGGCGATATGTACCGCTGCCTCTCGGCGGCCTACGTTGAAGCACCGAAGATCTTGCCGCCACAGGCGGTACTGGAACGCATGGGCGCCGTCAGCTGGCACGAAATGCTTGGTGAATTCAAGTTCGCCGCCCCTTCGCGCGACAACATCAACGATTGGCTGCGCAATGTCGATAGCTGGATCAATGCAGCCGTGGCCGCGTTGAACAAGCTTTACGAAGCGGCCTTGTGTGAATTGCTCAAAAGCGAAGCCGCCCTGGCCAAGGCGCATCATACCAGCACGGCGACAGGCAGCGCCCCTGAGCCGGGCAGCAATCCGGACGATTATCCGCGCCTGCTCCTGGGGGCCGAGCGCAAAAGGCAGCAAGTGCTCGACTGGTGGAGTCGCTTCCACAGCGCCGACGGTATCGTGGCGACTGTGGCCAAGTTCCTCGTTGCCGGTTCGCTGGTGTTCGCGGTGTTGGCGTTTGGTGCCTACAGCGGACGCGGCGAGCTGATGCTTTACAACGGTTTCGATAACAAGGTGAAGGTGGTTGTTGCCAGGGATAGTTATGAACTCGGTCCGCGCTCGCACCTCGATGTCAAACTGCCTGCGGAAAGAAGCGAGATCGACATATCAGCTTCGGTCAATGGCGTCGAAATCGAACAATTCAGGCAGCATCTGGATCAGCCGGGCTGGTATTACCTCTACAACATCGGTCAGGCCGGCGTATTGGTCGAGGCCACGGCAGTATATGGCGGCCGTGAACCTCCGCCGTCGCGCTATCTCGGCACGCCGCGCTGGATGCGCTTGACCCAGGACGATATCCTGGTTGAGCCGCCACGCAGCATTTCATCAAAGGCCGGGCGCGACTGGCGTACGGTGCTGGTTGGCTTGTCCGATAAATCGCCGATGGAGCAGCTCAACAGCTTTGACGCACACAAGGACGAAGCCGGGGCAAGAAAGAATGCGGAAGACCTGGCATTTGCCCATGCGCGCTACGATGCTGCCGGCAGCGCCAACCTTTTGCTTTGGATCAGCGTACTGCATGACAGAAGCCGGGTTGCAGAAATCGTCAAGGCCAGGCTAAAACGTGACCCGCATGACGTGATGGCTTTGCGTATCGAGCAAGACCAGGATCAGACCGATGCTTCCGGGCATGCCGAGGTCTGCGCTCGCCAGAGTGCCATGGCCGAGCGCGAGCCGAACAACGCTGACCTGCAATACATCAAGATACGGTGCATGCCCGAAGGCCGCGGCCAGTCGCAGGCCCACCTCACCCCACTCGATCGACGTGGTCATGACAGGTTCCTCCTGTGTGTTGGCGGCCTTGCTTCCGGCCGTTTTGATGTGTGCGTCAGGCCTTGGGCAACGCTATTCCTATATGTCGGAAAGCCTTGGCCGTGGAAACCAGTGAGAAGCTCCTCGGCACAAATATTAAAAGATTCGACCAATTGAATTTAGTTGTCACCGAGATAGAGATGTTCTTCGCCGACAACCCCAGCTTCGCCCCTGCTAATGGCAGGTTGTCAAAAGACCACAATACTAACGGGAAAGAGGTGAATGCTGTTGATTTCTCCTCAGCAAATGCAAATAGGCATTGGAGAAGGAGGCACCCCCGGTAGATTTTGGTGGAGGTAAGTCACTTTAACTCTTGGTTTTCTTGTCCCTTCATCTTCTTTTTTTTTCTTCTTCTTCTCTTCGTTTTTTTTTTTTTGGTTTTTTTTTGTGCCCAAAGAAACAAAAGGGGGGGGGGGGGTCCACCCCCGGTCTGTGGTAGCAGGAGAAGGGAGTGGGGGTACCCCGGTGGACTAGATCGGGGTCCTCTCCCTCCTTTGTCTTCAATGGAACAATAACATCAAGAGAGAGAGGAAGAGGCTACCCCCAGTGGCCCTGATCGGGGGTCCTCCCCCCCCTCCTTTGTTTAAAAAGTAGCAGCGGTAGCATGAGGGGGGTCCCCCAGTGGACACCACTGGGGGTGTCCTCTCCCTCCTTTGTCTTTAAGAGAAAGAGCAGCATCAGCAACATGAGAGGAAGTACCCCCGGTGGACACCATCGGGGGTCCTCTCCCTCTGTTTTGAAGAAGCAGCAATAGCAACATGACAAAAAGTAGCAACGACAACAAGGGTGAGGGGGAGAGGGTACCCCCAGTGGGTTTGTCTGGGGGTCCTCCTCCTCCTCCTCTGTTTAAAAAAGCAGCAACAGTAGCATGAACAAGGGAGCAGAAGTGGGGGAGAGGGGGTACCCCTGGTGGACACCACTAGGGGTCCGCCCTCTCCACCTAGTCTGTCCGCACCAAGGAAGAAGGGAGAAAGGTGGTGCCCCCCATGTGCCCAGTCCAAGACCACTAATTCAGGGATTTTTTTATGTATCTTTTTTTTGGCCTTTTTTCAATCAGAAAATACTTGTGACTTATGTGGGGTTCAACATCTGCAATATGCCCGCAAGTGCTCCCACTGTGAATAGGTCTGCAAGGAGCTAGGGGCGAAGTCTCGCCGGGAAGGAGCTGTAGAAATCTTCATAGCAGGCCTTTTCAGAGACTTGATGCTCTTGCTATACGGGGTCTAGTCGGTTGGAATTGATCTATTCTCCCGCTTTCACATGGCTGAAATTCTTTTGATGATGTCAGCGGCCCAAAAAAATGAGCATGGACAATATGCGGACTAAGAAATAAAGGAGGTAGCTTCTCCTTCTGTATACACTGCTCTTCTGCCTCCCTCAAAACATGCGCGGGCTGTCTGAAAATGTTACTATTTTTGAACCACCACTTGGCATAAAAGACATCGAAGCGGCTGTGGTGGGTCTGTGCGAGAATGAGACCGCAGTCTGGCAAGATCTATTCCTCCAGGCATCTCAGAGCTCGGATGGATGCAAGACCACCTCGCCTGCGAAGCCACTTGGACGAGCTTTCCGTCGATGTAGGATATGCCACAATAAGACTCATGGAGCGATTGGTGGCGACACTGCAACCAGGTATAACACCTGCTACCTACGAATTGGGATCAGCTTGTGGATGAAGATGGGCGTGGTGGTGGGGATGGGCAGCAAGGAGTATGTGGGGGAGGTGGAGTGTGCGACCAGGGGAGGGTGTAGAGGCTGGGAGGGGTGTGAGAGTGGTCTCCAAGGGGTGGAGGAGGGAGGAAAATTCAAATTTTGGCCTAGGGATATGCCCCTTTAAATGTCAAGACCTTTATTGATGCATCATCAATGAAAGTAACAAAATAATAAGTATCACTTTTGGAAGTCACATTTATCATACCACACACATTAGAATAAACTAACTCCAAAAGGTCGGTCACTCTTTTCAGATAATTTTTCTAAAAAGAAACTCTATGTTGCTTGCCAACTAAATAATGATCACATGGGCTTAGATGCCTACCTTTCAACTTCAGAAGGAGATCCTTCTTCATCAACAGGTCTATCCCCTTCTCGTTTATGTGTCCCAACTGTTGATGTCACAAATCTGACAAGGAACTATCTACGTACCAAGGTGTTCACCTCAGCCATGCTGACCCGTGTCTTCATGCCATGTAGAGTGTCACACTTTCTACCCTGTGCCAACACAGGTGCTCCCTTTGTCAACTTCCAACACGTCTGTCCAAAAGTAGTGGAGTAGTCATCTTCACCTAACTTCTCAATAGACATCAAATTCATTCTGAGCTTTGGTACATGTCTCTTATCTTTAAGAAACACCCTGTGCAAGTCTCCACATAGACATTTGCTATCCCCTACCATCCTTAAAGTGTCATGGTTGCCCGTATGGACACCACCAAAGTCACCTGTCCTATAAGAGGAGAATAGATCTCTGCAAAGTACAACATGATAGGATGGACTTGAATCCAAGATTCAGATTGTGACACCATTCTCCACTATAAGATAACTTTCACCATTTGAGAGGAAAACTAGCACTATTTCATCCGATACGGCTTCCTTGCCTTTGTTGCTATCCTCGGTCTTTTCCTTTTACATTTCTTCTTTCAACTTCCTGCAGTTAATTTTCTTGTAGCTAAGCATGCCATAATGATAACATTTAGAACTACTTCTAGATCTTGATTTTGGCTATCCACGGCTCTTCACTCTATTCTTTGCTCTGCCATGGTCTTCTGCGGTTAAAATTTGAGAATTTGTAGCACCCGATGACTTCCTCCTCGTCTCCTCATTTAAGAGGCTACTAATCACATGTTTCATTGTAAGTACACCATTTGAAGTAGAGTTACTCATAGAGACTACGAGCGTCTCCTAACTGTCTGACAAGGAACTGAGTAGCAACAAAGCTTGCAACTCATCCTCCAACACTATCTTCATCGTTGACAGTTGATTTATGATGATATGCACTTCATTTAAGTGCTCTGCAACACAACTCCCCTCCTAGAGCTTGAGGTATACCAACTACTAAATCAAGAATGCTCAAGATCATGTAACTTCTGTCGCAGATCTTTGAGCATCGTTTTCGTTGACATGTGGTGGAACACACTGTCATCCAGCCACTGCCAGATTGTGCTGATGGCCTTTCAATCTAGCAACTTCCATGCGGCTTCTGACATTTCTTCTGGCTTGTGCTCTATACCTTCAATAAGTGCATAAAGGTCATTGCAATAAAAGATGTCATTTATCTTTACCTTCTAGATCACCCAGTTACTTCCATTGAGTGAGATCATCTTGTCGACAATTGCATCCATATTGTCTCCCGCAATCAAGATTGCCTCAACCTGGGCTCTGATATCACTCGGTTGGGATTTCTCTCACTTCATGTAAGCGAATCTAAGGATGAACTCAGTAACTATATAAGTACAAAAAAATCTAAAGTAAAGATAAAATCATACCATAAAAAGACACAAGATTTACATGATTAATTCCAAAATCGGAGAAAAAATCATAGGACTGATTAGATCCACTATGCAAGAAAAAATTTGGGAGAAGAGTACACTTGCTACTCTTTCTAACACCTTCTCTTCGAGTTTGTGGCTCTATCCCTCACTCCCATCATCACATGCATTCTCTTTCATTCTATCTTAGGCTCGGATGACTCGTTATCTCGACAATTAATCAAAGATTTTCCTCCTTATTGGATGATGTAATTAACATCATAGCCTTCACGATATGATGAACTTCTAGTCCCGACATGGATCTCACTTTCACCCGAATCAGGTCAGGTTGAGCGCATAATAAACTCGTCACTTAGTGACTGGCACACCCATACCAATAGAATTAAATGAGTAAATAAATAAAATTAAATTAAATAAAAAAATTCTGACAAGCTTGACACGCCCGGTGGGACCGAGTCTCCTTTCATCTTTTTGCCAAGATAAACGGGCCCCGAGGCCCTCCCAAAGAATGCTGATCATTTTCTTATTTCTATAATTGTAGAAATTAACGATGGCTACTGGATTCGCTGCGTTGACTTTCGGCCCCGAGATCATGGCCAATCACACTGCTATTGGGTACTTGGCGGTACCGACTGTCTTTGGTTCCTTCCCACCGGTGGTCGGCTTCCCCAACTTTTTGGGGGTAGCCTTTGCCGACGTGCTGGAGGTTGAGGCCCTAGAGCTAGCCAAGGAAAGGACTAAAATAAAGCCTAGGGCCCACAACTCCTAAAGCCGCAGGAGCCTGATAACAGGTCAGACTTGGTTGATTAGCTGCATGGTGCACCATGTGGCTCAGGGGGCTCGCCCTGCTTACCACAACAAGCCCGGGAATCGTCGCCAGGGGAATTCTAGCAGAAGAGCTACTGTCCCTACTATCGGATGACTGTCAATGTCTGAGAAGTCTGTGCTGGTTGGGGGTGTCCGTATCTTCCTAGACGGACATGATGCTCAGGCAATTCCAGACCGGGTGGTTGCTACTGTGCCAACCCGTAACTCTTTTCAGGCACTATCGGGGAGAAGGGGTGAGAAGGAAGAAATCGGTCATCATAGCTGAAGAGATTTGGCCCAGGGCCAAAGACATTTAAGTAGGTGTGGGTCCCTGAAAAGATTCAACCTGTCCACTGTGAGGCGCGTGTTTACTACCACTCGAAGCCCGCTGAGGTGGGGAAGAAGAATGAGAGGGGCTTGGCCCCAAGAAAAGAAGAGATTGTCGCAGATCCTGCATGACGCGCAAGTTTCAGGGCATGTGCCTGACAAGCTAATATCCCTGCAGTGGGGAGAAGATTTGAGCAACCCATCGGAAGATCTCGACTAGCTTACATCCCTCCAATGGGAGGTCGACAACTATCCCCAGTCCAACATCAGGGACAGGGGCAAGAAGAAATGACCAATATGGTCAGAAGTTATTTCAGGGGTTTAGGCAACCCCTCACTAGTCCAACAACGATTATTGTAAGCAGCCGTGGCAGAAGAAGATGACTGCCCAGTAGTGGCAGTTGAAGAAGAAAGAAGAATGACATCGTTAGTTGACGATAACGGATATGAAGACGGCCCAGATTGTAAGGTCAATGAAGCCACTCCTTGGTAGGAGGAGAGAAGAAGAGTCTCTGTCTTCGAGAGACTAACCTTCCCAAATCTGGCAAAAAGGAAGGTCTACCGAGGTAGGAAAGGAATGCAAGTTTTCATTGCAATATGGCTGGGGTGTCCGGCCGATATGGAAGATTACCCGAGGAACCTCAAGAATTGGCTCGATTGGCCAAATGTCCAGGGCCGAACACCAGCAGAACAGAAGCCGTGAGGGAAATGCTGACAGTGGAAAGAGGAAAGCAAGTCTTATATGATGAAGCCACTACCTTAACTGCAAATGTGCTCATAGTAGAAGAAGAGGACGTATTGCTTGATATCCTGCCTGAAGGTGCATCAGGGGAGATGGTAGAAGCCATTCCCAGCACAGCGGCTATGGATCCACTAGTGCTGATGCTACTCCAGAAGTATCAGCAGGAGATATAGCTTCTGAAGAAGCAGCTGATGGAGAAGACAGAGCAAGCCTCAACCTCTAAACAACCTGAGATGCAAGCTGAATTGTCAAGAGAAGGCGTCAACCCGAGTGACTTCCCACTGCTACATACCTTGCCCCAGTCGACGGAGCCTAGCATGGCGACCACCCAGCAGCGCCCACCACAGCCGTTGATGCCACTGGTGCTGCCACAAATACACCAGGCGCCTTCATTGTTGTGTCCTCCGCCACAGATGACCACCTTGGTCACCCCTTATCTGTAGCCAGCACATTTCTATCCAGAACTGATCGATCCAACTGCCGTGAACAAATTGATGGTGGAAAGGATGATCGAGCTAAAGCTTGCTAAGCGAAGTGAAGGCGACTACGTCACATTTGATGCCTACCGAGTGCCATACCCACCGCATCACGCTGCAAAGCGACTCCCTCCTGGGATCAGCAAGCCGCCTAAGTCTGGCAAGTTCAACAGGAAGGGATCCCTGAAGGAACACGTCGCTTATTATATGACCGTCATGGGTGATCTAGCCATAGACGAGTCATACTTGCTAAATTTTTTTGGGTCCTCGCTGATGGGGCTCGCATTTGAGTGGTATTCCAGCCTCCCGATCGGGTCGATCAGCGACTGGCCAGATATGCAAAAGAAATTAAGAGAGAGGTTTCATGTCACTGAAAGGGAGGTCAGGGTGGCTGAGCTCTACTCAACAAGATAAAGGGCAGATGAAACAGCCCTTGAATACATTAAGAGGTGGAGAAACCTCAAAATGAGGTGTAAGCGGCCCCCGCACCAGGAGGACACTGTGCAGATTTATAAACAAAACCTCAGGAGGGAGGTATTAGAGAAGATGATCAGCATGAAGATCCGGTTGTTCGACTGCTTGAACAATATCGTGGCCGAGGTGGAAGCTTTCCTGGCCAGGCCGGCCCTTACATCAACTTCTGCCACTACACAGAAGGCAAAGGCAGTAGAGCAGCACTCAATGTCTAAAGAAGCAAACACTCTTGACATCAAGGCATTTGAATAACAAAAAGATAAAAGCAAGAAGGCAGTTGCTCCTCAGCCTGCTAAAGCTGAAGACAATAAAGAAGGCCCCTCTCTAAGGGAAAAAATGAAGAAAGCCTATTCTTTTCTAAAGGAGATGACCAAGGTTCTGTTTGATTAGGTTACCCAGCATAATAAGGTCACTCTGCCTGAGCCAAAAAGGCTGGAGGACCTGAAAAGAAGAGACAGCCCAAGGTTTTGCCCTTATCACCAGATGCTAGGGCACCCAATTGAAGACTGCTATGTGTTCAAGGACATCATTGAAGGCATGGTAAAGAAAGAAGAAATAAAGTTGGGTGAGTATAAGGTTGACCCTCTAGAACCTCATGAAGCACCTCTGAGAAGAGCTGCGGTCAATGTGGTCTCTTTATATTATTAGGCATTGCCCGAAGAAATCGCAGAAGTCAGCACTCAGCACACTTATGAGGTCTGCTTTCTGACACCAATTAAAGAGCAATAGGGATGGCAACATGTCCCTGCAAGGACTAAGAAGAAGACTACACCTCGCCCGAAGGTAGGGGCACATGTTCGTGGCATCACAACACAACCCGTTCCTCTGGTGACAACACCCGAGTGGATCTGCCCGCCTGCAGTCATCACAGTACACATGCACAACCAGAGGAGACAAACTCCACTGCCAATAACTAAAGAGATTAGTCCAGAGGCCCGGCGGCTATAGGACTACATAAACAAGCAAGATGAATATGAACAACCTGAGTTGAAGCCTTTGCGGATACAGGACCATGTCCCATGGCGAGAAGTGGAGCAACTCTCACTGGAACAACAAGGGGAGACTGACAAAGCATCAAAAAAAGATGACAGCTTGGTCTGGGGGCAAGCACTAACCAGAGACAAGAAAAAGAAGCAAAAGAAGAAAAGAAGAGCCGGCAAGGCCAAGACGGAGACAGTGCTCTCCTGCAATACCCTCTCTACTCACTTTAATTTGCCTAGTGAGGAAGATGAAGAGAAAATATGCTTTACACCCACTACCGGGTCAAGCCAGGCCAAAGCCGTGATCTCTACACATGCAACATGGTCAGGCCAAAAATGGGGGCGTCAGCCACCCGCCAACCACAATATTATCTTCAGGGGAGAGCAGCCCTATAATATACCTCCTCCAGAGGTCAAGGGAGTCCAAATCCCTCATCCTTCAGGCCTATACCCTAAGAGGGGGGGGTAGCACCGCAGTCCCTTCCTTCCTCGAATTCCTGAAGATGTCAAAGGGCAAGCAGCCGTGTCAAGAGGCCAACCCTGCGGCCGTGGGCACTCACCCACATCTTTAGCAACCTTATGGTACCCCAGATGAAGACAAGACCCGCCCGACGATAGGCAATAAGGGACAGCAAGAGGATGACACCCAGTAGAAAGGTGCAGACGACGCAAAAACCCACCTCACGCTGGATAACCCGCTGGTCGATACCATGACCGTCATGCGCCCCGGCCTGCTGCCGGGCCTCCTGCGCGCCCTTTCCCAAAACCTGGACCACCAGGAAACCACCGCCCGCCTGGCCGAGGTCGGCAAGGTGTACAGCACCGGGTCGGAAAAACTCATGGCCGCAGGCCTGGTCGCCTCCCTGGGCGCCCGCCACTGGCAGGGCAAGGAACCTACCGTGGACGCCTTCACCGCCAAGGGCCTGGGCGAAGCCGTGCTCACTACCCTCGGCGCCCCCGTCGCCAGCGCGCAGGTTACGGCAACCGCCGGCAACCTCTACCATCCCGGGCAGAGCGGTGTTTGGCAGGTGGGCCCCTTCCAACTCGGCTCCTTCGGCATGCTGCACCCGCGCGTGCTCAAACATTTCGGCATCACGGTGCCAGTGGCGGTGTTCGAGCTGGAGGTCGAAACCCTGCTCAAACTGCAAAACAAACCCCGCCCCTATGCGCCCAGCCCCTTCCAGCCGGTCGAGCGGGACTTGGCTTTGGTGGTCGATAGCACCCTCTCCGCCGCCGCCCTGCAGGCCACGCTGCAAAATGCCGAACGCACGCTGGTCAAAGCAGTGGAAGTCTTCGACGTCTTCACCGGCGGCACCATCCCCGCAGGCAAAAAGTCCCTCGCCTTCAACCTCACCCTGCAGGCCGAGGACCGCACGCTCACCCAGGCGGAGATCGAAGCCGCCGTCGCCACCTGCCTCAAAGCAGCGGAGCAGAAACACAACGCCGTCCTCCGCGCCTAAAACCCGGAGGCCGCGCGGCGACGGGTGAAGGCCGTGCAAACTCTTTTACTAGCCACTAGCCACTAGCTACTCTAAGCTCCCCCCATGTGCCTCACTCTCTGCCTCGAAAAACTCACCCCCCGCCAAACCTTTGCCCTGCTGCTGGCCGCCATGCTCGGCCTCATCGCCGCCGCCTTCGTGCTGGAGTACGGCTTTAATGTCCTCCCCTGCAAAATGTGCTGGTGGCAACGCTACGGCCATATGGCCCTGGCCGCCCTGGCCTTTGTAGGCCTCCTTTATCCCAATAAGAACCTCTGGCTCCCCATCGCCGCCACCGCAGGCGGCACCCTGGCGGTCGCCGGCTGGCAAACCGCTGCCCAGCAGGGCTGGCTGCCCTTCCCGCCGGGGTGCGTGGGCGATGCCCATGCGGTCATGTCCGGCGCGGCCGATTTGCTGTCTTCCCTGCAAACCACCCGCGTCATTCCGTGCGATAAGGAAACCTTCCACCTCCTCGGCCTCACGCTGGCCAACTGGAACCTCCCTATCCTGCTGGCCGTTATCGGCCTGGCCCAGGGGGGGTACACCCGCCAAAAAGCCGCCTGAAGGTCCTTTTCGGCGCAAACGGGGCCTGCGGGGCATGGACGCGCCGCCCGTTTCCCCCTACTCTAAGTCCATGTCACATCCACGCAACACACGCCGCCAACCCCGTGCCGGGGCCACCGCGGCGGTCAAAAAACAGCGCACGGCGGCCAAGGCCGGCGGGGGCGCCAGCACCCGCCGCCAGCGTTCCGGCGGGAACGTCTTCGTGCTCGCGCCGCCCCTGGCCTCGTTCAGCACCGTGACGCCCGGCGCGAGGAACTCCGGCAGCAACTGCCCCCACCCGCGCTGCCGCGACGCCGCCGGGTAATCGCACACCGTCGAGTCGCCGATGAGGGCGATCTTCAGGCCCGGGCCGGCGCCAGCCGCGGCGGCGCCCGCAAGGCCAAGAAACAACGGGCAGAGGAAAAGACGCATGAGACGGAGTGTTTTCTCATGTCATCCAGTGACTTCACGGTAGATGCGTACAGCTTCATCGCGAGGCATCTCCGGGTGAGCCAGCATCATTTCTCCGATCACCCAGGACATGCGCTGAGCGTCTCGCTCGTCTTTCGTCATTGGGCCGCGTGACTTGGCCGCAGCCAACAGGCGGCTAAGGGTTTCATTTGGCGGCAGTGGCTTCATTGGAAGGGCCATTCGTCAATCTATCCTGTCAGGTAACTGCGCTGAGTTCGCACAACTGCTCGGTCTCGGTCAGCGGCCGGAACCGTTCAGACTGATAAGACCATTCCCGCTCGTCGCCATCGGCCCACACGATCGGCGGATTGAGCAGTTCTTCAAGGCGAACGCCGTAGCCCTGGATGTGCGGTTCGGTGTGGATTGAGCGCACCGTGTAAATCGTGCCACGCTCAAGCCAGAGCGGAACCACCGCGCCGCAATCGTTCCGCATTGGGCTGTCGTCGATGCAAACGACCTTCTGGCCGGGCTTCAACATCTACCCTCCGTTCGAGGATTGCTGACCCGTCATCACGAATCGTCCGATCCGTTTTGCTTTGTCTTTCTGATGGTCTCGCACGCAATCATCAGCGGCCTTGAGTGCTGACATAGCAATATGCTCGACCCATCTTCGGTCTTTCGAGCCAAGCAGGCGCTGGACCGCGTCGGTCGCCGCCTGCAATCGCTTGTTTTCGACTGCCTTCATTTGCCGGTCACCTCATCTTGCTCACCGTGAGATAGCAGTGCCACACGCATGACCTTGATACGGTGCCATGCCTCTTCCTTCGTGCATTCGCGGATTAGATAGAGGTAGCTTTCCAGGCTGCTGACAACGAGCATACGGTCATCGCATTTGGTGCCGCGATCCGGCTCCGGCCTGATGTGATTCAGTTGCCACAGCCAATCTGGCTTTGGCACGGTCATCACGGCGTCGGGATGAACATAGACATGGAGGTCTCGGTCGGTCGGGACCACGTCGCCAGTCGTTCGCTGCGCTGCCATTGTCATCGCTACATCCCCCGCCATTCCAGATCGGACTTGAAGCGCACGGCGCGGACTGTCCGCCGCCAGGTCTGAATCCACGTCAGAGCTTTTTTTATGGTCATCGTGAGATAGCTTTCTGTGCTTCTGCCGCGCGGAACGCATCCGCTACGTTCTCGACCTCGGCGCGGTTTTCGCCGTAGGCAATTCGTTCTGTCACGATGCGCTCCACGAACCACATCCCGCCAGCACCAGGGCCGTTGCCCTCGGCGTATTGCCCGATTGTGTATTCGGCCTTGCGATATGACATGTCAGCGGTCCTATGTGATCGGCCGGCCGAGGGCTCGTTCGTGCGCCGCTCTGTGCTTCTCGGAAGCCTCCATCATCCGGCTCAGTGTGTCTGGCCGCGCATCTGACGCCAGTCCAGCCAAGACCGCGCGCTGCGCAAGGCCAACGATAAGGCACATATCGTCGTCAACAAACGTGCAGTTGAAATTCAGCCCCTCTTTTGCCCAGCGCCTTGTGGCCTCGATTGCGCCCACTTCGATTTCGGTCATCTGTTCAAATCCTTTGATGCGACACGTCAGAGCTTTTTTTATGGTCATCGTGAGTGATCCTCGCTGTCGTCTTCGTCGTCGCTTTCATCTTCGGCTTCGACGATCTTTGCGCCTGGGTATTGCTTTGCCGCGTGCGCGCGGGCGTCCTCCAGCGTCATGCCTTTGTTTAAGGAGAACCAACCATCCGGCGCCATTCCCAGCGCACTAAACTCGTCCGCAGGCATGTCGCCGCAGTCGATATAAAGGTCACCCATCGGGAAGCCAGCCTACAAGGGGTGCCCATCTCACGGCCACCACGAAGTCCATCGAGGACCGTGGATTTGAACGTATATCGGGATTAGTCCGTCAATGTTCACGATTGGGCCGATGGGAAACTTATCATTGACGGATAAGTCCCTGTGGGCCGAATGGTGCTGGAGTGAAATGTTGAGGGATGTTTCCCTCTCCCCCAATTGCCAAACCTCCACAAGGAGATGACAGTAGTGCACGGTCTAGAAACAGTAAAACTAGCGACCTTGTAGCCGTAGATGTATGTATAGCTGTAGACGTATATGTGCCAATTAGCAGGTTGTCGGACTGGTTACAAAGCTAATGCTTAGGAAGAAATGATGCAGACGCGCCGAGCATCACGCTCATGGGGGGGGAGCTCACCTCTTTCGGTCCACGGTTAGGGACAGCAGGGTGGTGAGAGGACGGCCACGAGTCAGGCGATAAAACCCTCGACATTCAGTAGGGAAAGAAAAACCCGGGGGGAAGAGGGAGAAGATATTACTGTAGCCCATGGTGTGCCAGGGCGCGGGTCCTTCAACGGAGAAGACGTATACGGATAGAAAATATTCGCGCAGTAGCAGGGGAAGTTGAAACACTCACTGAGTGGAGATGGATGGGCAGAGAAAGGGAAACGGCACGCAGAGCACGCGCGGCGCCGATTCACGGCGATGATGGTAGCACGCAGGGGAGAACAGGGGTACAGAGATTAGTAGGATTTGATCCGGCGCCGGCACTGTAGCACGGCGCCGGTTCAAAGCTCACAGAGCATACAATGCTCATAAACGAACCAGGGATGCCGGGAAGAGAGAAACGCGAAATGCCTAAGCTATTACCACAATCGAAGACTGCATTCATGCCATAAACAGGGAGTTAAATGTATGCGTTGTATAAGAATGGGGCCGGCGTTGTCGCACGGACACCCTACATTGCCCACAGGGGGGCTTACAGAGAGAGGGATGGGGAGTTGAAGAGAGAAGAAGACCGGTTCTCCCTTTTACATTGCAGCAGAATGAAAACCAAAAGAAAGCAGTAAAAGGGATAGGGGGAAGGCCGACTGCCGTAGGGAAGATGCTGCCGTAACCCACCTGAAGGCTTTCACCACAATCAGAGGATTAGCCTCTTCTTCTCCGACTCTGAGCTCGCACTGACTAACCCCTGAGGACGGAAGTGAAGAACCTTCCTCCCTTTCTTCTTTCCCAAGCTTCTTTCTCTCAGGAAAAAGCCTCTCAGAAAAATCCCTCTCCCTCTCTAAGGAAAAGAACTCTCTCCGAAGAATGACTCTCTCCCCTTTTCTTCTTTCTTTTTGTTGCTTTTTTTAGAATGGAAGGTGAAACGGCGCCGCAGGAGGCGCGCCGTGAAGGGGCCAAGGGGCGCGCCGTGAAAGGGCGCGCCGGGAAGGTTGCCAGGCGCGCCGTTTCAAGGGGCGCCGTTTCAACCTCGCGTCGATGGCGTTTGACGTCGTTCCGAGGGCGTTTGCTTGCCGAACCCCGGTCGACGAGCCTGGGGATGATCCTGGACGCCTGGGTTCACATTTCTTCACGTCAGGACTTCCGCAGGACCTTTGTCGAGGCTTTCGACTTGTCGAGCGGCTTAAGTCCGAACTTTGTGTAGGTTTATTCGAGTGCGAGGGTCTTGCGTTAACGCGACCTCTGACACCGCGGCTCATGCTCTCGGCCCGGCTCGTCTCGCACTCCGAGTTTTCATGCAGGAATGATATTCTGCCTAGATTGGCGATCATTCGGCCACGGACGGGCCTTCTTTCGCAAGAAGCCGAACCCATACCGGGGTACTCGGAAGCTCGACGCGTGAGGGGGATCGTGGTGAAATAGAAAGAGAGTGAGGCTTTTCGTGAGCACGAGCATATACGCCGAGAAGAGAACGGAGCAGGCGAACCTGGAGAACGAAGGACGGGAGAAGAGAGTAGAGAACCGAGAGAGGCTCGTTCTCCTGAAGAAGCAGATCAAACGCTGAAGAACCGTGGAAGCATCAGCCTGGCCCAGCCTCAAGTTGAAGAGGAGATCATACTCAGATCGTGCTGTTCATTCCTTCAGGCTATAATCTCTTCTGCTGCGCAAGAAGCCTGAAGATTCACTGATCAGTGTCTTCTGAGTTCTTTCTTTACTTTGTATTTTTTGTTTTCTCTATACATTGTCACTCTAGTGTTACTGTTCCACTGGGTTTTAGTGGACAGGTTTGTTCTGATCCAGAGTGTGTTCTGAGATCAGAGGGTGAACAGACTTCGTGTCTGCAAGCTGTTTGACAGCGGGTTTGTGACAGCGTGTTGCTGTCTTCTGCAGATTGGATCTGCAGGTCAGAGAAGGGTTCTTCTCTGGTTTTAGCATAAGCTGTAAGGCTCAGCGGTGATCCCCACCGGTTTGGTGAGGGGGTGGACGTAGGTCTCGGGAAAGAGACCGAACCACCTTAAAACTCTTGTCTCCCGTGGTGTGTGCTTGTGGTTTGGTTTCATGCTCCTTGTCTCGATTAGATCGCTTTGACATTGCGTTAGCTCTTCTAGAGATTCACGGAGTGAGGTTGTATCTGCTTTCATAGAGTGTGCGAGTGTTTTATTTCTGTTAAAATTTTAAGTAGTCAATCTATTCACCCCCTCCCCCTCTAGCTTGATAATCCTCTGCTCACAACAGTCCCTTGGGAGCCGCACACCTCGTCTGTGCTGGTTAAAGGCGAGTGTCTCCTTCTTTCCACGGTCTGGCATATTCATTACATTCGGCACCTTGGTGGTGATCACAGGTTCTTATGCCTTTGTCCCTTCTACTCCTAGTTCATTCATTTCTCATATCTATTTAGTAGAGGGATTTAATGGAAAGTTAAGTCAGTAGGAAAACATATCTACATCCCAAATTTCTGGCGATCACGGTGGGATGCCTAGTGCCCATCCTGTGAGTGGTTTACTGTCCCCCTTTCTGGTGTTTGTTAGTCCGCTTTGTTTGAGTTTCTACAGGTTGTGTCAAGTTTCTGTCTTCTAGTTGGTGTGCTACTCTCTAAAAGCCGTCCGTGCTTTATACGGCTAAGTATCCACTGCACGTCCCTATGTATAGTGCCATTCCTTGTGCGAGCCTACTGCTTCTCGCGGTCCACTATTGCCCGTTCTTCCCACGTGCGGCCTGATTTTGGCCACCCAATTTGCTAGCACAGGTACACTTCTCTGTTGATGTTGTTGGTCTTGCTGATATTCTATGGTTGTTGCAGGTCCATTCCAGAGTATACACGGCCTTCCTGAGGCCGTCCTCCCAAGTACATATCATCTCAGTAACCTATTCGTTTCAGTATTTTTATCATTTCTGTTAGTCTTGCCTTACTACTCCTTGTTTTGGAACGGTCTACACAGTACCGTATACCTCCCTGTGCGGTCTTCCACAGACTGCCCATCTCTGCTATAGTGCACCCGAGCTTTAAATTTGGATTATCATTTCATATCACTTTCATGTCATTTGGTGCTACTGATCATCTCCCCTGTAGTGTAGTTAGTTTTTATATGATTGGTATTCTTCTTGTCATATTTTATTTGTTCATTGATTGCTAGACTTAGGCTAGACTCTTGCATGCACTCCGGTGCACATAGGATCATACACTGTTCATAGGGAGGGAGGCTGGCAGCATGGCACCGTCGCGGGTGGCAAGCGAGCAGTGGAGACCTGCCCAGTAGCGGGAACTGTTGTTCGGGGACGCGGCACCGTGTTCAGGAGGAGATCGTCCGAGCTGAGCAGCAGCTATCGCTTGTGGCTAGCGTCCGGCGAGGAGGGGGAACGATCCGTGGCCCCAGCTGAGCGGCCTTGCGGCTCCACGACGGCTTCGAACGGGAGAGGGGCCGGTGGTGAGAGGCGGTGCTGGGCGTGACTGTGGCAGAGAGTGTGGGGTGGCATGGGTTGCAGAAGGTGTGCCGACGGTCGTGGGTTGTTGCACGTGGTAGCGTGATCCAATCTGGCGTGGGCACCCAGGGACATGGCATGCATGGTGTTTTGTGGGTTGCAGGGAGGGGAACCGCGATGGCATCCGCAGGTGGAGGGGCTGGCCGCATGGGGGCTGCAAGTGCGGGTGTTGGGAATGGCATGCGTTGCGGTTGTTTACCTGCATGGGTGGGCAATGGCAGGCAGTGCAAGGACGGAGTAGAGAGAGGGGGAGGTGGGGAGATGGGGTGCTTGCGAAACCCCTGTTCCGAACAGGGGGTCGTCAGCAGGGAGAAGAGGGAGACTGCAGGAGGGCTGGGCATGGCGACGCGGTGACTGGCTGGGCGATGGCGGGCTCGCGGCTGACAGGCGATCTTGCATGGAGGGCCGCGGCCAGGTGGAGGCGACAATGGCGATCTTGCATGGAGGGCCGCGGCGAGGGAGACGGCTCCGTCGGTGCTGCCTGCGGGGGGGTAGAACGGGCCATGGTTTGGGAGACGGGGGCTTGCGGTCCTGCGTGTGGGGGGGGTTTGGCGGGCTGTTCGTCGATGGAGGACGACCGGCTGGTGGACATGGGCTTCAGATGGGGATGCGCGCGACGTGGGGAGCGGCTGGCTTCTCAGACGGGGCAGGTGCCTGATGGAGAGTCTATCTTGCATGGATGGGGTGCTGGGTTCTCTGATGAGTAGAGGAAAAGGAGGGAGTGAGGAAGTGAGACGAGGGAGGGATGGGCAGTAGCAGAGGAGAGGGCATGGGACTCCTGCGGTGCCCCTGTTCCAAACAGGGGACCCGCCGCGGCTTGGAGAGAGTGAAGGGGAGGGAGAAAGAGACCTGGGGAGCTGTCAGCAGGGAGAAGAGGGAGACTGCAGGAGGGCTGGGCATGGCGACGCGGTGACTGGCTGGGCGATGGCGGTCTCGCGGCTGACAGGGTGGTGAGGGATGTGGTCCGGCAGGTGACGATAGTAACCTGAGGAGAGAAGCAGAGAGAGGGGTAGGGCGTCTGCCGGTGTATGTGCGTATGTGACGGAACGGAGGCGGCGTGGGCGTCTGAGGTGGGGGCTTGGCCGGGAGGAAGACGCTAGAGGGTGAGGAGGGGGGAGATAGGCTGCCTTGGCAGGGAAGAGGAGGTTAGAGGACCGGAGGAAAGGGGAGTGGGAGTTTGGCCAAAACTACGGTGGTGAAAGTAGGAGCACGGGAGGTAGAAGATGGTAGGAGGAATGCTCGGTAACTCACTCAGAAGAGGGGAAATGAGAGGAAGGGCATCACACCCGTGGCAAGGAGGGGAGGAAGTGGGCATCGCACCCATGAGGAGGGAAGGAAGAAAAGGCACTAGCGGCCATGGAAATTGCAGGGGGGGGGGAAGATAAAGGAGGGGGAAGGCCCCCTACGTGGGACTCACATGGGTTCCAAAAATATCATTTCATTCACTACTGCTTATCATGGGTTACAATTAGTTTAAGTAGAAAACTTGGGGGAGGGGAAAAGCCTTCTTGAAAAAGAAAAATTAAAACAAACTAAAAATAGAAAGTAATCAAGGATAATATTGCTAAACCATCCAGATTTGGTCAAGAATCCAGCTTCCTGAGCTGACACCAGACGCGTCCACGCATCAACTCAGAAAACGGGAACCATCGTCCCAAACCTTTGAATGACCCAACGGCCTATCCGTGCGATTAAGATTCCCTTGGAACTATCACTGTTTTTGATGAAGGGGAACTCAAATTCCAGATTTACCAGAACCGCAAGGTCCTTGATATGCTATAATAGAGTAAGTAACGTATAATAACAATGTATACAGGGGGAATACAGGGCTTGATGTTGCCGAACCAGTTCGGAGCGCCATGAAATTAGTATGACCTGTCTTATCTGCACCCAAAGATTCATCAGCCCAACCAATTTGTAGAAAATATAATGAAGAATGCACAAACTTATCAGGTAAGCTCATCAACATCAGATTTTAATGAAAATGACGCCTTAAACAAGGGCGTTATAATGAATAATGACGTCTGATAGAAGGGCGTTAATCATATCCACCGTTTTGATTATAAAGAAAAAGATGCCCATGTGACGGGCGCTACGCCACAAAAGATGCCCTATAGATAGGCGCTAATCAATAAATGACACCAATGGGAATGCCGTCAATTAACTAAACCTCCGTATCCGTACCGGAAGCCAACAACAGAGCCATGTTCTTACTCAAACTGTGGTCTTCTTATCTGAGTACTACCGTAAACCAAATTCCATCACCGTAAGAATTGAAACACTATAAAAGGGGGGTAAAGGGCTTGGTTTCTAGCGTTTCAAGAGGCTTCCTTCAGAAATCGTTGCAGTAGCAGAGAACGAGTGGAGAAGGTTTTGTTGCAGCAGTAGGCAGAGAAGAAAGGATGGCAGGGTCCTTGGAGCATGCTTCAAAGAAACTCAAGGCCTCAATTGTTAGGATCAATGAGATAGAAGGGCACATAAGTGGGAGAATTATTGCCAACCAAGTAAGTGTTGAGATTTAGAATTTATTTTTCCTTCTTCTTTCCTTAACCTTCCTCTTACTCTTCCAACCTTCTCTTTTTTCTTTCTTTTTCTTTTCCTTCTTTTCCATCAGGACTACCCTCATGTCCCGGGTGCAAGGAGATATTTAAAGATCAAATGGCTTCCCCTCATCCTCTCCAAATTGACCTTAGACATAAGAACCCACCTTTCTAGATGGCACATGCTTGGTTTAGTCACCCATGGTAAGCACTATAATGAAGTACACCTTGATTGGAGTGCCATAGGAGCCCTCATTGAAATGTGGCACCCATCTACTCACACCTTCCTCTTTTCCACCTTTGAAGCTACCCTTCTCTTAGAGGAGATAGAGATGTTCTTTGGTTTGAAAAGAATGAAGCAAGGAGAGGAAGAAAAGATGGCTTTTATGCCAAGAGCTCTAAGTGCCCATGAAGTCTTATCAAGTCTAATCCCTAGCCCAAGCTTAGTCAATCAAATTAAGGTCTCCAAGGGGATAAATCTCATGAAGCTTGCTTCATGGGTTTACAAAAGGATGAGTGACCCCAAGGAAGAGGAGATAGAAAATGTGGCTAAAGGGATGGTGATATGCTTGGCGGGGGCCCTCTTGTTCCCTTCCATGGAGGACTTTCTAGAGGAGTCTCAATTGAGCGCCATAGCATGCATTTGGGAAGGAGAGAGGATCGGCCCGGCGGTGCTAGCTTACCTCTATAGTGGCATTACCTCGGCGGCCATGGGGAGACCTTTATACGGGTCGATGCTTGCATTCTCTTGTTGGGTGGACTTCCACCTAAAGTTCGAAACTAGTTCCTCGCGGTGATCTAACTCTTTAACCATTAAGTCCCGCTGACGGAACTAGTTCCTCGCGGTGATCTAACCCCCTAACCATTAAGTCCCGCTGACGGAACTAGTTCCTCGCGGTGATCTAACTCTTTAACCATTAAGTCCCACTGACGGAACTAGTTCCTCGCGGTGATCTAACTCTTTAACCATTAAGTCCCGCTGACGGAACCAGTTCCTCGCGGTGATCTAACCCCCCTACCCATTAAGTCCCGCTGACGGAACTAGTTCCTCGCGGTGATCTAACTCTTTAACCATTAAGTCCCGCTGACACCCTCCATTCCGCAGTTTGTGAGATGGTTGGACGGGACAGGGCGAGAGGGGCGCGGCCTCCAGTTCGCGTGCATGTGGCCGGAACGGCCGATTTGGTGCGAACGAGATAGGGGGATGGAACCGTCTCTGCGCTACGAACGTTTTGACACCGCATGCATGCCAATCCATGACCGTTTAGCCTAGTTAATGTCCATTTATGATTTTTCCTAAAAACATGGTAATTAGCATTTTTAATCATCTATAGGCATCGTATTTATGTTTTATAGCTCTTAACGATTGGTATGGATGCAAGGAAAGGTAGGTTACAGGTTTTTGTAGTGAACCCCGTCGATTTCGGTCGACCGGGGGGTGGCTCGATTTCAAACCGAACCCACTCGCTACCTAGCTCACATAGCGGTCATGCTAGTGACCGTTATGTGTATAACGCACCTCACCTGGCGCGTTATACCCCTTTAACGGACCACACCCAGTCCGTTATGCTCATGCATGCATTAGTTAAGGTCGTTAGTACAACGCCCCTACGTATGACCGTTATAGTTATGGAAAGCTGTGGATTTTCCACGTTCTGGTGACCTTAATGGACCGCCTTTGATCCATTATGGTCTCTGGGTCTTTGAGTTTTTATAATAATAACTCGGGTGGCCATAGCGGACCAGGAGTGCTACGTTATGTTACATAGCGCACCATGCCTGATCTGTTATGACCGGTTTAACTGGAAGTAGATCGGGTGGACATAACGGACCAGTGGAGGCGCGTCATACAACCTTAATGCCCCTAACTTGATCCGTTATGTTATATAACGGGGCAGAGCTGATCCGTTATGTTATTTAGCGGGGCAAAACTGATCCGTTATGCTCTTTGCTACGCTAAAAGTAGTGAATCACATTCTAATGCATTCTCCGCCATGTTTAAGTTATTTTATGAATTAAAAATATATCTTTATGTCCCACTAGAGTTGCTTTCCCTTTCCTCGTGATGGAGCCACTAGTCGTAGCCCAGCAACCTTAGTGTCGGCCCACTTGGGAGAGGTGGAGGGGTGTTCCTGTCTAATGGTTTTTAGGCTAGTTATCGTGGGCCCCCGCGGTTACCGTAGCATCCTACGGGGAGGAAAAACTAGCTAGAGACCTGACCCTAGGTAGGGGTCGGTGTGTGCACACATGGTCAGAGGCCTGGACTGGCACTGACGAGTGTTACTCTGACTAGTTCTTATTCTGATACTTTCTACGCCTCTCACACGCTATGTTTGTCTGACTTGCGAGTTGCCTGAAACGTAGTGTAAGCCGTCAGTGGACGCTTCTGATTTCTACCTTCTGGTGAGTTCTCCGTCTCTCACTTCACTTGGTTAGTTGAGGTTTATTCTATTAGTAGATTTAGCCTCTGTCGCTATTAAATTATATTTAACTGGCATATAGCTAGCTGTTTAAACTGCTTAGTTAAATTTTACAGCTTTATAATCCATGTATTTAAATTATGCCAATGCTTGTTTATTGCATCCTCGAAGAAGCAATCAAAACTGCGAATACAAGTGAAGCCGGCTCGGCATCGCCAAGGGCCGTGTCAGCAAGGAAACCCGCTTGCTCGAACCACACACATACGGAGTCCGGACTAAAGTCGTACGTCAAACTGAGAGCTTCGTCAACACCCTGCCAAGGTCTTTTAGGAGCCGTGGCACAAAGAATCATGAATGGTGACTTCTGGAATCATCCCCGGATTCATCGGCTGACGTTCGACAAGCAAACGTCGTTGAAACGGAGCCACAGTTGTCGGCACGCTATTGAAACGGCGCCCTCTTTTCCGGCGCGCAAAGTGACACAATGGGGTCTTCTCGGCGCGGTCCTCCCCGGCGCGCAAAACCCCTTTGCCCGGCACCACCAATCCCGGCGCGCAAAACCTACGGCGTGACGCTCCCCGGCGCGCTAAAATGCCTCCCGGCGCGGTCATCCCCGGCGCGCTCAATTGCCTCCCGGCGCGGTCTTTCCCGGCGCGCCATTTGTGGCGCCGGGTAAGCTCTCCCTATAAAATGAAAAGAAAAGAAGAACAAAAGGGAGAGGAGAGAACATTGCCGAAGAAGGATAGAAGGTACGGGAAAAACAAGGAGAGAGAAGCTTGGGAAACAAGAAAACCAAAGGGGGGGTTCTCCACTGCCGCGGTCTTCAGATCTCATCGGAGTTTCCCATCGCCGGAGAAGAAAAAGACCTCTTGGTCAATCTTAGGTGGGTCGCCGTGGTTTCTTCCGGTAGATTTATTATTTTCGTTGCTTCCTTTTTCCCTCCGGATGTAATGTGAATGAGAGAGGGCGAGGGCGATGATATGAGCCCGTTTCTTCCCCCCCTCACCTTCTCTACTTCTTCTTTCCCCTGCCTCTGTAATTTTCTCCTGTAACCAGTGAACTGGTGTTCGGGCGATAAATGTGTATCTATTTCCTATTCATGGAATGAATGCTATGTGATCGTGCTCAATGCCACGTCTATCTTCCCTGCTCTCTCTTATTTTCTCTCAATCTGTGCACTTAATTGTTTCCTTGCGCGTGTGGTTCCCGGGTCCGTTTTCCTGATGCCGAACATGCCTTGGGACACCATAGGCAACATGAGTTGTTCTTCCCCCCTCCCTGGGACTTCTCTTCCCTAACGCGATGGTCGGGGGCATACCTGTGTATGTGATTTGACCAATCCTGTGCATGGTCACTTCCCATGTTCCCTCCCGTGCCTTGCTCCATGATTTACGGAAGGGCAATGTTGCTGTCAAGGCATGTTCAACCTCTCTATGTCAATGAGCTGTCCCTATATCTGGACGGCGCCGGCATGAAAATCCCATGGGTTGATAGTGATTTGCAGTCGCTGATGCACTAGACTCCCTCAATTGTTATAGCGGTCATCCGTTTCCCCTGTAATCTCCACTTCCTTTAACCAGTGGTCGTTAATGCTTTGACCTGCGACTGATAATTTGCCAATCCCTCGGTTGTCGTGCGGCACCATATACCCCTGTTTTCATCCTGTTCATGTTCAGGGCCCGGGAACATGCTCTGTGACATTGCCCCGTTGAATCGGGGAGGGGGACATTCCCCAATGTTTCAATCCAACACCACTCGGTCTACAGGGACTCATCTGTCAATGATGAGTTTTCCCATGGGCCAATGGGTGAATATCGACATGGGTTAATCCCGACAGATCCAAATCCACGGTCCTTAATGGACCCTATGGTGGCCGTGGGACGGGCACCCCTTGTAGGCTAGCCTCGGGGTTTCCCTCTCTAATCGGTCGTCCCGACTTAGACGGAGTACCGGCTCGGGTCGCGCGAGGTGAAGCAATAGAAGAACAGCACGAGGTCTGTGAGTGAAGACTCAACACGGAGCATGACCTTGTTAACAAAAGACTGCACGAGTTATGAACACTGTTCATACTCGAGCGACACATGGTCGAACACGGCTATATAAAGAGAAACCTGCTCGAGGTAAGAAATAACGAAGGAACAACACGAAGTATGAAGAGTAGAAACACAACACAAGGTGTGAAGAAAAGTGAAACAACACGAGGTTAGAAGATGCGAAAATGACACGAGGTATAAAGTGGCGAAAATAACACGAACACGACCTCGTCAATCAGAAGACCTTCATGAGTTATGAACACTGTTCATACTCGAGGTTCACGTGGTCAACCAAGGACTTTATATACTGAAATATGCACGAGGTTGAGACGACACGAAGTATGAAGAACCCCAAAGTGCACGAGGTGAAGGATAGTGAAAGACCAGAAATATTCATGCGTGCTGACCACTGTTCATGCACGAGGTAACAAGATCAGGAAACAACACGAGCTACTAAGGTTCAGGAAGCTACACGAGCTACGAACAAATCATGCACGCACTATGACACATGATGGAAGAGCACGAAGGACAGATGTTTTATTCAGACCCCTTTGTGCACGAAGTGGAACATGAAAAAATAAGACGAGGTATGAACACTGTTCATACTCGAAGATTGAAAACAGAACTACATGAAGTATGACTTCGTCAGCAAAATCTGCACGAGGTAAAGAACCCCACAATTGCATGGAGTATGCAAAATATGACGAAGAAGGGTTTTGAATATGCTCAATTAGAAACTTTGACACAATGTATGCAGCAGACACATTGACTATTTAGCAGCAGACACATTGACTATTTAAGCAAAACATCATTCAGCAGACTCATTCATTCAGCAGACTCATTGACTACATAAGCACAAGCATCATTCAGCAAGCATCATCAGCAGGCTCATTGACAATGTATAAGTATAAACTCATTGACTCATGGTATTTGCCAACATCAAAACTCAGGGACACAACACCCTGACTCTCAGACACGTGGCGACAAGTCATTTATTTTTAGCTCTCGGGCTGACCTAGGGCTGCCCGCCAACTCGTCGTACTATGCAGTACATGACACAAAGATCAGGCCCACATGCTCGAAAGGCTCTCTCTCCACTACTGTGAGCCTCTGCCCTCAACCCAAGGCCAAATCCAAGGCCCGCCAATCACCTACCCAAGCCGACCGACAACCTAAGGTGTGTCGTGAATTTCCCCGAATACCTTGCCAACGGTAGCGACAACACGACAACAACAAGCCCCCACGGGCTAATCCCAGCATTTCTGAGCACACCGTCCTTTAAAGGCCATCCCCAGATGGCAAAAGAAGACCCCTCGGGGCCACGGCTCACTCTGTGTGTGTGGGGGGGGGGGGGGAGTTCGCCATGGGCATGGCTGCACCCCAGGGAGGGCAAACCCCCTGGTGGGATGCGCCAACCTCCCAGCTCAATGGCCCCATGGCCATCTTCCAATCCTAGTCTCTCTCTCCCAATCCCGGGCCAGATCGAACAGCGTACATGTGCGTGGAAGAATTCAAATGATGTAGGCTCGAGATCGCACAAAGTCCTACGTCTACATCCTTGTTCCATGCGTGCAAGCAACCGGCCAACCACTACAACACTTGTATCCCTTTTTTCTTCTTGCGGTCATACAGACTCAAAGTGAGGCCAAAATAAGCAAAAAGAGAGAATTTTATAGGGTGGGGACCACCCCCCCTTCTATCCCAACTTTGCTCCATGTAACCCCCCCATGGGGGATATTTTCCGGGACAAGCGCTTCAGCTTTTTCGATGTCGGCGTAGTGAATGGACGTTACCTGTCTGAGGATTGGCTGTTCTGCCGTCGTGTGTATCAGGCGGGATTCACTGTGCTAGTCGATACCGGCATTACTCTGGGCCACCACGGCTGGTCACGTTATCCCCTCAAGGACGAGTTCCTGCTGGACGCAGTTAGCGGAAGGGCGAACACAACCCAGCAACTCACGCACTGGCTCCGAGGGATTGACAAGGCAGCACGTGAGAGATGGACAAAGAGACGGCCAGCAAGCTCAACGCGGCGATTAAAAAGCTACAAAGCCAGCTTGGCGAAACCGTCACAATTAACGAGATAACCTACCCCTGCGTAGTCGGGATGGAGCACCTCGAGCAGGAGCTGGTCGAAGGCGCATGGAAGCCTGTTTCTCACGTCGCCATTTCTATCAACCTTACCGACATTCTCGCATCACCTGATGTCCCTGCCTTCGGCCAGACCGCCTTGATGGTCGAACGAGGCAGGACCTACCGCATTTCGGAAATCCAGCCTACCCAAACGACGTGGGAGCTAACGCTAATCGATGTGACAACGTAATGCTCAAACTCGACGCAGATTTCTCCGGCATGGACTCCAAGTTCCGGGAGCTAACCAAGGTGGCCAAAGAAGAGCCCGGCAAGCTCATGATTCAGGAAGGCCGCTTGCTCTGCGTGGAGTTGGCCAAAGTAACGCAGCCCTTCGGTGATGACGACAAGGCAAAGGATCAGGGAGAGCAGGCATTAAAGCGGGATTACCAGAATGTCTACCGTGATGCTTCCAAGGTCTATGACGACATCAAGATGCAGGACGCCAACCTCGCCGAGGGATTCTGGAAATACTTTAAGCGAGGACAATGGGATAAAGCCACACAGGCACTCCGGGACAGCCGTATTCTTTCCCGCAATGCACCGCTCGACGTCTATGACGGTGGCGCTGCCCATAAGCAACGATGGGTGAGAGGCAAAATCAAAGGCATCGCTGCCAGCATCGTTTTGAAGGTGATGAAGGGGCTTAAGCCCGCTCTCGCTCAGGAAGTGAAGAAGGTAGGATGGGCCAAGGGTGGCTGGGCAACCTGTGCGAAAAAGCTGGGCGGTACACGTGGAATTCCTCAGTGGGTCACTCGCCACGCCACCCCCGGCAGCGTCATCGACAATACCGATAAGCCTAGTCCTTCCATCACGATCAGGAACGAAGTGAACTACACATCGCAGGTTCTCTCTGCCAGCGGTGTACGGGACGCCCTAAAAGATCGTGAGATAAAGCTTACCGAGAGAATCAAGCGGATCGTCGGAGCCAAGCTGAAGGAAAAGTCAGCAGCGTAATTGACACATCTCCCCTTCCCGATGCGGAAGGATGTAAAGAGTCAGACGGAGAAAGCCTTCGTTGCCTATCTGGAGGCAAACCAAGCAAGCACGGTACTTTCGGCCTGCAATGTCTACGCCGGTGGCCTGACGGCTCCCGTGCCGGTAAAGACCCCGCCTTACGTCTGCTTCACTGCCGCGTCACCGGAACAGCTCGGTTATGATTCCGGGATTTACGAGCTTAACTTGCGCGTGTGCGTCGCCACTCAGGTAGATGACGAGATGCAGGTCAGCAATGAGGACATGGACGTACACCGCGAGCGCATCGAAGCGTTACGCGACCTGATAGAGGACGTGCCCCCGCTGCAATCGCAGGTGAACGCTCCCGCGTCAGGTACGGACACCCGAACCGTCCAAGATTTCACTCTGTCTTGTCTGGTCTACAACAACGACGACGAAACCAAGACGGAGGACAGAAAGCTGGTGACTGATTGGACGTACTGCGTGACCGCCAGCCCTAGCGATTAGGTGTCCTCGTATTTTCCTGCATCCGCGTTTAGATTAAATCTCAGATTGTGAGCGTGAATGTAAACGTTATGCAGTCTGTCCATGAGTGGGCACTGGCCCTTAAAGCTCGGGAGCTTCCCGAGTGAGCGCCATATAGCCAGAGCCTTCTTTTCGATGCTAGCAGCCTGCTTCGCACGGCGCGTCAGCGTTTTCTTTGTCATGCGAGTAATTGTCCGGCGGTAGTTTGCCAGTCACAAGACTAATCCGGACCAGTTGACACGCGGGCGGCTACATGCCCGCGAATAACGCTCAGTATCCTGCCGCTTCCGTCCAGACGAAGCTCTTTCCTACCTGCGCCCTCGGCATCGTTTCGAAATTTGATCCTGATAACAAGTACCGCGAGGAAGAGGAAATCTACAACGAGGATGGCACGCTGGTTACCGTCGTCGGCGTTGATAACATGAACGAGGTAGATGTTGAGCTTATCATGTTCCCTAACCAGAACGTGCCCGCGCCTCTTACCAATGTCGCTTTCAGCTTCGCGAACTCGACGCTTGGCACGGGCAATATCAGTTACCTGATTCGCGGAGACATCAAGATCGCCGGTAATGCTGGTAAGGCCAAGCGCATCACCTTTAAGGCAATCAACAACTCGGCGCTGCCGTAGTCATTGACAGGGGGCCTGCTGATATGGCCGCTCCTACGCTCACTGCTACCGAAGCATTCCTGCAAAGCTTCATCCATCAGGACTACTATTGTCTCGGCAGAAAGCTTCTCCCGTTCTCGCTTCGCCATTGGCTCTTGCTGGCAGCAATGAAACATCCCCTGACGCATGGTGGCGTTTGGACCGATGAAGACTTGAGGCTCGCGGTCCTCGTCCTCTCGACGAAGAGCAACGCCGCCTTTTTCTCTGCCGGTAGGTTCCGCTCAATCTATTGGAAGGTCTGGAAGGCCTTTGCATCGCGCCTACCGCTGGCACCCAACAAGGCCGTCATTCACGAATATCTGGACGACTACTTTCCGAACTTTCCTTTTTGGGTATCGGGCAGCAGTGCACCAGACCGCGTTCCTGGCTTCCTTGTTGCTGCCTCCCGCCTGCTTTCGGCATGTACTCCGGATCAGATAATGAACATGCCCCTTGGCGAAGTGCTCGCGTGGAATCTGGCCAAGAATGAAACAGAGCCGGTGCTCGAGCCGAATGCCAATTTGATGAGCGATTATGACGTTGAGGTGCTGAAACGTCCTGAGTTTGCGGAGGCCGTCTAATGTCAGACGTGAATTTCACGATTGGCGGCACACCAGCCCCGTTCCTCTCCGCAATGGAGAGGGTGAAGCAGGCTGCCAAGGAAGGTGCGTCCAACGTCACGGAGTCTTTCGGTATCGAAGGCGTAAAGTCAGAACGTGCCTTGCACACCCGCATGCTCGGCGCTTTTAAGGATATCACTGCCGGTGGTAAAAACTCAGCCGAGGCTATCGGCGGAGCCTTCGAAAACATGACCGAAGGCCTCAAGCTTAGTATGGGCAGCATGATTGCCCTTCTGGCTGTGTCAGAGCTGGTAAAGTCACTTTACGAAGGCTGGCAGAAGGCCGGGGAAATGAAGGAAGCCGTTAAGGATGCGTTGAGTGTCTCGGCGGATGGCACGGCCAAGAGCATCGAAGGGCAGCAGCAACAGATACAGGCGCTTAAGAAAGACGCAGACTCGCTCAACGCACAGGGCATGTCTTCCTTGCAGGCCGGTGCTGAGGCTGTCGTGCAGGCTTTCGAGGAAGGCAAGAGTGTGGCTGCCGTGGCCAAAGAAAACGCGCGGGAGTACGCCGACATCTTAAGCACAGCTCAGGTGGAGGAGGCCAAGGCCGCGACTAAGAAATTGGAAGATGAGACGGCCCTTATCGCCCTTCGCCGTGAAGGTAGGGATAAAGAAGCTGATGCACTCAAACAGGAGCAAGACCAGCAGGAGGCCATCGGCAAGCTGCTGGATCAGCGCACGGCACTGCAAAAGCAACTGTCCACCGGCAAGGATAAGGACGGCAGAATCCTCGAAGGTGATGCTGCCTCCAAGATCAATGATGAGCTGAGGGCCGTAAATGACCAAATAGACGCGCTCAATATTCCGCTGAACATCAAAGACCCTGACTCGGACAAAATCAAAGCGGTCATCGCTCAGGAAATCGAGGCCCAGAAAGAAGGGATGCTCGCGGGCCTGACAAATCAGCAGAAATTAGCCGTGGCCAAGAAAGACACCGCCGACGCACAGGGCAAGGTGAACGCTGCCTCGCAGTTCTCGCTGCAATGGGAACAGGCCTCGCTTGATCTCATCAAGGCGCAGAACAAGGAAAAGGAACTGCAAGCCGAGGTAGACCGCGAGAATAAGGAAAATAAGAAGCGCCTAGACGATGCCACGGCCTCCGTTGCCGAGGAAAACAGAAGCAGGCGGATATTAAGAAATACGCTGGCCATCCCGAGGAAATGGCAGCAGCGGAGCAGACTGAAAAACTGCTTAAGGATCAGGCGGACTTGTCCAAGATCAAAAATGACGACGTGGCCAAGGCTCAGAAGACTCTGGAAATTGAGAAAGACAAAACCGAGCTGATGCAAAAGCAGGCTGACCTCGCCACGCAACAGCAGCAGGCCCAGCAGGAGTACAACGCCGCCAAGGTCGAGGCTTCCGTCTGGCATGGTGAAGCGTCCAGCTCAGCTCGTGTAGGTCTCGGCGGGAATATCACGCACGGTAATTTCGGCAACGCTTCCCAGCTCAAGGCAGTCCAGGACTCGGCAAAGCACCTCGCCGACATCAAGGCGACGATGGCCATTCTCGCCAAGGGCATAGGCACTGCGGGCTAGGCTACCAGTAGCTGAGCACTGATAAGGGCGCTGGCCTCTACCTGAGCAATGGCAGGATTGGTTATATCATACGTTCCACGCACGATGAGAATGCCAATACCACCATTCACCAGAGCGGGGTAAATCATCCGCGAGATAATCGTCATCATCTCCTGAGCTATATTCGATCTTACTTGCAGAACCACACGCCCCGTAGATACCGGATGTCCTCCCTCATCTTTGATGTCTCCAAAGATGTTAAGGGCCAGCACAGGTGGAGCAGGAATAGTAGGATCAGATTCAAACTGAATCTGTGCGATGCCTTCGTTTTTAACAGTAATGGCTAGGTCTTGTTCTTCCATAGTGCCGCATTGGTATCAGCCTAAATATCCTTTGGCAAACTAAGTTGACTCTGGCGCTCGTCAGTGAGCGTCAATGTCACCCCCTACACAATCTACGGAGCCATTCCGAAGGGAACGGCCATCTTGCAGCCGGGGGGAAAGCTTACCTCCTCTCGGGACGGCGCAGCCGTACTGACTCAGCAGTTCAAATGTAACTTCGCTGATCTACAGGCCGGAAACGTCAGCATCTCGCAGGGCGCTTCGCATCCCACCTTTCCCACCCTTCAAATCTGGAAGGTAGGTTTCACGCAGGAAAAGGCCGGTATCTGCACTCTCGAGGTAGAGAGCAGAGGTTTAGACCCTGCTGCGGGTGGCATCCCTGATCCTACTTACTCCCTCGAGCGCACGCTAAGCAACGAACCGCTTGCCACGCATCCGAAATGGGCAACGGAGATTGCGGGCACTCCCTCAAATGCGCTGAACGGCTCGATATGGGTAGACCCTTCTACCGGCAATATCTCCACTAACGACAGCACAGGCGTTTTTAAGGGCTGGTCTGTCACGAGCCCCTTTGCCGGTATCGAGGATTACCTCTGCCCCGGACAAACATGGAGCGTTCACTACGTCGATTACAGCCCGCCGTCTGATCTAGGAGCGGTAGGCACGATAGACACGCCATCAGGGCCAGTGCCAAACATCCCAGACAATTACTTTTGGCTCTACACGGGCTGCAATTTCACCGAGCAAGGCAGTGTCTATCAGATTAGCGAGACGTGGCGTCTGTCGGGAGGCGTGCTCACCACAGCATCAGCAATCCTCTACGGAGGAGGCTAATGGCGGACAACCTTTCGATTAAGGATTTGCCCGACGACAGCAAACTAGAGGACAGCAAATCCTATTTAGTCTCCGGCAAATGGCTGAAGGTCATCATAGCCATTCTTAAGCAAGTCTGGCGCGGCGAAAACATCGTCAGAGGCCCGGGAATACGCGTCAGAAACAGCGACGGTGGCCTTTCCATCTCCGCCTCCCCCGCTCAAGTATCGAGCGGCGGCGGGCAAGGCGCATGGCCCTTCAAAGTTTACAACACTTCGCGCAAGGCTGTCGGACAGGTCCAGATAAACGGAGGCGATGGATTCGTTGCCACTATCAACGGCGTAGACGCGACGGTAGGAGGCGGCGGTTACAATGATGAATCGACCGGCACACCCCCGGTTTATCCGCAGTTACCCGTTTCCGGCAATGGCGATGTTTACGTTTACATCACGCTGGACAATGACGATGGGGCTACATCTGTCGATACCGTGGATATCCAGTACGCGGGAAGCGCACCCGAGCCCGACACAGACAATCCGCCTTCCTACGCGGTCCTGCTCATCGCGACGATCACGAATTACCACATCAACGAATCGGGAAATGTGCAATTCGACGTGAACAACACAACAAACACGGGCTTTGCTCAGATGCAGAGCTGCAATGGCTCCGTGAATTTCTGGTGATCCCCGATGAGTAGACCCGGATTTTCTGGCCCTTGCTACGCGTGTTGTCAGTGCCTCGGGCCGCAATTCGCTTACGTTCAGAGAAGCGCCAGCAAAAGCAAAATAGGCTTCACAGAATTTGTGGACCCTAGCACGCCTCCCAAATACTACCTCACGGAGACATGGAGCAGCAGCGGAGGGGGCGCTTGCGATGGCGGCGGTTACCTGAATTGTAACGGTACGGTCAGCACGGCGGGCAGTGCCACGTATGACCCTGTCACGGGTAGCTGCACAGGCTCAGATTCACGCAATGGAGGTGGCGTAGTCAGCTCGTGCGGCCCGGATTACTTCTTCGCTACTTGCTGGTCACTGCTAGGCGATTGTAATTCTGCTGATGCAGGCCTGGGACCGAATCAGGTTGTAGACTCTGGCCCTTCCTACACCCAGACCACCTACAATGAAACGTGGACTTGCACGGGCTGCTCGGCCTCGGCTACCGCTTCGCTAAGCGACGAATACACGACCTCTGCCCTCGAAGGCAACACGATCGATGCCCTGCCAGCGTGGACAGCCCTAGGGAGTTTTGGCTATGGGATACCGGGGGAAATGGCGAGCACGACTCTTTCGAGCAACGAGGCAAGTTACTCCGTGATGGACGGCAAATATACGTTTGCTGTCCCCCCATCACCGACCGGCTACTTCCTGCTGTCGTGGACCCAGCGTTTCACTCCTCAGGGCGGAGGCACTCCTACAGACACAGAGATGTCTTTCGAGTGGGACGGAACCATTCCCCCGGATTATGACCCGTCAGACTCTACCACGTGGATACAGTCCACCATCTACGAGGTAGATCATCCCGCTACTCCCGGTGGCATCTCGATTATTAACGTCTCGATGGATTGCGGAGGCGGGCCGGTCGCTGTGCTATGAACGCGAGAGCCCTCGATCACCGCAAGGTAAGCTGCCTGCACTGCCCCGCCAAATGCGTTGCCTACGTTGAGGGCTCGATAAACCTTGCTGATCCTGCCTTCGGCTGCCCTAGCAAACGGTTTGCGCCATGGTACGGAGACGATGGCGCGGAGGTTGTAGCCATTGCCCCCGTGCCTCTGCGCAAAAACGGGCCGTACAACGCGCGGACGGTTTGGCGAGAGATTCACAAGCGGGCTTTAACGGACTCGCTCACTTTCGAAAGTTTGACCTCCATCGTGGGAACATTGCCCGCCTGTTGCGCGGGTCACTGGCAGGAATGGCTCCTGCAGCATCCTCTCCCGGCCAAGGATCAATTTGCGTGGAGCGTCGAGGCGCACAATTCGGTTAGCAGGCGAATCCAAAAGCCCGAGATGACGGTAGAGCAGGCAAGGACCGCTTGGACAGTTGACTCGCTGGCTCCTGCGTGAGCCAGCAGCCCCTCCAGCTTTACATCGACACCTCATCGCGCGAGTTGGTCCAAGGAACGAATACCACCGTCCCGGCCAGCCTCCCGGATGTTTATCAGGGAGACACGCTCAGCCTCGCTCTCCGCTTCATGGTTCCCACGGGGAGCGTCACCGCTCCCTATCAGGACATAGACTACAGCGCGGCTGCCATCACCGTGGGTATCGGGCAAATAGACGTGCCACCTAGCGAGGGCTTCTTCACCATCACGGATACCGCTGCTACCCAGAGCACGGCGAACATCGCTTACAACGCGACGGCTGCGCAGGTGCAAGCCGCGATTCAGGCCGCGCTGACGACCCATTGGAGCACGGCCACCGTTACGGGAAATACAGGCGGCCCGTACACCATCACGAACGGAGGCAACGGCAGCAGGACTGCTCTCATCGGTACGTCGGTATCCCTTACCCCTGTCTCCTTCGTTCGCATCATTGACCTACAGGACGGCACGGCGGATTTGCCCTCGATTCAGTACCTCGAACTTCGCCAGTCCCCTATTGCCCTGCAAGAGACGTGGACGGCGTACCCTGCCCCTACTGCCACCGTGACGGAATTGCAGCATGGGTCCGGCACCCAGAATGAGATTCAGCAAATCGCCCTCGGCAATAATCCTTATGCCGGTGCGTTTGTTCTGAATTTCAATGGCGCTACCTCGGCCCCTATCGCGTACAACGCTTCTGCCTCTGCCGTGCAATCGGCCTTGGCCGCCGTCTCTACCATCGGCTCAGGAAACGTGAGCGTAGGAGGCTCTGCCGGTGCATGGGTGATCACCTTCACGGGCTCGCTGGCTCTGGCGGCGCAGCCTTTAATGACGACGGTTGCCACCGGCTTAACAGGCCCTCTGGCGATGACGGGGACGATGGCATTGAACACGTCAGCTATCGAGGAACTGATGGGAGAGAACGCCTCGATTACCTCGACCTTCGCCATTCAAGTGACGCCATCGGGAGGCAATGCTTACACCGTCTATCAGGGCACGATCACGATTTTCAATGACCTGATCGTCGGGGCTCCTTCGGCTCCTACTCCAACCGTCAGCTACTACACGGAAGCCGAGGCCGACGCTTTGTTTATTTCGAGCACGGGAAGTGGCGAAAGCCTGACCTTCCCCGGTACGCTTTCCATCGCATCGGGGAAGACGTGCACTGTTTCAAATACCCTCACCCTGACCGGCACGGACGGCGCAGCACTTCACATCGGTTCAGGTGGAACGCTCGGCTCCGGTGCCTACTCCAGCTCCTACTCGCTTCCCGAAGCAACCACATCCACGCTGGGTGGCGTCATTGTCGGTACAGGCCTGGTTGTCTCCAGCGGCACGGTGTCGGTCGCTACGCCTCTGGCTAACATCGATGCCAATTCAGGATCAGTAGACGTTTCTGGCACTTCCCTGACGCTCCCTACTTCATGCGTGCACATCTCCAATATCAACGCTTCCGGTAGCGCGGGCTCTTCCACCTACCTTCGCGGTGATGGTGCATGGTCTACGCCATCAGGCACGGTTACGTCAGTAGCAATGACAGTGCCGAGTATTCTTAGCGTCTCTGGCAGTCCTGTTACCTCCTCTGGCACGCTGGCAGTTACCCTAGCCAACGAGAATGCAAACTTAGTCTTTGCTGGTCCTAGCTCAGGCAGTGCGACTACTCCTACTTTCCGCTCTTTAGTTGCTGCTGATGTTCCTACGCTGAATCAGAACACCACAGGCACAGCCGCTAATCTCTCTGGCACGCCTGCGTTACCAAACGGCACTACTGCAACAGAGCAAGCGTTTGCCGATAATTCTTCAAAGCTGGCGACGACTAGTTACGCGGATAGAGCAAAGCTGAATCTGATATTTCTCAACGCTGATACTGGTCCAACTAACAACGCACTGACGGCCAATTCTTTTACCGTACTTCTTGCCCTTGATGGCACTGGTACGCAAACGCTACCATCTTCGCCTGTAGATGGAACGGTAGTGATTTTGGCTGATGGCGTGGGTCTTGCCAATGGCGGTACTTACGGATTTGCAAATGTGGTTCAGACCGTCGCCTCTGGCAGCACTAACATTTGGCCTTCAAATGGAGGCTCGCAGGTATCGTCTATCGCACTGAATCGCAGTGGGATTGTTGCCAAGTTTGTCTACACAACAAGTCTCGGGGGAGGCTGGTTGATGACGGCAGAGCATCCACCTACATACGTCACAGCTACGCTCTCAAGTGGCAGTGTGACTATTAGCAACAGCCTGATTTCTACTGCTACGCCTCCTGTGCCTTCTCACAACGGCACGAGCGTTACTAACGCAGGAGCCCTTTTCATCTCTGCTATTTCGTCTGGCTCAGTCACGATCAAGAGCACAAATGCGTCAGACAATGACACGATAACTTTAATGATTCCGTAAGTATGGCGCAGCGTACACTCCCACTTTTCATTGACGTTCAAAACGCTCAATTAATCCGAAGTGCGACCAATACGGCCCGCGCGATCCTGCCCCCGTTCTATCAGGGAGACACGATCACGCTGGTCATGCAATTTCTGGACACGACCCAAAGCCCCCCTGCTCTGATCGATTATTCAACGGCAGCCGTGACCGTCGCCGTTGGCTTTCCGGGAGATCAACCCAAGGCTGGCTGCTTTACGCTTACCGATACCAGCGCGGCTCAGACGACATGCGCGATACCCTACAATTCCGGTACACTGCACATGGAGCATGCCATCAAAAATGCCCTGACGACGAATTGGACCCATGCAAGCGTGCTTGGGGGCCTCGGCGGGCCGTGGACAATCACGAATGGCGCAAACGGCGCTCTCGCCGCCCTGATTGGCACCGCTACCACGCTCCAGCCGCTTTCCTCTGTCGCGATCAATCGATTGCAGGAGGGAACGTCCTCGCTGCCGGAGATGCAGAGGATAGCCCTCCAAACGACGCCCGTTGCGCTGCAAGACACGTGGACGGCAGACACTGAGGCGGGAACGCTCACCGGCAGCCTGGCCCTCGACACGGCGGGAGTCGAGCAGGCCATGGGACTAGAGCCCAGCATTCTCCCAGCGTTTTCCATTCAGGTCATCCCGCTCGGCGGGAAGGCATTCACGGCCTTCCAGCAAGGCCTCACCCTTCTTAATGACCTCATCGAAGGTGCGCCTTCCGTTCCGACGTCGGGCGTGAGGTACTACACAACGACCCAGAGCGATGCGCGGTACGTCCAGAACAACCTTCCCGGTTCTAACTTTAGGATCAACTCACAGGGTTATCTCCAGATCGCTACCACGGGAGGCGTCTGGTATGACATCTGGTTTGATGGCAATGGCAACCTTACTTCTGCTCCGGGCGGGAACTAGCCATGGCGCTACATACCGTAGCGGAAGTAACTATCTGGTAAAATCCGATAGACGCAATAGCATCGGCTCATGTTCCGAGGCATCGCCAATTCAGTGGCTGTAGCACTGCTGATCGCATGTTCGCTGACTCATGCGGTATCTCAAGAAGCCCTTGGTTTCACCCGCAGCGATACGCCGGGTTTTCCAATCAAGCTGCAAGGCTTCGCCTTCCAAAAGACCAAAAGCGGCTACGTGGTTATCTCGGTTCCCCCGAAAGACGTGATGCGGGTGATTGAGTTCGCAAAAATAATCGAACCGCACGAGGCGGCTTTAACTGCTCTGGTGGAACTCGACAGGATAAGCAAACGAGTCGCGCCTGCTTCCGTTCCGGCAGTCCCACTTGGCGCGTGCCTTCTCGCAACCGACGAAGTATTCCCGGAGCGACACAAAATTCTTGATCGTGAGGTGCGATCAATTGGCACTTTTACTTTCCTGACCAGAGATGGCAAGGCCCACACAATTACGGTGTACGTGGGAGGTCCGACACCCCATGGAGTCGGCTCCCTCTGAAAGAGGACTTGTCACGTTTTTGTCACGTCTTTCTAAGACAGTAGACTTACACGACACTTTTACCTCTAGAAAAAGAATGGGCGACCGACGGGGCTCGAACCCGCAACAGCCAGAATCACAATCTGGAGCTCTACCATTGAGCTACGGCCGCCGTGAAAGATCGCGCGCGACCGGAAGGCCGGTTCGCTCGCGAGGGTGAAGCATAATTTCACTGGCGGAGGATTCAAGCCCAAATCCCGCTGTCGACTGGCGCGCCGGGACGAGGCGTGGTTAGCTTTCCCGATGAAAGTTGTCCAGACGATCGCCGCGATGCAGCGGCTCAGTGCCGCGTGGGTGAAATCAGGCGCCTCGGTGGGCTTCGTCCCGACCATGGGCGCGCTGCACGAAGGCCACCTCACGCTCATCCGCCGCGCGCGCAAGGAATGCCGCCGCGTCGTTGTCAGCATTTACGTGAACCCTACGCAATTTGGGCCGAAAGAGGACCTATCGCGCTATCCGCGCCCCCGCGCGCGTGATCTCGCGCTCTGCCGCAAGGCCGGCGCCGACTTGGTCTTCGCCCCGGGCAACCTCTACGTGCCGGGCCACTCCACGTGGGTCGAGGAAGTCGAGCGTTCGCAAGGCCGCGACGGCGCCTCGCGCCCGGGCCACTTTCGCGGCGTGGCCACCGTTGTGCTCAAGCTCTTCAACCTCGTGCGGCCGACCGCGGCCTACTTCGGCCAGAAGGACGCGCAGCAGGTCGACGTCATCCAGCGCATGGTCCGCGATCTCGACGTGCCGGTGAAAGTCATCGTCGTTCCCACGGTGCGCGACCGCGACGGAGTCGCACTCAGTTCCCGCAACGCCTATCTGTCGCCCAAGGAACGTGAAGTCGCCGTCAAATTCGCCATCGCGCTGCAAGTCGCCGCCCGAATGAACAATCCGGAAGCGGCGCTAAAAAAGCTGCTCACGAAAACGAGCGGCTTGAAATTGGACTACGTCAAACTAGTCGGCAATCGCCTGTGCGCCGCCGTTTACGTCGGCAAAACGCGCCTCATCGACAACGAGCAAATCGGCAAGTTGTAGCAGTGGTCTATGACCGTCGCGCGCGCGGATGCGCGTCTTTTTTGCTAGCCCGCGACGGTCATAGCCCGGTCCGCGCTACAGACAAGGACGAGGCCGCTGCCATGACACAACGGCCCCGCAAAAACCTGTGCTACTTAATGGTGATAGCCGTGACCGTAATAACCGCCGCCGTGGCCGTAGTAGCCATGATAGCCGCGGTAGTATCCGCCGCCCCAATAGCCGTGGTACCAGGGATAATAGCCCGGTCCGAAGTACACGCCGTAGCCGGGATAAGGGCCGTAGTAGCCGTAGTACGGATATCCATAATAAGGCCCGGGAGCGTAGTAACCGCCACCCACGCCGATACCAACACCGACGTGCACCCCGGCGTGCGCGGGCTGCGTTGCGAAGGCCAGCATGCCGGCCGCGGTAAGAACCAATAAGAGTTTTTTGATCATAGTAACCTCACTCTCTAAGACGTTAGCACCGGTTTCTTGCTTCAGCAAAAAATTCGCGCCTTGGTTCGACCACGCTCGAATCTTGATAAACGCTTCCACGCGTGCATCCTTGAAATGCTAATTGCACCTATGAAATATCGTCCGCTCGGCAATTCCGGGGTCAAGGTTTCTGAAATCAGTTTTGGCTGCTGGACGATGGGCGGCCTCAACTGGGTTAACGGCACGCCCAACGGCTGGGCCAATGTCGACGAGGACGAGGTGGTGCGCGCGATCAAGACCGGTCTCGACGCCGGCGTGAATCATTTCGACAACGCCGATGTCTACGGCAACGGCCGCGCCGAGCGCATGCTGGCCCGCGCGCTGAAAAAGCTCGGCGTGAAATCCACCGACGTCATCATCGCCAGCAAGGTCGGCCATTTTCCCGGCACAGCCGAGCACGCCTACGAGCCCGCGCACATCCGCCACCAGTGCCACCAATCGCTCATCAACCTCGGGCGAGACTACATCGACCTCTACTATTTTCACCACGGCAACTTCGGCGAGAACGACCGCTACCTGCCCGAGGCCGCCGCGACCCTCGACGCGCTGGTGAAGGAGGGCAAGGTGCGCCTCAAGGGCCAGTCCGCCTACAGCACCGAGGATTTCCTGCGCGTCGTTCCCGTGGTGCGGCCCGCCGTGCTGCAGTCCCGCTCGCACGCCATCGACGAGGGCTGCATCAAGCCCGGCTCACCGTTGTTCCCGCTGATGGAAAAATACGACCTCACCTTCGTCGCCTTCAGTCCCCTCGCCCAGGGCCTGCTTCTCGACAAGTACAACGCCGCCAATCCGCCGCAATTCGAACCCGGCGACATCCGCGCCACGCGCGACACCTTCTCTGCTGCCTCGCTGGAAAAGCTCAAGCCCAAGGTCGACAAGCTCAAGGCCCGCTTCGGCGCAACCACCGAGGACCTTGCCGCCATGGCGCTCAACTTCCTGCTCGCGGAGCCGCGCGTCGCCTGCGTCATCCCCGGTTTCCGCAACGAGCGCCAGGCGCGCTGCAACCTCGCCGGCGTCGGCCGCGCGATGTCCAAGGACGACGTCGCCTTCATCCGCGAGATTTTCGCCTAAGCCCGCAATGCATCTCATGCAGCGCTTCCTTTGTGCCCTCGTTGGCGCAATCGCGCTGCTCTCACCCCTGCGCGCCGCCAACGTCCAACTCGGCATCGACGTCCTCGAAGCCCACCACTTCGCCGAACTCCAAGGCAAACGTGTCGGCCTTATCACCAACGCCACCGGCATTGACTCCCACGGCGTCAGCACCGTCGACGTCCTGCGCAACGCGCCCGGCGTGCAACTCGTCGCGCTGTTCGGCCCCGAGCACGGCGTCTACGGCAGCGACTACGCCGGGCAATACGTCGAGTCCAGCACCGACCCGCGCACCGGCCTGCCCGTCTACTCACTCTACGGCCCCACGCGCAAGCCCACGCCGGACATGCTCAAGGGCATCGACGTCCTCGTCTACGACATCCAGGACATCGGCTGCCGCAGCTACACCTTCATCAGCACGCTCGGCCTTGCCATGGAAGCCGCCGGCGAGGCGGGCGTCCGCTTCTGCGTGCTCGACCGGCCCGACCCACTCAACGGCAACCGCGTCGAGGGCCCGATGCTCGATCCCCGGTTCCGCTCCTTCACCAGCCAGTGGAACATCCCCTACGTCTACGGCCTCACGCCCGGCGAGCTCGCCTACATGATCCACTCACAGCCCGGCTGGATCAAAAAAGTCCCGCCGCTCATCATCGTCTCCATGAAAGGCTGGTACCGCTCGATGTATTGGGACGACACCGGCCTCGTCTGGATTCCCACCTCGCCGCACATTCCCACGGCGGAAACCTCGCTCCACTACGTCGCCACCGGCATGCTCGGCGAGGCGGGCGGCGTCAGCAACGGCGTCGGCTACACCCTGCCCTTCGCCGTTTTCGGACATCCCAGCTTCGACTCCTTCACCCTCGCCGACCAGATGAACCAGATGAAAATGCCCGGCATCCTTTTCGAGCCGGTCACCTACAAGCCGTTCTACAACCTCTTCAAGAACGACATCGTCAACGGCGTGCAGCTCTTCTACACCGACCCCGACAAGGTCAACCTCTGCGACGTCGCCGTGCAGATCCTCTACCGCGCCTACCATTCCTCCGGCACAAAGATGTTCCGCGCCAGCGACGACGGCGACTCCGGCCCCTCCGCGTTCGACCACATCGCCGGCACCGACGAACTCCGCCTCGCCATCCAGGGCGGCAAAACGCCCGAGGAAATCATCGCCTCCTGGCAGCAAGACCTCATGACCTTCCGCGAAGCCCGCCGCCCCTACCTCCTCTACGGAGAACGCCCCCGGACCGAAGCAGGCAATTAGCCTCCGCGCCTTCTTCCCTTTTCCCCTAGCCCTTTTCCCTTTACCCTTCCCCAGTGTTCCAGATCATCTTCAACGACCGCAGCACCGCCGAACTCGCGCAACTGCCCAAGCTCCTCCAGCTCCAGATCCTCAGCGAATTCAATTTCCTGCCCGAGGATCTCGACAAGGCCGACCCGGAAAAATTCGGCAAGCTCCACCGCGAGAAGCGCAATCTCTACCGCTACCGCACCAAGGAATACCGCATCTACTTCGAGCGCACCGACGCCGGCCTCCTCATCCACCGCGTCCTGCACAAGAACACACTCAAGGATTTCCTCTTCCGCACCAAGCTCCCCATGGCCGAGGACGAAACGCTGCAAAAGCTCCCCGAGTTCTGGGAGTTGATTGACGGGCGGAGGTAGCTTCGGGCGATCAGGACGAGGAGGACACCGTGCCCCAATCCTCACCGAACTGGCCTGGTTTATTTCTTCTTTGCGTCGCGGTAATGGCCCTTTCGTGGTTGGTGGCACGCCTCTTAAGGGGCACCTCCTTGACCCGCCTGGTCGCAGTGGGCTTCGCCGCACTCTTCTTGATTTTTTGGCTGTCCATTCCCACTTACATGGGCGGCATACAACCACCCAGGGACGGCGGCATGCAAATGAACGCTCGTGGCCTCGCTCTTTGTTTGACCACGTATGCCCGCGATCACGAAGACAACTATCCGGCAAGCAAGAGCTCAACTGAAGTTTTCCAGAAACTGATCGACGAGGGATACCTCACGGATCCCGGTGTGCTCTATCTCCACATCGCGGGTAAACGCAAAGCCGAGCGCGGCGAACGGCTCCGTCCAGAAAATGTCTGCTGGGATGTCAGCCAATCGGCCAACGGAAACATCTCGGACAATCTGCCTCTCGTCTTTCCAACGGGATATCGGGTGGTTTACGTACCGGGCGCGCGGGCAGTACCGCGAACAAGCCCCTACCCGCAGTACGGAGATCGGGAAGTGCCCAGCCCGTGGGACCGCTATCACGGCTGGCCCATGCCCAATATTGTCATGGGCTTGGGTGTGGACTTCGGCGATGGCCACACGGCCTTTCTCAAGCTCACGCAGACAAGCAACGGTGACTGGTTCATTCCCAACTTTATCCCCCCGAATTTCGATCCCGCCCAGGTGAATAGACCAGAGAGAACCTTCCAACTCTAATTGGAATTGTTCTCCTTACTCAAAACCATGAACGCGCAATTATCCATCACTAATGAGACACTTTTAGACAGAGCTTGAGTCATGAATGCTCAAAAGATGCGTATGATGTATGCTGGGCTAAAATAAAAGAAATTGTTAAAATGAATGCAAAGAAAGTATAAAATAGAAAGTACTCGAGAATAGTATTGCTAGAATGAGATGATCAGGGTCAAGACACTATCCGCAACCACGGCGTGTGAGATAGAACCATTGTCTCCTTATCTTCCCAATCTAATGGCCTATCTGATGGTTAAACGCATGAACCTAGATCATCATCATTTTTGGTAAAGGGGAACATCAAATCCTTGAACACGTGAATAACCAGCCGATTCTTGAGGTAATATAGCATAGATACCATATAGTAATGCATTAAGGGATATAGGGTACGAGATACTTACCTGACTTACCTGACAATAGTGGCAGTGGAAGATGGAATGATGCTGCAAAAGAATTATGTACTAGATTTTGTAATTGATATATCATGAAGTCACATCATTCATGTCAAAACTTTATCCATGATGTTACAAAAATAAAGCCCAGAAACATTATTCAGCCTTTTCAGCACATATGCGGTCTACCTTGTGACCGCCTAATGATATAAATGGTCCCAATTGGGCCGTGAGGGCAATGCTAGTTAAGATCATATCGTGGCCTTAGGATGGCCTAGTGAAAGATCACCCGTAACATGAACGGTCATAGGGAAACTGCTTCATTGGAGTGTGTTACCAGAAATAAATGGTCTGGGATTAGGCTGTCTGTTTTATAAAACGGTCCATCATTGGACCGTGTTTGCACTATTGACTTTAAAAAAAATGACCTCCCGGTCTCCCTCTTCATCGTAACCGATGGCAAACACCCCCTCCCCACATTCTCCACTCTCACCCACTGAGCTGACCACCTCTCCCTCTTATCTCTTCTCATTCCCATTCTCCACTCTCCCCCACCCTCTCTAAATCTCTCTTATGCACTTCAAGCACCAAGCATTGGTGTGAAGGATGGCCGGAGAAGGAGGTGCCCAAGCCCCGCTACCGTCACTGGTGACCGCCGCAGAGGAGATGGCGCCGCCGTCTATGGCTGAAGGAGGGGCACCACCGCCACCGCACGTGGTCGAGGGAGATGCCACGGTGATCGTCGCCAGGGATCTGGATGCAGACACACCGCCGGAGGCTGCCAAGGCGGCGGTGGAGAAGCCACTGCGAACCTCTGAGGTAGGCCCCCTAAAACTCCCCCATTTCCCTTTTCAATGCATGCATGTAGCCTAGGTGGGTAGAATAGGGGCATTCGATTGCTGTAGGGCCGGTTGGGAGGCCCCCATGGGCCCTTGCTGCCTGCGGGATGGGGTTGATCACCATCGGGGAAGGCGAGTGGTACACTATACCACAGGGACCGCTTAAATGAACTCTACAGTTTACTTAGAACTGTCTAGGGTCTGGACGGTCCATGGGTGACAATCCCAGGGAAGCTGAACCGACAAGGGTATTGGGATTTAGCACGGTCTGAGGAAGACCGTGATTAGGTGGGACGACCCACTTTGGTCTATTCAAAATTTGAAACGTTGTGACTAGAATGGTCTCCAACAGACCATCAGTAGTCACACGGCTAAAGGAAAGTGGTGCGGACACCCGAGCCCATGAGCGGCCCGGTTCAGGGGGTCACCGGTACCACACACGGAGTACCACGCGAGCTACGACGGCTTCCCTTTGGCTCGGAGACAGTCTGGAGACTCCCAGTCTCCAAGCGATTCCTCACTCACTTTGGTCAAATATCCTCTATAGCACCCACACTATTTAATCTGGTCATGGAAAAAATGAAGCCCAATGAGGACTTCATCCAATTTGCTAATAGTTGGAGGATTATGGCTTCTCGAACGGAGGTCCCTATTCCCAAATCTAAGGCCGTCACCATGCTAGTAAACAATGCCACGCCACAGCTTAGTCCTATCTTGATGCTTAGCGAGCTCCACACATTTTTGCAATTGTACAATCGAGCTCGAATTGTCCAAGCCCAAATCAAAGATTCCACTCTGCCGCCTGTCTTTTAATCTCATGCTAGAGGTCAGAAGGCCCCAGCTGTCCCTACCACCGAGGGAGTCACTGTAAATGAGCAGGTCAATGCCTTAGGCCCACCCTTTAAGACCAACAACCGCTAAGCTTCACAATCCAACCAAGCTGGTCCTGGCCAAGGTTAGGGAAATTTGAGGCCATATTCTAATGTCCCTCCACCTCAAAGCTACAATCGCGCTGGCCCTAAGCGGGCCTCTTACCCCCGTTGCCCGAAACTTTGGACATTTTTTTTGCCCTTATGTCATCTTATGCCATTCAATTACCCCCGCAAAGGGACTGGGCCCACCTTAATGCCGACACATCCAAATACTATCCATATCACTGTGCTCCTGGGAACGACATTTATAATTGTTTCCAATTTTGGGTTTGGTTTATGACATGAATGATGAGGGGAGGATTAAAGGGTCTGATGTTAAGCTCACCATTGCTAACCTCAAGAAGCCCAATCGACATTTGGGCATTGTCCAAATCCCTTATCTGCTCACCAACCGAACAAGGACCCCTCAAGTTCAAGGCAACACCAAAGGGTGAACACCATGATTGGGTTAGAACCACGCGTCCTCAGGAGAACCCAAATGTGGGGCATAGAAGGTTTTCCCAATTGGCATGGAAAGTTTGAAGTAGAAGCCGAAGAGTCATGGGCCGATGTGAATATGTTTGCCTAGGAATCTCAGCCCTGGACATTAATCTCACCACCTAGCCAACCACCGGCATCTCCTCATGGTTCCCTCACCTGGATCACACCCCCACAATCACCATTTCAAAAATTGGCCATCCCTAAGGACCCCCAAGCATGGCAAGAGCGTCCATTGGTTCTGCTAAAACCTCCCCAACCTAAGTTGGCCTCTCTGCCTGCTCCTAGCGCTCTAGTTGAAGAACCGGCTTCCCTCTCATTCACCTTCAGATCTCCTCCTCCCCCATAGTTGATTCGTCTAAAACAACAAAGTCGGAGGTTCCAAAGGAAGCCACCATCAATGTCACCCTCCGCAATCGCATCACTCCCCCCTCTCAAAGGTAATCTCAGCCCAAAGAAGGGGTTAATTCCCAACCTCCTCCTACAGAGTATGCTATCATTCAACATTTGGATAGGACACCAGCAAAAATCTTCATCCTGATAGTTCGAGTGGAAAGTGAGCTAGAAGGGGGGGTTGAATAGATCACCCCAGATTTAAAAATTCGATAGAAACAACTTATGAATACTTGAAACACAGTAGAGAAACACCCACAGTCTGACTACTGAGCAGACAGAAGTGCAGAGCCTAATCAAGGCAGTGAGATAGAGGCGCAATATATCGAACAATTAGCGAGTTAGAATCGAGAAGGATAGATCAGACAAGCAAACCACACAATTAGGACAGAGAGCTTTTTAAGGTGGTTCGATTGCGATCTGCAATCTACGTCCACCCCTCACTCCACAGGAGTAAGGCTTCCTTGCACTAAGCAATCAGAAACCACAGACTCAGTCTGTAAAGTCTTAGGCTCAATCCAAGTCAGAGCACACCCTGTAGCAAGGTCAGAGCACATCTGCCTTAGCCATGTAGAGTCTGAGCTACATTTCATAAAGTCTGTGCACAGTCCGCCATCTCACTTGTTTAAAGTCCGTGCATGTTCTGTGCATTTGATGCACGACCAACGTCCAAGTTTGTGCATGGTTTGTGCATTTGATGCACGACCTACACTTCAACTCCGTGCATGGTCTGTGCACTTGCTGCACGACACTCTCTTCTAAGTCTGTGGATGCCTTGAACAGGTCCATGCACGTTACACTTGTTAAAGTCCGTGGACATTACACTTGTTAAGTCTGTGCATATTTTTGACTTTGCTTCACAAAGCCAATGCCCCTTTTCATCAACCAAGTCCGTGCACATTCACTCTAGTCCGTGCACATTTCTATAAGTCCGTGCACTTTGTGTCGAGCCTAGGTCCGAGCATCTCAATGCCCATGCACTTCTTCACGTTTCTGCAAGTCCGTGCACAAGTCCTTTGAGCTTAAGTCCAAGCATCTATATGTCTGAGCGTCTGGATGTCCGTGCACGTTTTTGCAAGTCCGTGCACATGGTTTTTGAGCTTAAGTTCGAGCATCTGTATGTCTGAGCATCTGTATGTCTGTGCAGTTTCTCTTCTCTGGACCAAAACAAACCCTGTGCATGTCTAAATCTAGTCCGTGCACGTCCCTATAAAGCCTGTGCACTTTGTGTTGAGCTTAAGTTCGAGCAACTCAATGTCCGTGCAGTTTCTCATCTCTGGACCAAAATAAATCCCGTGCACGTCTAAGTTATGTCCGTGCACACTAAAGTCCATGCACTTTATGTCTACCCAAGGTCCTTGCACGTCTTCATAAACCCAGTGCATATCTAACCCCGTGCAGGTTTCCTATTGGAACTAAAGTCCTTGCACTTCTTCATAGAGTCTGTGCATGTCTAACCCCGTGCAGGTTTCTTACTGGAACTAAGTCCTTGCATATTACTGTAAACCAGTCCGTGCACGTCTCTACACGCCTTGTAACTAAGTCCGTGCACGTTGTGCGCATTTCACTCTTACAACATCCGTGCATCTTTCAGTCTGAGCAAAAGCAAACACATGCATGTTTCAGAAGTCCATGCATTTTTAATTCTGCACAAGTAAGCCTGTGCATATTTCCATACCACGTGCATGTTTTGGTCTTCTGATTACATAGTCCATGCATATACAGTGATACCTCGTGCATGTTTTGGGTCTTGCAACCCTGTGCATGCACAGTGGTACTCCGTGCATCCTTCTTCTATCCAGTACACTGCCAGCTGAACTAATGACTACTTTTGTGTTTACAGATAATGTTTCGAGGGACAGATGGAAGGGCACGTGATCCGAGGAGACTTCCAACCTCAGATGCTAACACGTGGAAAAGCTTCTGGGCGGGAAGCGTGGTTTCCACACTCTCATCCCTCAAGTCTGCCCGTATATAGAGGTGGAGCTCGTACGATGGCATTGAGTTGAGAAGTGGGAAATAGGGGAAGAGAAGAAGAAATCTGATATTGGGTGAGAGATCAAGCAGAGCAGTAGAGTAGAGAAGAAGTAGACGGTAAGAAGAAGAAAAAGGAGAATTACCAGAAAGAAGAAAAGAAAAAGAAGCAAGAGTTCGAGGAAGAGAAAGGAAGAGAGAGAGAGGGAGAGTTCTAGGAGAGGAAGAAAGGCCTCAACATAAGATTCAGTCTCTACTGGACCCTGGATCAAATCCAGGCCAGTCAGCTCCGAGAGAGAGCCACGTCTGTCGCATTTCTTTTACAGCTTTACCTACATCCACCCCACACTCAAACCAGAGTGTGGATTTCGCTGATTCACAGCTTCAACTGCTGGGCATTACAGCTTAAGCCAACCGCTGACGAACACCTTGATCGCTGGGCATTACAGCTTAGCCTCCGCTGATACACAGCTTAGAACAAGAGTTTAAAAAAAAAATAAAAAATGAAATCAACAGCACCGGAAAGCTGAAAATGAAGCACAATAATGTAGCTCTCGCTGGAGCAAGTCTGGCTTGGATTTGATCCAAAGTCCAGCAGAACAGATCTTCAGGAACTCCAATTTCTTCTCTCGATCTCACTCACTCTTCATCTCTTTTCTCAATCTCACGATCTATTCTGATCAACTCAAGCTTAGCTCTCTTCTGCTTTCTATCTCCCTGTCTGCTCTTTTTCCTCTTTCACGATCGTCGTCTCTCTCTCTCCTTGGCTCTTCCTTTTCTTCCTCCTTCTTTCTTGCTGCCCTTCGATCACAGGAAGAAGGGTTATATATATCTTTAGCCTTGGGGTCCCACGAACTCACACATCCGGCGTGTGGAGGGAACACTCCCGCCAAGAGGTTTCAGGAATATCTTAGCCACGTGTCAGAGTCATGATAAGAGAGGATCCACGTGGCAACTTCTGGATGCATCTGTATTGGATCACGTGCCCTTATCCTGGTACTTGGACTTCCTCGTGGGATAGGTGCACAAGTTGTAGGTACACTCACCACATGCTCGATCAAGTGATTGACCTGGCAAGTAGATAGGAATGTTCATATAATATGTTGGCACAGACTACGTAGAGTAAAATGCAAATATGCACAGACATCAGGTAGTGTATAGCAAAACTTGCACAGACCATGAGTAGCGTATAGTAGGATATGCACAGACTTTAAAGCAAAGACAAAGCAACGTGCATAGAACTCCATCTGTCTAAAGCGAGTGTGCACAGACTTTGTAACAAGGCATGCACGGACGTTGGGTATGCACAAACCTTGTGTGTATGTGTGATGCAAACCATGCACAGACCTTTATAACCCTTATATGCTCACAGCAAGAACAGCACCGAGTATGCATGTGTTTCTACAAAGCATGCACAGACTATGAAATGCACAGTCCTTGTATGCACGAACCTTGATGTGCTTCAAGCAAGAGTAAGCACCGACTTTATTATGCTTGTATCAAAAACTTGCACGTACCTATATATGCAAGGTGTAGACAATGCACGGACTTTAGTGTTCCATCCAAAACATGCACGAACCTAGCCTCTCAAAGACTTAGATATGCACGGACTCTGATTTGAGAAATGCACGGACCTAGCCTCTCAAAGGCTGAGATATGCACGGACTCTGATTCATGCACAGGGCAAACAATGCACCTACTTAATAACATGTAGACTCGTATGCCACCAAATATGCACTGACTTCTTCTACTGTATGCATGTTGTAGATAGTTGCACGGACCTTGCGTCTCGCAAGGCAAAAACTGCACAGACATTATATCGCACAAGGGTGAAAAATCTACACAGACCTTAACACAACTCAGTGTAAACCTACACTATATATGCATTGACTACTACAATGTACACTCAGACCCTATAGCGCGACATGTATGAACATGCACAGACTTCATGTGGTCCGATGAAAACATGCACTGACTTTTAGACAGGTAAAATAAAAACACACACAGACGGACTCTATGCAAATGCATACTTCATCATCATTCACTCTTATTCACGCATATGAATCATCATAATCTTTCATGCACATATATGAATCATCATAATGTTTCATGCACACATGTGAGTCATCATAAAACTAGCTATAAAGAGGGCTGCATTACGAAAAGAGGGGCAGATCTATTCACCCCTCCCCTCTAGATCCGCCATCCACCACTCAACAGCTCTTGCCTGAGCCAGGCCTCTAGCTAGTTTTCTCCCCCCGTAGGATGCTACGGTAACTGCGAGAGCCGACAAAAACTAGCTTACAAACCGTAAACTAGAAAGTGCCCCACTGTAAAATCCGTCATGCCGAAGCGTGCCGTACAACTACAACTAGTGGAGGCTCACAAGACACAGAGACTCAAAACAAGAGTGTTAAAGTACAGACAGGTTAATCATGCACTGTCACCTGTACTACAAAGCACCAATGGTAGCAGAGCCATTACCGACAAACTCAGGACAAGGCAACAAGACCTACCCACATAACGATCCTTGAGTCAGACGACTAGGAGGCGAGATCGTCACTGATAGTGGAACAAGCCGCCAATCGGTCCAATCCTAAGCCAGTGAAAACGACGCTATCGAAAGAAACGACACGTGGAGACCTGAGGGAACATTGAGAACCCTCAGCACACCTGGACACACAGACCAAGGTAAGACGATACCTCACTACAGCCAGAACCATGTCTCAAACTGGACAGAACTGTCGAGGCACACACATGGCTACCTGTCAACCACTATGTGACCCCGTGTTGACCGGAACCAGACAACGACGACTTAATAGTAGGAAAGAGAATCCTACCACAAGCAAGAAGACTCCTAGTTGCCTTATAATGTAGTCCTAGCCCTCATAGGATGTCAAGAGACATCCACGGGAAAGCGGGTAGACCCCAAGGACAAGCCGAGACAAGCAGAAACGAAAACACCAGATGATGACACTCTAGGCAAAGCGAACCATCACTCATCTGCTAGGCAGACTCGGTAGTCAAGGAATAGCCACTATGCAACCAAAGATAAGGATGCTGGCAGTTCTAGATTGAGTCGTTAGGGAACTGCCACAGTTAGGGGAAAGACTGCACTCAGTCACCTGAACAGACCTATCAAGAGATCACTGACACATAGACACCGCCCTAGAACACAAACCTAAGACAGACGGACATGGGACAAGCCATTACGGCCAACATACAAGATGACGGACTCAACAGGATGGGCGGTCACAATGTGGCTGCTCAAGGGGATGAACGGTACATCCTGGGCCGCTCAAAGGGGGTTGAACGGTTGTGGACCAACCGCACAACGGACAAACCCCTAAAGGCTAAAGAGGATGGACGGTCAGGGCAGGACCACCCAAGGGGATGAGCGGTCAAGCCTTGGCCGCTCAAGCCCACGACCCAGTCCAGTTCCTGGTCAAATGGTCTTGATCGGATAGCTGAATGGAACCAACTTACTACAGTGCCAGTCAAAACAGTCTTGACCAGACTGCCTAACACGACTGACACTCAATTGTTGACCAATGGTCAACTGGGATGGGCGGTCAGATGCTGGCTGCTCAACCCAACGGAAAGACAGGTGTCTAAAGGCTGGCCGCCCAAGTGGGATAGACGGTCCTTACGAGGCCGCCCATACCTTGTGATGTCTACCGTGTGGCCGCACAAGCCCCCAGACTCCACGAGGATAAATGGTCCAGGCATGGCCACTCATACCATGTGTGGCACCTGGTTAGACCGTCCAACCGTGACGGCGAGCAAACCATGGGGGTGGCCCAATCTTGGCCTTCCCACGCCCCATTCGCACCGAAATGCAGGGGCGCAGTCCCAACCATTCCCCTGGCTGTAGCTGGTCGGGAACTGCACATCGAGACGGGGGGCCCAAGCAACCTGTCGTTGGAGCTTCCCTCCGAGACTATATCGAAATTGATGAGATCAATAGCTGGCAAGGATGCAAACCAACGTAGGGCCTCGCCCTCAAGGGATTTCTGAAACAGATGGACCAATAAAACCCTATCGTGGAGCCATTGATGGGAATCCATAAGGAAACCCGAAAGGTGGTGATGAGGGTCGGTGGTGCCATCATATCTCCTATACTTAGGAGCCTTGAATCCGGGTGGGAAATAAGCATTAGGGAGCTTACAATACTGGGCTAGTGAGTGGGGACGTGAGTTTGGCATACTCTCGGCCACCGCCGCCAAATGTGGCTTTGAATCTCCTGCCGGAGTGATGGGTCCATCCCTTTTAATGGGGCACCCATGGTAGGTGGAATTAGGGGTGAAGGAACCCTTTGTGGAGGTGTTGGATAGCTAAATTGGATTGGGCTTTCGGGAATGGGTCGGCTCGTGGACCCTTGGAAGGGAATTTGAGCACGTGGAGGTGTAAAATGTGGAGACATGTGTGGAACGGCTGGAGCCTTCCCACGGGAGGCCATCGTGGCTAAGTCCACGGGAGAATAACTGGATAGCATGCTAATCAATTCTTGATCTTCATGCGGAGAGAGTGTAGGAGCCCGCGGGCTGCCGTGATCATGGTTGCTCGGGGAAGAAGTCGAATCGGCGTGGGCGGCCTCATTTGGTGTGGGCAAAAACATACCTATGAAGGCATCCAAACCATTATCCTCTACTTGAAATAGAGGATTGCCCCTAATTCCAAAATCAAATTGGGGAGGAAATTCCTCCTCATAACCTGGATTTGAATAAATCTTCTCCATCCTAAACCAATTATTAGTTGGTTTAGAATAAAGAAAATGAATGATTTAGGGGGGGAAGGGAATTAATGTTTTCCAAACACAACCAAGTGTAGGTACAAACAACGTCCCAATTTTTTTTCTTTTTTAATTTCCACTTTCTTCTTTTTTTTTTGGTTCACTCAGAGGAGAGAAGGGAACTAAGGGTGTGGTGAAATGAACTCCGGGAGCCTAGCAGAAACTTCACACAGAACCCAAGGTGACTAATAGGACTTCCATGGTATAACCTGGCTGGCGACCGTGTAGGAATCCACGGTTTGCGAGGACTCACGGAGGTTCCCGAATGGACTGAACTGATTACATCCGAGTGGGAATCCCTAGGTGAAGGGGTTCAATATGAACGAGAGGGTTTCCTAAAGGGGTGGTGCCGGCTCTTCCTAAACCCACACACATGGATTAACCTACAGAAATTAACCACACAATACGCAAACAAACAAGTTAAGAGAGAAAGAACAGATCTGGAGCACACATAACACTGCTATGGGGAAGAAATATGGACAAGACAGAGGGTGGCCAGGGTATTGGTCACCCACAGATCTGGGCAGCCAGGTCGACTGTCACCCAGTGGAGAAGGCAGCCAGGGTATTATCCCTCTTGTAGGGGGGAAGGGCGGCTAGGGCGATGGACGTCTGGAGCCCAGGACGGCCAGGGTACTGGTCGCCCAGAGGGTGGCGTAGGCAGCCACTAGGTTGGTCACCCAGGGACCTAGGTGGCCAGGAGTCTGGCCTCCTTCTGTTCAAGTTTCAAAAAATTAAAAATAGAGCTACGAAAATTGAACTAATGTACAAACATGATTGCATTAATCCTTGACTTCAAGCATGAGGGACTTACAGTAGGCACTAGAGGGTCCCACTGTGATCGCCACTTTGCTTGTAGGTGCTCGGAGACGGTGGTTGATTGATGAGCGGGCTTGCTTGTGCTTTGGGGATGAGATCTCTCCGTGTGGTGGTACCTACAGAGGAACATTATTGTAACTGGTTGCCCATTCGAACAGGAGCCAGGACTTGTCTCGGGAGAAGGAGTACAACTTGTTTCTCATTTTTCTCCCTGAGCGAAGGGCCTTCCCGCCGTTCCGTGGGTCTTAGCGACGGAGGGTTTGTGGTGCTTTTGGCCCTTTCCTTCTGTTTCTCAAAAGTTTGAAAGTCCAATGTGTGGACTTCTAGTGGGATGGGCTTCTTTTCGGCTTGCCTAGCCCTCTGGCTTGATGCGGCCGGGGTGGAAGAGTACCGGGCAAGGAATGCCTCGATCTCAGCCACCATGTTGTTCAGACGGTCAAATGTCCTGACCTCCGCGCCAATCATCCTTTCTAGGATTTCTTTCTTCAAATTTTACTTGCAAATTTACACTGCGTCCTCCTGATGCGGCGGACGTCTGCACCTCATGCTGAGGTTCCTCCACCTCTTGTTATAGTCAAGTGCCGACTCATCATTTTTTTGCCTTGTGGCATAACTTCCCGTTCAGCAATATAAAATCTTTTTTTGAACTTCTTCTGCATATCGGGCCAGTCAGCAATAGACCCGGGTGGCAGGCTCGAATACCATTCGAAGGCCAGCCCAGTGAGTGTCGAGCCGAAGAATTTCAGGAGATAAGCTTCATCAGCAGCCAGGTCTCCCATGACATTCACATAATAGGCAATGTGCTCCATGGGAGACCATTGCCTGTTGAACTTTTCAAAGTTTGGCGGCTTGGTGATGCCAACTGGCAGCTTCTTAGCGGCATAATGAGCCGGGTAGGGTACTCGGTAGACATCAAAGGGGGCTTGAACACTATCCCCCCTCTCTGCCAGCTTCATGTCAATCATTTGTTCGAGCATTAACCAGCTGACCGTGGCTGGGTCGATCGGGCTCGGGTAAAAGTGGGCTGGCTGTGCCCCCGGAGTAGTCAGCACTGTCGCCTGTGGGGCCATAGGAGACCCTTGAGAAGGCAAAATCAGGGGTGGGGCCGGTGTTGCACGATGTGCTTGTTGCAGGGGTATGCCCTCTGTGTACCTGGGCATTACTGGGAATGCTGCCCCCTGTGGAGGTGCTTCTGAAGACTGCCCGTTGACCCCGGGCGCCTCGCGCAAAACCTCGATCTTCTCGGATGTCGAGGGTTGTGCACTCCTCTCTTTCAATTACTTTTTTAGCAGTTCAATCTCCCGCTGGTACTGTTGTATCATGTGCAACATTGCAAGGTCATCCGTGGGGATGTTGGGAATTACCCCTGCTTCTTCGGCCGACGCATCCTCAGATGATGTAGAGGGCCAGCCACTAGTGCCTCCTGTGGTGATAACATTGGCAGCCAGGGCCATAGGAGGTTCTTGATGTGACACCACCTTGTGGGTGATAGTCATAAGACCGAATAACCCTTGGACCTAGCAAGCAAGCATTGCACGGACCGATGACTTCACTCGAGCGTGCTCACTCGTGTAGCACACACTAGTGCCCGTAGGCGATTCAGCAATGGTGGGAAGGGTCAGAGGTGGGACCTTGCTGCTCCAGGGGTATGGCTAGCTTGGGATGGACCCCTAAGGGCCTGGGATGCCTGGTTCCATGTGTAGATAGCATGCTGAGGGCGTGGGATGTAGTGCCTCACTCACAACTCACTCCACGGTGGACACTCGATTTGATTGATTTTGGATCAGGCACTCCCTTACCACCGATGGAACTAAGAAGTAGTACTAATTAAGCAAGGAGTTCCAACAAGGTGGAGTGACCAGAAGCTCACCTGATCAGCGTGAAGATGCCGATCCCGATCCAAGATGATGACGAGCGGGGAGGCGTGGGTATTAAGCTCAGGTAACAAAGTATGTGATCCATTTCTATAAACTGTCATGCATGAGCAACAAAAGTCATAATTGTCACAAGCATAAGTACAAAAGAGAAGGGAAGAGTACAAAAGTGAAACTCTCTAGCTCTCTCCTCCTCCCTACTCTCTCCTCTAGCTGCTCTCTGCTCCATCCTAGTCTACAGGATGGGTCGGTGGAGGCCCCATCGATCTGTGGCTGGCTGCTGATGCCTCGGCTCGAGCACGGTCCGCCTCCTCCCTCCTCTCAACAGTAGAAGAGCCCGCGAAGAAGCTCGAACCAGAGTAGGCACTGGGACGTCCCTCGGCTCGTGCCCGCTCACGTCCTCTGCGGTAGTGATCCTCTGCTATCTGCGCCCGCTCCTCAGCTGCACCTAAGCGAAGCCGCAACTCATCGCGCTCCACTCTCTCATGCTCCCGCTCTCGGTCACGCTCCCGCTCGCGATCGCGTTCTTTCCGCTTTCGCTCCTGCTCTTATTGCTCCATCCGCAGAAGCAGCTGCAACTCTAGCACATCTCGAGGAAGCGGTTCCTCCTTGCGGGGCGGCTCCTCTGCCACTGTCCGCTCCAATTCCACCATGGCTAGGCGTTGCTCCTCCCCTAGCTCCAGTGCTGCTCGGTGATGCTCCTCTGCCACCGTCCGCTCCAACTCCACCATAGCTCGGCGTCGCTCCTCCCCTAGCTCCAATGCGGCTTTACGCCGCTCCCCCGCTATCGCTCGCTCGAGCTCTTGCCCCGCTCGGCACCTCTCCGTGGTCAGCTCCTCTGTGGTCGACTGCTTCACCGCAGTCAGCTCGTCGATAGCTCGTTGCCGCGCCTCCTCGACCTCCGCAAGTCACCGGTCCCGAGCCATTGCCTCCTGGAGCTCTCGCCTATGCAACACCACAAGAATAAGTTAGATTGATAAACATTTGCAACATTTAAAAAGAAAATCAACATAACTCTTTCTACTTACTAAGGCCTCTAGCTCCCTCTTTGCCTCCTCAGCTCGGCGGATGGCACCCGCCAGCTGCTCCTCCAGTGCTGTGACTCGGGTACTCTGGTCCGGGATGCTCTGGGGAGGGGCACTTGAGCTCGAAGCACCCCCTGCTGCCATCGTTGCCGCCCTCCACTGCTGGGCACGCTGCATCACATTGTGAGACTGTCAGTGACATGAACACTTAACTTCAGGAAATCATAACATGGCATTTAGGAAGGCATACTCACCAGAATTCGAAGGTCATGCCGGGCCGCCCCCAGCTACGCCTCCAGCGTGTGTAGCCGTATCTGCATGTCGGCTGCAACCTCATCACGGGCATCCTGCATTGGTCGCATATTGATCAAAGCATTCATCATATAGAAATTTTTAAACAAATTAAAGCGTGCATTCAGACATACCCCTCGGGGCCTCATCTGAGGCCGGAGCCCGTAGGTCCTCCAGTAAGTCCATAGGTAGGTCACGCTCTTCTCTACCTGAGAGACGACCAATGTGCCGCCCCTCTGCCAGTCGACATACTGCTCCAGGAAGCGTAGCCGCCAGTCAGTCATAACCACTCGTCCTCGGGTCTTCCTCCCGATCTGGCGCAGCTCCTCCACGTCCACCCACTCCTGGTGGAGGCCCACTGTCCTCATCACCAGTCTGAGCCGTAGCGGCTCGATCTCATTCAGGCAATGGAGCCACAGCTCCCTCTCGAACAGAGGTCAGCCCGCTACGACCCAAGGCTGGCCATCATCTGGCATGCCCATGTAGGGCCTCCATACCACCTGCATGTGCATTTCATATCATCATATCATCATAAGCATAAGTGCTCCTCGAAACGCACCGATCATAATGGTACCACTCACGCCTGGGTGAACGACCACATTCACTCGCAACGGCGTGCCGAAGGATTTGCCAGAAATCGGGTAAGAAATCAGAAAATCACGCGAGAAAAGTCACAGAACACCTCCGGACCCCCGAAACAGCCCCGGATCACGTCGATCTGAACACAAAAGATGTCCGAAATGAAATTCCAGACACAACAGAGCCGAACGCTCTGGAAAAATAGATCCGAGACCCGAAAATAAGGATCCAAAAGGGTCCAGGACATCACAAGACCTATCCCCCTTGATGTCAGCCCTCCAGAGATCATCATGATCTCTTTTCCTTTGGGTCGGTTATCAATGGGGGGTGGCGTTCTAGCCCTCTGTTGTCGTCTCTCGACAGCCTTGGTGATGAGCTTATCCAGAAGCCCTTAGTGGACCAGATCCTCGAGGGCGTCCTTGAGTTGGGCACAGTCGGTGGTGTCATTGCCTTGGTCACGATAGAAGTGACAGTGACTCCTTCGATTCCTTGTCCTCGGATCAGACTTCAACTTTGGGGGCCAGCAAAAGTAGGACTCCTCATGGATCTCCATGAGGAACTACTCCGATGGGACTGGAAGCAGAGTGTAGTGCCTATAAAGGCCTTTCTCCTTTGGCCCATGCTGGCCGTGGTGCTCTTAGTCTTGGCGCTCGCACTTACTTCTTTCTCCTGGGGGGAATCGACTGGTCACTTGCGGTCGGGTTGACCAGTCCCGGCCACTCGGCCTAACGTAATGTTGTTCTCCTCGCAGCTGGCATGTTTCTAAGCTAGGGTGAGGAGCTCCATCAGCATTATCGGGGACTCCACTCTGAGCGTTCTTCGGAGGATGACCTCCTGGGTGCCTTGGGCCAGTGTTGTTGTGATGATGCTAACGTCTAGGCAAGGAATACAGAGAGTCTCTTTATGGAAGCGGTAATAAAATCCCACAAGGGTTCCTCATGGCCCTGCTTTGTAGCGAGGAGGCTCACAGTAGACCTGACCTCTTTTTTGTAGCCGAAGAAGTTTTCCTTGAACATCTTCTTTAGCTGTGGGAAGGAGGCAATAGTCCCAGGGGATAGTGACTTGAACCATGTCCAAGCGTTCTCGCGCAGCGTGATAACAAACGTCAAACACCTAACAGTGTCCAAGGCCTGATGGAACACCGGGTTGGACCCGAAGCTGTGCATGTAATCAGTGGGGTCAGTGGTGCTGTCATACGGGATGAATGTCGACACTTGAAACTTAGGGGGGATCGACGCCTCCATGATCTCTCGAGAGAAATGTGCGTGGAAGTTAGAGTCATCATCGATCAGTCCCTTGGTTCGTGCCGCCTGGAGGATAGTGTCCAAGTAGCGGGCCTTTACTTTGAGCTCGTGCTTGACCTCCTCGTAGCATCGTAATCGCTGCACTATCTCTGGGTTAGAGTGTAGCGAGTTGGTGGGACGTCGAGAAGGTTAACTGCACGGGCGGTGAGAGTGGGGGGCAAAGAGGAGTGAAGGTTTGTGTACTCGGCATGATTTTGCCGTCTTAGGTGCACCTCCATTCTGGGAAAGTACCATTGAGGCGTGACCCTACTCTGCCTACCGGTTGAGGAGGCCTTGGTATGCCTTTGTTATCACCTGTATCAGACAGTGCATCTCTGTCATGATGGGGGCATCATTTAGCCCCTCCACATTTTTCGGAGCTCAGATGGATCGTCATCATGTACCATCATGTCCTTCACATTTCTTTGAGTCATAGCATGTAGTTTTTATATTTTATTTGAGTCTTATCATTGTATTTTTCATTTTCAAAGGCAAGGGGCCCACGGAGACCAGCCTAAAAATCGTCTAACTCGGGTCAAGCTCTCCACCACTCCCAGGTGGGTCCGCACACGCATGTGCAGGAAGTTATGACTAGTGGACAGGTCGCTAGAAGGTAGACTCTCAAGTAAACGAAAAATAACGTCTGAACTAGACAGAGTACATGGGACTGTCCCTCGTACCAGCACCTACTCACGGAGACGTAAGCCAAAGACGCCACATCCCGGGACCTCCACGGCACCCTACACCTAGTCCCCACATGATGCCTAGCATCAGTCAGTCCACGAGTCAGCACGTGGATCGAGGTCCACTCATCCGGGACTCAAATCGGCACGGAAGAAACCACCGACTCGGCCTCAGACGATGAACGGTCCATCACTGGCCGCTCAAGGATGCACGGCTTAGTCTCAGCCTCATGTGGGAGAAAGACCGTCCAACCTGGCCGTCCATCAATCCCGGCGGTAAGAAACATGAACGACTAGACACTAGCCACTCGGGGGAAGGGCGGTTAGGACCCCGCCGTTCAAAGGCATGGGCGGTCCCACCTGGGCTGCTCATGCACGAGGATGAACGGCCAGCCAATGGTCGCTCAGGGGACATGCAGCCAGACCCCAGCCGCTCACCCCAAACACTGCGTAACGGTAATAACCAACAGTCGGAAACTCACGAGATGCGCCGTTGGTCTCGGGCCGCTCAAGGGATGAACGGTCTACCACTGGCCGCACCTCCTCCGACGGTAAGAACACAAGTGCGGTTGGGACCTAGCCACACAAGGGAAGGGCCGCTAGGACCTCGCCGCACAAGGCATGTGCGGTCCAACCCTGGCCGCACAACCTGCCAATGGCACCAAGTGACGTACGGCCAGACCCTGGCCGCACGAGGGGTCATACGGCCAGACATTGACCGCACGTGGGGATATACGGCCAGCCCTTAGCCACACACCCCAAGCACTGCATAACGGTCACAAAGAACGGTCAAGACCCCGGGAGATGGGCGGTCACCTTGGGGCCACACATAGGGACATGCGGTCCCACGATAGACCGCTTAAACCCGCTGCGCGCCGAGCCTGACTCGCAGCGCGCCAAGCCGATGGGCGGCCAGTACAGGACCGCACGAGGGATGTGCGGGCCCTGGTTCGACCGCACATGACTCACAGGCGCGAAAATGATGAACCTCGTCGGAATCGCCCATTTCGGTCCCAAATCGAGCCCCACGAAGGGGAAAACGATGGGAAAAGAACCCCCAAGCCCCCGAGCATGCTTCTATACCCTTGAAACGCGAAATCGCGACGTGAAATAGCAGATCGGGCAAACTCATCCCGTGACATGATTTTCCCCTCCCGGTGTAAAAATGACCCCACTCGACCTCGCCTTGGCCTACAAATCACGGGAAAGGAATGACACTGAGCTAGGGATCGTCACCCTACCTCCAGTTCGCGACGAGACGTCAATCCTAGCTCGATCCCACGAAGAACACCATTGAAAACCCCATCTTCTCGTGCTTCCCACGCTCGCTGCATGTCTGCACGATCGCCCCGCCATCACCCACGTCCTCGCGCCTTCGCCTCGCTGCCGTCTGCAGTCGGTACGGAGGCCGTCGCGATCGATTGGGCGAGAGTGAGGGAGAGGGACACACGTAGGAGGAAGAAGAGGAAGGAGAAGAAGAATAAGAATAAGAAAGGAAATGAAATATTTATAGAAAATCTAAATTTTCTAAAAAATACTAAAAAATAGAAAATCACGTTTCCGCGATCCTCGGAACGCACCGATCGCAACGGTACCACTCACGCCCTTCGGGTGCTGTAGTACTTTGGTGGCGATCACGGTTCATTTCTTCTCTTCATCGCCCCTACTTTCATTATTCACGTCGCATACTTATGCATTGTTCGTTTATTGGTTCGGGGCGGTGTAGATTAGAATAATCTTTTGCATTTACAACAGCATCAACATTCGGCCATACACCGCAAGGGCCAGTCGAATATGATTTCAAGCCAATGCGCCCCTCTCGGGGTAAATCCAGCAATTCCAGGCCAAGACACCTCACCGAGGTAGGTCTCCAACGACTTCAGGCCAAGACGCCTCACTGAGGTGGGTCTCTAGTAACCTTAGACCATGATGCCACGCCATGGCGTGTCTCCAGCAACCCCAGGCCGACATGCTTCCCCAAGGCAGGCCCTCAGCATCACCTAGTCAACATGCCTCACCAAGGTTGATTTCCAGCAACACCAAGTTGACACATCTAGGTGTGGCAGGTCTTCACCAACGACGGACTAGTACACCTCTTCAAGGCAAGTCCACGACACAACTCCAGCTACAGCACCTCAAAGGTGTGACCAATCCGCCCCATAGGGCAGTCAATGCCCCGCTTGGCCAATGCACCCCTATAGGCGGTCAACAAATGATGCCGACATCCCACAAGAAAAATCAACCACCATAGTAGTGGTAGGCCGCTAGTGACCAACCACAGGTGTCATCACAAAGCCTCGGTCGGAGAGGCGGCCATCTCGTCGCCAACCAGCAATCCTAGAAGCCGAGGGATAGGTGGCCCTCTAGTTCCCAAAACTCGGGAGCCTCAACCCCCCTACGTAGCATCGTCGGCTATAGCCAGACCCATAGGAGAATTGGCCAAGGAGTGAAGAATATTCATAGCACTCCTTGACTTAGACAAGGTGGCAAACCTGATAAAACACAAATCTCGATATACGAGTCCACCTCCGGGGGCAAGACATGGCTCCTGCCAGTGCAACCTTAGATGATAAAATGTAGTCATAACTAGCCTCCCACCACTGGCCAGCCACCCTACAAGGCACGATGGGCTCGATAGTTCTCTCTTCCCATAAGCCGGCCCTTCTCAGAGAATCAACAAAGCCCGTTGCACAAGAGAGGGCCCCAGACATAGGCAACAAAGCTAGGAGCATCGTTACACCAAACTTCCCTGGCCTCTTTCTGCCATCAGCACATGGCGTCCAGCCCAATCACACCATCAGCCACTGAAGTGACCATCTGTATGGAGAGCTCGATGTCCAGATTAGATTACTCCCGTGATGCGGGCCCTACACACCTCTGCCACAAGCCCAACATGCGAGACAAATGGGAACAAAATTCCCAGGTCGCAAATAGTGGGCTACAACTTCAAGCACCACCCGTGTATCCAATATACGTCATCTCCGCCAGCTCCACACCCTCAGTGGCTTAGGCAAAATGCCCACAAGCCACTCAGATCTCTCTAGAATCTAGTTCTATAACCTCCCAGGCTCAACGATCTTCTGCAAATGTACCACTGTCACATGAAAGATCACAACGGGAGCGGCAACCCTCAGAACAAGTAACTCCCATAAAGCCAATAAGGTCGGGAGAAATCAAAACTACAAGGCACATGAGCCGCACGCCGTCGTCTTTTCCTCCGCCGCATGCCCCATCGGGGGCATGATGTGACACGACCTCGGACCTAAGCAAGAAAGCACAATCGCGAACCGAACGGGCTGATATCGGTGGCCAACTCACCCGGCACTCACCCAAAACCCGTGGGTAACTCGGCGATGCCGAGTGGAGGATGTGAGGGCTGGTCCCTTGCTGGTAGAGGGCTAGCAAGGCCGAATAAGAACAAGCAGCAGCTAGACAGCCACCAACTACTTAGCAAGAACTACTGAGACCGAACAGGTTCTATAACCTAGATCTTACACTACTCTTATCAAACATCTACTGAGCGAGGAACAATGAATTAAAGCAAGGCAAGCAACAAATTCAATTGCACAGTAGACACGGACATTTAAGGTGGTTCGATCTCAATCTAGAGATCTACGGCCACCCCACACTCCAACTAGAATGTGACTTTCTCTGCTGATTCATAGCTTAATCTGCAAGCTACATAGGTTGCCAACACCGCTAACTAACAGCTTGCGCTGGGGAGTTACAGCTTAACTTGACCAGAGAACACTTCTCTGCACGTTGAGGAGTTATAGCTTAACCTCTGCTGACAAAAAGCTTGAAGACCAAGTTCAGAAAAATAAAGAAACAAACGCAAGAAAAATACGATGATCCCAAATGGGAAATGTAGCTCAACACTAAGTAGTCTCAGCTTTGGTTCTGAACCAGAAGACTGAGTGAACCTTCTCTCTCACAATTTCTCGCAATCTCTCTACAATTCACTTTTAGACCAACTCTATCTTTTCTCCACTTTTTCTTCTCTCTTTGCCCTTCTCTCTTCTTCTTCTCTGGATCGCACAGGTTGGCTTCTGCTTGTTTGGAAGTAGTTCGTGATCCCCATTCTCCAAGAAGGGGAAAGCTTTCTTTTATATCAGTAGCAGAAAGGGCGTGTGTCTTCCACGAAATCCCACCATAAAACCTTTACACATGGCAGCATCTTGTGATTCACTTTACATGTGTAGCGATCCTAGCACTGCATCCAATCTTGGATTACGTGCCACCTTTATTTTTTCATGAAACATTACCTGTCAACACAGAAATAAACATTAGTTCAGTTAAGAGTATACTAGATAGAAAAAGATGCATGGGGTATGCACGGAGTATGTTTAGAGTACAAGTGAACTGGCTGCCAAGGGATTTGCACGGACTTACTATAGCTAAGGCAGTCTCAGTACAGACCTGCTCAGACTATGCTGGCTTAGCTACAGTGTCTGCCCTGACTAGAAAATATGTACGCGGTTGTTATGTGCTCGGACATCAAGAGTACATACACTGACTCTACAACAATGTATGCTCCAACTTCGATGATCGGCGAGCAAAACATGCACAGGTGCAAGTGTATGCTTGGACTTGCAGAGAAGGCTTTATGCATATGCTTGGACATGTATTGCATTTGATACAATGTATGCTCAGACATACACTGACTTTTACAAAGAGAGCAGGGACATGCATGGACTAACTCAACAGTTGATGGCAGGCAGAGCATGCAAGGGGTTTGGCATATGGAATGTGCACGGGGTATAATGTGCACGGACTTACTTGCCAAGTTGATGGAATTAATGAAGCAAAGCAAATATGCACGGATGCATCTTTTCAAGGATACTTGCATGGATGCAAATTTTTTATAAAGTAACCAAAACATGCACGGATGTAGGTTTTAAGAAAACATCAAAACATGCATGGACTTTAACACAAGTTGCACACATAAGGAAATATGTACGGGGTTTGACGTGCACAGACATTGTGAAGGAGTGCACGGACTTAGTGTTAACAACAGAACATGCATGGGGTTTGGCTTCCACGGACCGTATGAAGGTATGCGAAGACTAGTGAAGGCATGACTGTTCATGCTTGGACTCAGCGTAAAACATGCATGGACTTTACACTTCAAACCAAGAAACTGCACGGACTTAAGAAGTGTAGGCCGTAAGAATGTGCATGGACTTTGTGATAGTGTGCATGGACTATGCACTAAGAATGGGGTCCGTGTAGGACTGGGCAAGTCCGTGCAGGGTGTTCAGGTTGTGGGATGAAGTCCGTGCATATGCACGGATGTAGGTTTTGGGCGAAGGGCTAAGTCCATGCATGCTAGGGGCAAAGTCAGTGCGAGGTTCGTGCATATGCAGGGGACGAAGGTCAAGTCAGTGCATGGGTAGGCAAGGTCCGTGCACATGGGGCTAGGGGCTGAAAGAAGGTTGGTGTACATAGGGGTAAGGTTGATGCATATGCTGGCTAGGTCAGTGCATGTGCAGGGAAAGTCAGTGTACCTATGGAATATGCCAAGGATAACGTCAGTGTACATGCTGGTGAAGTCAGTGCACCTGCAGGGGAAGTCAGTGCACATGCAAACTAAAGGTCAGTGCACAGGGACTAAGGTTAGTGCACATTTGGACTAAGGTCAGTGCACATGTAGACTAAGGTCAGTGCATATGAGGTAAGGTCAGTGTAGGGTCCGTGCATATGCACGGGGTTGAGTCTATGTGATGCTAGGGCAAAGTCCATGTATGTTCATGCAAGTCCGTGCATGCTAGGGGTTAAGTCCATGCAAGTAAAAACAGGGTCCATGCATGTTTAATGAAGTCTATGTAGATCTAGTGCTAAGTCCATGCATGTTGGACAAAGTCCATGCAAACGTCCAAGCAAGGGCTATGCAAGGTCCACGCACGTTTGTCTGAGGAGGTCCATGCATATGCAGGGTCCGTGCAAAGGGTGAGGGGGGCTGAGCCCATATAGGTTTGGACCAAGTCCGTGCATATGCACGGGGTTAAGATGAAAATCCATGCACGTGAGGGCTAAGGTCGACGCACATGGGGAATATGCAAAGGGCAAGGTCTATGCAGGGTCTATGTAAGGCTAGTGCAAGGCTTGTTCATGCGGAGGGATGAAGTCCGTGCAGGGTCCGTGCCCGTACAGACAGGGTCCATGTAGCTATAGGCCAAGTCGGTGGACATGCGAGCAGGGTCCGTGTAGAGCAAAGTTAGTGCATGTTCTGAACCAAGTCCGTGCATATGGGGGCCAAAGTTTGTGCATGTATGTAAGGGGGGAAAAACAAAGTCCGTGCAGGGTCCATGTAGGGTCCGTGCGCGTACGAGCTAAAGTCAATGCATGCATGTAGAGGGGGACGAGGTCCGTGCAAGGTTCATGCACATGGGGCCAGGGGATGTGCAAAGTCCATGCAGGGTTTGTACAAGGCTTATCCGTACAGGAGGACCAAGTTCGCTCTGGTTTGCACGGGGTTGGGGTTGCAAAGGAGGCGAAGTCCGTGCATGGATTGCATGGGGTTGAGGTTGCACGGAGTTGAAGTTGCATGGAGTTGAAGTCGTGAGGAGATGAGTGCACCGGGGAAGGCCATGGGTGTGCCGGTGAATGACGGGGGAGAGCGTGCTGGCAAGAAGGTGTACCGACAAAGGGTGAACTGGCAAGTGTGCCGGTGAAGGGCTTAACAGCAACAAAAGGAAGGGGGCACCGCTCAAGGAGTGTGCCGACGAGGGGGAATAGAGAGTGTACCGGTGAAGGGACCCAAGGGCATGTCGTGGAAGAGTCTAGGAGTGTGCCGGTGAAGGGAGTTTCAGAGTGTACTGGCGAAGGGGATTTCAAAGTGTGCCGGCGAAGGGGATTTTAAAAGCGTGCCGGTGAAGGGGGGTTTGAGAGTAGTGTGCACTGGTGAAGGATCCACTCCTCCTTCATTCTCTTAAGGCCTTTCTTTTCTTCTTTTATCCTTCTCTCCCTCCTTTTCTTAATTACTTTTCTATGTGATTCATTTGTTTGTTGCTCCGTCTCCATCCAAAGACGCGTTATGTCAAAAAAAAAGAGCAGGGGTCCCCCCATTGAAGAAAGGAATTTGATTCTTTAAGAAGAACCTATAAGCTCCATGTTTATTCATTAAATAAAAGGGTTACATCAGGGTTTGGGCACCCTAGGCCTCAATTTTCTCAATTCAATTACATAGGCCTCTCATAGCTCACGGTCCTCCTCTATGTGCATCATCGCCCTCTTTGAGATGCTTATCTTCCATCGTGCTTTGATGGTCTTTATATCTTTTACATCTCCCTCCATGTCATGCTCCCTTCTCTTAATAGGAGGAAGGTCGAATAACATAGGAAACGAATGGCGAGGGAGGCCAATTTGAGAACAACACCAATGCACACTGTAAAGAATAAACTCAGTCACACCGATGAGTTGGAGTTTCACGTCAAGGGAAGATCTCATGCGGAGTTCGCGTGAAAGTAAGCATGCTGGCGTGAAAGTAAGCATGCTGGCATAGTATTGATGTGAGTCTGCCAGCCTTCGCGCTTCTTCAGCCGGGGCACGCGGTTAGCCACGTTACCATCAAAGCCCAACACGCTGGCCATATGGTAAAGGGGGATTTGTTGGAAGATCTTTGAGGAAGTCTGCACTTCCTCACAGTAGTCGAACTTAAAGTGTAGGTCAGTCCAGCAAGCCAAAAGAAATACACCACCATAAGGAGGCCTACCCATGCTAGAAACTATGAGACCGCGGTATAGAGGTAAGCAAGGATGGTGGGTCCCACTCTTTTACCTTCCCAAAGTCCACAAATTGCACTCAGTTGATCTTCCTCCATGATGTTGTCAGTGTAAGGGAATAGGAGAGCTCCTGCCAAACACATTGTGAATCCCTTCATGAGTTCTTCTAAATGTTCATCACTCATCGATCCTTCCAGGGCATTCATGGTCCATTCCATGAGCTTTTGTAAATTGATTCCCCTTTGAGTTTGAATGCCTTGAATAGCTCCAGAGGGCATGAAGCTTCCAAGGACTTCCTTAGAGGTTACCCCTTTGGACATGGACATAATTTTCCTCTTGTCATTCTGTTTGATCCCCTTTAAGCTAAGCAGGAGCTCTACTTCCTCGAGAAGAATGGTTGCTTCAAATGTGGAGAAGATGAAAGTGTGAGTTTGAGGGTGTCAAATCTCTATCAATGCACCCATAGCTGCCCAATCCATGTGGATATGATCATAATGCTTAGCATGAATCACAAGCCCTTGAAGGTGCCACTTCGTGATAATAGCCCTCATGTCGATGGAGATGTGGGAAGTAAGCTTCAAAAGTCAGGGCAACTTGGAAAACTTCCACGGTCCCGGAAAGAGAGGGCATGGCTAATAAGAAAAGAATGAAGAGGTAAGGGAGAATACACATAGGAGAAATGAAAGAAGGCATCGACTCACAATCTGTGATTGGATCCTCTCGCTCAGATGACCCTTAATGTTAGTAAGCCTCTTGAAGCCATTGCTAGGCTTGCTCCTCTTTGCGGGGCGGGAAGATTCACTGATGCAGGACGACGGTGAGACTCGATAAGTGGACATGTTTCTAGAACCTAGACACGATGACGTGACTGACTTGACAACGCGACCAGTAACTATACGATCAAGTCATCACCTAACATGGCTCCCAAAGGGACAAAGATGTCCCAAAATAAGAAGCACTCATTCACGGTCGTCCTCGGCGAGGGAAATGAGTCGATCTGCATGGTTGAGAAATCGGCGTTGAGTCTTGGGTGGTCGGCTCACTCTCGTGCTCGGACTGAGTCACGGGACGGGTTCACACTCGCAGCTCACAGCAAAAAGTGGGAGACGAACGGCCAATTAGTAGGAAGGGTTCCTTGGGGAGAAAGGTTTCTTCGGAGAGTTCCCCTTGCCGCCGCCATCCTCTACTCTACCCGAAGCTCTCGGTACCGGAGAGGAGATTCGAATACTCTGTTTTAGTGGAAAGAAATATTAGGTGGGTCGGTTTTCCCCCATCCTTTTCCCCTTTATGTCTTTCTTCTACTGCGATGTAAATGAGCGAAGGGGCGAGGGCGATGATATGAGCCCATCTCCCCCTCCACCATCTCTTCTCCTTCCTCTCTCCCCATGAGCCTCTCTGCAGGTGATGAAATGGTGTCCGTGCGACAACGTCGGTGTCGAAGTATGTAATTTGTACTTCTATCTTCTATTTATGGAATGAATGAGCACGTTAATGAGTCGAGGGGTTCAATGTTGATTTCATCTCTGCATTCTCTCTTTTCTCCTCACTGCATTTTCTTCTTATGGCCATCGATATGGCATCGTGCAATAGTGCCGGTGCCGGAATGGGTGATGTATAATGTGCACATTTCTTCACTCACTGAGAACTGAATGGAATATCCACGGGGTATGTTCGGCGCCGAATTCATTTTCTCCTGTTTACCCATTTCTCCCCCATTTGTGCGTCTACGCTATGCTAACGATCTCTGTCCGTACCTGTCTTCTCTGGCGCCAAACCTATGCCCTGGTGCACCACGGGCTACAGCAATATCCCCTCTCCCCGGGGTTCTCTTCAGTTTGAATGTCGAAGGTCTAGTTGCCGGAGATGTACACATATGTCTCCCTGGTTGAGTCTGGGCCCTCTCTCTCATCCCTCTTCTGTCATTAACTATGAATAGAAGGAGATGAGGCCGTCCCTATAAGCTGAGTATTTGGCTTCTCCGCAGCACTTTCCTCCGAGCGTTCACTCTGCTAACCTGTTAATCCCTCTCTCTCTTTCTCTCTCTCTCTATATATAGCTATCTCTATCAATCTGCTGACTGAGTACGTTTTGCGTCTGCACCGTATTACCACCTCTTTGAGGAGATTAGGTGACCGGGGAGAGGGGAACATTCCCCAGATTCACCGTATTTTTACTCTGTCCACAGGGGATCGTCTCTCAGTGACGAGCTCTCTTATGGGTTAACGGGTGAACATTAAATGGGTCAACCCCAATATACCCAAATCCACAGTCCCTAATGGACATTGTGGTGGCTGTGAGTTGCACGCCCTCGTAGGCTAGCCTCGGGGTTTCCCTCTTTATCGGTCGTCCCGATTTGGACGTGGTATCGACTCGGGTCACGTGCCCCCTCGCAGGCTAGCCCTTAGGGTCTTTGCTTCCGCCATGGGTTGTTTTACCCGTCTACGCTCACCCACGGACTTGGTGCCCCTAGTAGGCTAGCCCTCGGGGTTCTTCCTATCCGTTCAGATTTTGCCGGCCGCCATTGTGCCACCCGGCTCTTTAGGGGTTGCTCCATTACGTGAGTACTCCCCGTTTCTCCCCGACACATCCTCCAAGTGGGGAGATGCTGCCGAATTTTTGACTCAAATAGGTCTAAAGGCCGCCTAATAAGTTAGCATAATAGACCGACTCGACTCGGAACAATCACCGCGCTGGAGTACGAACCTCGCGTGAGCCTGTGATCTGACATCCGAACTATCCGGGACCAACCCGATGGACAATTAATTCAATAAACACTTAAAAGTTTCTGAAACACTTGAATAAATCTGGAAATAAATCAATCGAAACCCGATTTTCGTGAAACGGAGTTGAATCGGACCTCTCGCCAAAAGCACGAGGGAAAACCGCAGTCTGCTGCTACTTCTAAAGACTAACAAATTGGCTTATAAAGCCTTACAATTGTAAACCCAATAATGCAAGGGTATAACTGCAAACTAAAAGGGCACAAATACAAAAATAAAATGTTAGTGTCTGGTGTTGATTCCCATCAATTCTCTCCGGGTGGGAAGAACTCGACCCCATCGAGTAAGGGGTGCAGCTACCATGTGGCTCCTGCGGATCCGTCACCGCACCAGGAAGCGCGGAGTACGCTCCACTCCGAGCAATCGGCACCTGCTCATCTCGTATACGTTCCATATGCGCACGCTGCTAGAGAATGAGGCCGGTGGTGGACACTCCAGGGTGGGGTCACTCTCAAAGAAGGGAGACAGTTCAATGACTCACTAGGAATCACCGTTGGGTCCCTATGGATGACTAAATCTGATACACTCAAAGAAGAGCTGATCCCTTAATTCTCTAGCAAGTCCACAACATGCGCATAAGATCTGACTTGCCTCATACTCAAAAAGGACAAACATCGCGAGCTGACGACAGACTCAACAGACTCCTGACAAACTGGATAAATAAAGAAAAGGCACACTAGTCAGTCCTAATACTATCCAGACCTAAGCAAAGGTGGACCAGGATATCTGAATGTGTGATTATCATGCACCTGACATAACCTGAGGTTGACGTCATGGGGGACTCCTAGACGTCCAAGTACAAACCAGTCTGGCAATGACTTCACATTGGACTTGGGAGGTTCGGGAGGTTTGGGTGGGCTAGGAGAGTCGAATTCTCTTTGTTCACTACCCTCATATGATGGTAAGGCATGCCACTCGTCCCAATCAATGGGCTCTTGGCTATGTGGAGGTTGACTTGACCGTGGGGTAGGGGTGTGATAGGAAACTCCTTGGAAGAAGTGGAGTGAATATAAGGGATCGGGAGTTTCACTGGTGAAGGGGTCAAAGGGATCAAAGAATGTATGACCCCTTGAACTGGGTTCCCACATGACATAGTCCCAAGTGTAAAATTCTTGAACACCTTCATGCATTATGATCGGTGGGATGACGGTCATGTGTAGAAGGTATGGTTCCTCCCTCAGGATAAGTGGAATGAAGTTAGGCTCGGCCGGCATGGGGAGGAATAAGAGAACCTCCATGGTGATATGACCCACAGTGCACACGGAGATAATGGACCCCAACGCGGGATGCATGAAGCTACGACTCATGGGCTGGTCGAAGCCTGGGGCCAATAAGTGCATCAACTGTAACTGTCGGTCTAACCGCTTAAGAAGGTCATCCAATATATCGACATGGTGACTAGACCAAAAAGTCATGTGGAATGAGTTGACGGGCACTAGTGGTAGTGCTTGGTCCATGGATGGGTAGCGAGATGGGGTAGGGACCAAGCCTGTCCTAAGCCAGCTAAGAAGTAGCTCGGCTATGAGTAGCTTTCCCATTAGAAACATGGGTAGCTCTAGTTGAGGTGGCTCCAAATGTGGAGGCTCCGCATAGAGAATGGAAGGAGGGGGTGGCAATGGAGCACTCGCGGGTGGAGTAGGAGGGGCCTCCATGATGGGAAGAGGGTTTGGGGAGAGCACCATAGATGGCGCCGGGTTAGGACTATCGCCTTCTACCTCCTTGAACTCAGGGAAAAGTCCGTCAATCTGAGTGCACGTCCTATCCAACCCATCCGAAATGGCTTTGAAGAGTTCGGCAATAGAGGGGGTTGGATTAGGGATATTATGATGGACTTGCCCATCGACTCTCGGCCTGGTGGTGGACCTAGGCTCATCTACAAGCATGGCTTCTTGCCTCCGACTATGACCCACTTGGTTGGAGCATCCGCCCATGGTTCATTAGCTTCCACTTCTAACTTCCCGTACCAGCCCAGGAATCCTTTGACGCCCCACATCTGGGTCCTTTTAAGAACCCGCGGTTCCATTCCAATCACAGTGTTCACTCGCTCATTCTGCCTTGAGGCCGAGGGATCTTTAGTTGGCTGATGAGCTGGCAGTGGGTTATGCATGATACCAGGGTCCCTGTTGGGTTTCTTGAGGTTAGCAATGGCTAGCTTTACGTCTGCCGAGTTGATTATCCCATCGTTATTCATATCATACACCTAATCCCATAATTGGAAGTAGTTGAATATATTATGCCTGGGAGTTCGGTGGTAAGGGCAATACCTGGAGGTGTCGACATTGGGGTGGACCCAATCCCGTTGAGGGGGAAGTTGAATGGTTTCTGAGGACATAAGGGCAAAGAAGATGTCGCCTAAAGTTTCAGGCAACGGAGGATAAGAAGCCCTTTTTGGCCCAGTGTAGTTGTAGCTTTGAGGTGGAGGGACGTTTGCATAAGGCTTGGGATTGCCTTGTCCCTGGCTAGCACTAACCTGAGTGGGATGGGAGACCTGGCAATTGTTGGACTTGAAGGGCGGGCCAACCGCATTAACTTGCTCATTTACCATAACACCTTCGGTGGTGGGGACAGCTGGGGTTCTTCTATTCTTGGAGTGAGGCTCAAAGAAAGGAGGCAAGGTGGAATCCCTACCTGGGCCTGAACTATCCGAGCTCGGTTATAGAGTTGGTGAAAGGTGTGGAGCTCACTGAGCATTAAGATGGCCCTAAGCTGAGGGGTGGCGTTGTTCACCAACATGGTGACAGCCTAAGACTCGGGGATGGGAACCTCCGTCCTAGAAGCCATGATCCTCCATCGATTTGTAAAACTAATGAAGTCCTCGTCGGGCTTCATTTTCTCCATGACTAGGTTAAACAATGTAAGGGAAATAGAGGACATATGACCAAAGTGAGCGAGGAATCACTCAGAGACTATATCAAAGTTGATGAGGTCAATAGCTGGTAAGGAGACAAACCAACGTAGGGCCTCGCCCTCAAGGGATTTTTAAAATAGGTGGACCAGTAGGACCCTATCGTAGAGCCATTGATGGGAATCCATAAGGAAACCCGAAAGATGATGATGGGGATCAGTGGTGCCATCATATCTCCTATACTTGGGAGCCTTGAACCCAGGCGGGAAATGAGCATTAGGGAGTTTGCAGTACTGGGCTAGCGAGTGGGGACGTGAATTTGGCATACTCTCGGCCACCGCCTGCCGAATGTAACTTTGGATTTCCTGCCTAAAGGATGGGTCCATCCCCTTCAACGGGACACCCATGGTTGGTGGAATTGGGGGTGAAGGAACCCTTTGTGGAGCCGTTGGATAGCTGAATTGGAGTGGACTCTCAAGAAAGGGTTGGCTTGTGGACCCTTGAAAGGGGGTTTGGGCACGAGGAGGTGTGAGATGAGGAGACATGTGTTGGATGGCCGGAGCCTTTGCACGGGAAGCCATCATGGCCAAGTCCGCAGGAGTGTAGCAGGATATCACGCTGAGCAACTCTTGATTCTCGTGTGGAGAAAGTGTAGGAGCCCTCAGGCTACTGCAGTCATGATCACTTGGTGAGGATGCCGAATCGACGTGGATGGCCTCATTTGGCGTGGTCGAGAACATGCCTATAGAGGCATCCGGATGATCATCCTCTATTTGAAATAGAGGGTTGCCCCTAATCCTGGATTCATATTGGGGAGGGAATTCCTCCTCATAATCCAGGTTTGTGAAAACTCTCTCCATTCTAAACCAGTTTTAGTTCGCGGGGACAGGAAGAGGGTCAGGATGACCCTGTGGCTGCAATACTTCTATGATGGGCCAAAGCAGTATGAAGACTTTGTTTGCGTCAGCACCATCGTTTCCCGCAAGAAGTGTGCGAAGCCCAAGACAGATGCGAAGATCCCCTCTAGGGGGCGCCAGAGTAGGCCCAACCCGATGGCGATCGATCCGCTAACGCTCTACGCGGTGTACTTAACGTACTGGCTGTGCTCATTTGCAATGTCGTACGGAGATGAAACAGTGATCCGACAGGATGCGATCTACCGGGCGTGCCAGATGGCGTGGGGGATTAAGCTGTCTCTCTGTCTAGCTACCCTTTGCCTGATATACAAGGTGCTGGGGGATATCAGCACCCACCAGTTCCCGCAGTAGGCTCGATACGTGTGCCCATTGCATTTCTTCAATGCGTGGGTTTGTTCTCTATTTTTGGAGTTTGTCCCGCGTGCTATCCAGGATTGGGGGCTCGTGTCGCGGATGCTGGAGTTTGCCAGTGCTGAGCCAGGCTCTATCTCTTTGCAGCTATATGATATCCGGGGCTGATTGACAACAGTCCCTCAAGATGCTGTCGACACTATTCATTTTTGGACACTGGTTGCACACTCCAGCCCCCTGGTAAACAGCAGAAGAGAGTGCAAGGATGATCAGGTGGAGAAGTAAGTCCACCCAATTAGCCAAGAAAATGTGCTCCGCCTACTGTTGGAACCTGAGCTAAGGGACGAGGCGTTGTCCATCCGTCGCAGCGTGCTGACATTCAGAAAGGGGGAGACGTTACTGCTGGAACCATATTGCCCCTTCCGCTTTGGTCAAAATTTCAGATATGACCAGTATATCCCTATACACAGTGCCCAGTTCAGCCTGGTGACGCAGACCCTCCGGGGAGACTTGGTCGTGGAGAACGCCAGGGTCTGGTGGGACTTCTTCCACTGGGCAGACGCTGCCACCTTCAGAGTGCCAGCCCCTGGTAGCGTCCCTCGGGTGACACCCGATATATGCAAAGTGGTGGAACACCTGCACGGCCTTTTATCGGTCACACAAGATCGACTGTTGGGACGGGGCAGAGAGAAGGTTCCTGAACCGGCAACCCGTGCCCATCCTCGACATCGATCCGGAGCACCTCCTACACTTGTGGCATGGCAAGAGCAAGGATGTGGCTGACTACATGACCGCCCGCAAGGCGACCCAAGAGGGCAAATCGGCGCCATGGGCCAAGCTGCCTCCAGTGGCGAAAGATGACTTTAAGAAGACCCTGAGGGACCTCTGTCGCATCAGAATTGACCGCCTGGAGCTGATTAATTATCTGCTGCCTGTAGAAGAAGAAGGCACCCCCACAACCAGCTGGCGGGCTGAGAAGGACCTGATCTGCCCCTACCGCACATTGGTAAGGAGGGAAGAGCAGAAGCTGCAGAACTATAAAGACACCACCTGGTTCTATGTCTTTCTACGAGTGCATGGGCTGACGATTGAAGCTCGGCCGGCGGCCATCCTTGACAAGCATCTGCACGTCGCCTACTATTATGCCGAAGGATCGAGGATGGACCACCTCAACTTATTTTGCCATCTGTCTGCCAAGAAGCATGTAGACTTAGCCACCCTTGTCGATCGCTGCCAAACGATCGAGGATGTGTGTTGGCTGCTCCGAGAGGCCACCCGCCGTGACAACGAGCCGTCCCTCAGTTACTGGCCGATATCACTACGGCTCTACACCGGTCCACACGGTATTTGACATTTCTCTTCCTTTGCATTCATGGCTGCCTCTTTCAAGGTGCTGGATGCTAATCAATTCTTATCGGTCGATTTAGGTGACTGGGTGTGGTCTTTTCCTTGACTACGATGGTACCCTAACGACTCAATCTAGAGCTGCCAGTGTCATTGCCTCTGGTTGCGTAGCGGCTGCCTCTTGACTGTCAGGTTCACCTAGCAGTTGAGTGATGGTTCACCTTACCCAGAGTGTTGTTGTCGTCCACCTCTCCGATTTCTGCTTGTCTTGGCTTGATCTCATGGTTTGCCCGTGACCTGTGGGTGTCCGTTGACATCCTATGAGGGCAGTGACCACGATGGGTCGGCCAGGAGTGCTTGTGCATGCAGTGTGTGTATCTGTGTGTGTGTGTCATGTCTAGTTTCGGTCAACCTGGTGAGACCAGGGGTTGACAGGCGACCTTGTGTGTGTCTCGACAGCTTTGTCCAATCCGAGGCTGTGTTTCTGGATGCCTCGAGGTATCATCTTACCTCAATTTGCATGTCCAGGTGTACTGAGGGTTCTTGGTGTTCCCTCAGGTCTCCGTGAGTCGTTTCATCAGAGTGTCATTTTCCCTGGCTTAGGATTAGACTGATTGGCGGTTGTTCCGCTGTGAGCAACGATCTTGGCCTAGAGTCTGGTGACTCAAGGATCGTTATCCTAGTAGGTCTAGTTGCCTTGTCCTCAGTTTGTCGACAGTTTCCTATACTGCCATTGGTGCTTTAAAGTACGCACGATAGTGCTCTTTGGCCTGTCTGTACTTTCACACTCGTGTTTTGAGTCTCCGTGTCTTGTGAGCCTCCACTAGTCGTAGCCTTACAGCACGCTTCGGCGTGACGGCTCTTGTAGCTGGGCACTTTCCTGGTTTACGGTTCTTAGGCTAGTTCCGTGGACCCCTCATCAACCGTAGCGTCCTTCGAAGGGGGAATACTAGCTAGAGGCCTGGCTTGGACGATAGCCAACGTGTGCACATGTGGTCAGGGGCCTTGGACTTACATTGTCAGACGTGACCCTAACTAGTCGCTCACGTTATGGTACTATTCTGGTTCTGATAGTGTCTTTGTCTCGGTCTAGTCCTTGCGATAGGTGACGTGGACAAGATGCTAGTAGGCGTAGCATAAGACGTCACTGGACGCAGCTGGCTGTTCTTCTAGTGGTGAGGCACTCTAGTCACGTGGCACGTGGCTCTTCGTGTTTCTTGTGTGTCGTGACCTTTTCGAGTTAGCCTTCTCTTGGCTTTTCCCGAGGTCGGTGTCCTGTCGCATGCACGATATTCTAGGTATGTGTGGGACAGTGTGCACGATGTTCTAGTCGTGTTGCCTGAGTCTGTCTAGGTTTTCCTAGGCTTTGTCGGTTGTTCTTGTAGGTCTTCGTTTGGAGCTTGGTGTCGTGTCGACAGTTCGGTAAGCTTCTAACTTTTCCTAGTTCAAAGTTCACCCTTTTGTCTTTGTTTGGTGTAGTGTTTGCTTGGAGTAGTTTCGAGGGCTGAGGTTAGTTCGGTAGCCGTGCTCATCTGGTACGGCTTCTTCCCTTTCCTTTTAGCTCCCTTTGTTCCTCGCTTGTTCCCTACTCCTGCTACACTTTCTTTATAGCTTTATAGTTTAGTTTTCCTGCTTTACTACACCTGTTGTTGCCTGTTGCTTACCTATTATTTACTTGCTATTTTAGTGTGTTACTGTGTGTTTTCCAGTGGAGATCCGCGTGACCCCTACTGAGCCAGTGACACGAGACTCACCTCTACTTTTCAGGTGGTTGTCACCGTCGTTGTTCATTCTGCTTCCGTGGCTTTTGGAGTTAGCGTGCTCGTAGTGGGCAGCTGGTACCTTAGTCGGGCTTCCCCTGACTTTCTGGTAATTTTGATGCATTGTTACAGACCAAGGTCAGTGCACAATTGTCCTTCATAAATATCAAGTTCGTGCATAGTCTAAATGTCTGCATATTAGGTTTGTGCATATTCTGTATGCATGCACATAAGGTTGGTGCAGGTTTCTATCGAAATGAATATAAGGTCGGTGCATACTTTGTATGCCTGCACATAAAGTTGGTGCACATTTGCATTAAGCATATAGAAGGTCTATGTACATCAGCCTTGTGTCCATATAAGGTCGGTGCATGTCACATCTTCGCGTATAGAGGTCAGTGCATGTTTTGTTCTTCGCATAAAAAGGTCGGTGCATGTCTCATCTTCACATGTAGAGGTCAGTGCATGTTTTGTTCTTCACATAAAAAGATTGGTGCATGTCTCATCTTTGCATGTAGAGGTCAATGCATGTTTTGTTCTTCACATAAAAAGGTCTGTGCACATCAGCCTTGTGTCCATACAAGGTCAGTGCACACTTGCATTAAGTACATATATGGTCTGTGCACATTCATGCATAATGTCAAACCAAGTCGGTGCATATTTCTTCTTCTAAACACCTAGGTCAATGCTCATCTGCACTAACATACTTAGGTCAGTACACATGTGTTGGGCATGTCAAAGTCCATGTATACACGGTCTGATCATCGCCATGCTTTTGCATACTTTTCGTTGGGCTATCTTATAGTAGTCAGACATGTGCCACATGAATACAAACTGTTTGATGAAATTCTTCTCATTCTGTTGACAGGGACTAAGCTATAAAAGAGCCAAGGGAATCAGGATCAGATGCTCGTGAAACTTAAGTGAGACTTAAGTGAGACATGTGGTCCCAGATTTCTCTGTGCTTATGATTAGGCACGTGATCCAAGACTAGGCCCAAAAGGTGATCTAGCCATGTGGACAGTACGCCTGTAGATTTTAACACGTGGATAGCGTGCTAGCAGATTTTAACACGTGGACTTCTAGGAGCACCTGTTTCGATATTCCCTGGGTAGGAAAGTGTTTTCCACGCACCCATCTCCTGCGAGCATATATATAGAGAGAGCAGATCTCTCAGTTTTTGAATGGAGAAGAAATAGAGCAGCAGATCTACACACAGAGAGAGAAGAAGTCTTCGAAGCAGAAGGGAGCTGAGAGCTGAAAGGAGAAGTTAGAAGGAGAGCCTACAGTGAAGATCAAGAAAATCAGAGTATCGTAAGTGTGAGGGAGAGGAGAGCTAGTGTGAATTAGTTCATTGTAATTGACTCATGGATCAAATCTGGTGTCAATCTGCTCCTAAGAGAGCTACATTATTTCCTCATTTCATTCTTTCATTTTGTTTTCTGAATTCTGTGAAGCTGTGGGTCAGCAGGCGAGGGTGAATCCTTGGACAGTGAAGCTGTAATGTATAGCGGTAGCAAGTTGTAAGGCTCAGTGATTTGGGATTTGTTCCCTGAAGCTGTGAATCAGCAGTCTGTAGGGATTTAGTCCCCAAAGCTATGGATCAGCTATTTGAAGTTGTGAATCAGTAGTAATCTACACTCTGGTCTGAGTGTGGGGTGGATGTAGGTGAAAGCCGAACCACCTAAAAATCTCCTGAGTTTATTATGTGTTTTCTCTCTCAGTGTTTGCTTCCTTGATTCGTTATCTATTTAGATGATTGCATAGGTTCGCTCATAGCATGCCTACATCTCAGATCTATTTTGTGCATCTGCTACCTGTGCTTGTGTCTATCATCCAGTAGGTATATAAAAAGGCGTGGTTGGAAAGATAGGTTACGCCTATCTGGAATTCCACCTCTTGCGTGAGGCTAGCCCTTGTGCGCAATAGGTGAGGAGGACCTTCGCAAGCCCCTCCTCCAGAATAAGAAGCCTCCTTCACTCCGATGAGAGAAAGGTCCGGGGCACCCCAGCAGCCCCTGGAGATCGACGCCCCCTAGGGACGATGGGGCAACCCATAAGGGCACCCTCACAGCCCCTCGGCTCAGCGTCAATTGGAGTTGTCCCTCCAACTGAGGGACTTTGAGTGACATTTCACCGAGCAGGAGTGCCCCCCCGTGCCTTGCAGAAGACGTCCATCAAGGAGGATGAGGAGCAATCCCCATTCTCCGACCAAGTCTTGAAGGCCGAGATCTCCCCTAGACTCTCGCTACCAACTTTCAAATCATACGACGGCCAGGGAGACCCGGCAGACCACTACGACAGCTTCGACGCCCTGATGACTCTCCATGGGGCTTCAGATGCCATCAAATGCCGAGCGTTCGTGACCACCTTCGTCCAAGGCACTCAAGCCTAGTTCCGAACACTCGCCCACGATAGTATCCATGACTTTCGACAGTTCGGGCGGATCTTCAAGGAGAGCTTCACTGGTGGCGGCCCTCCCAGGTCAGTTGCGGGGCTACTAGTACTAAAATAGGCACAGGGGGAGAAGCTACATGCCTATATCAACCGATTTCAATCAGAGGCCCTGCGTATCCCCCGCCTGGACGTTGCCTTGGCCATCGCCACGTTGACTGGAGGCACCCGCGATGAGAACCTCCGATGAGAGCTAGTTCTCCATCTGCCCACCTCTCTAGCCGATCTGGTGACCCTAGCCATATGCCATGCATAATGCGAAGAAGTCCTCAACACCTACCGCAGCATGATGGGCTCGGGTCGAGAGGGAGATAGGAAGTGATCATCCGAGCAAGGCTTGGGACAGGTGAAAAGGCAGAATCAAGATGGAGACCGCAGGGAGCCCCCTCAGAAATACGAGCGGTACACGCCCCTATCTTCCCCTGTCTACGAGATATATGAAGACACCAAGGGCTCGGGCCTCCTCCGCCAACCCGAGCCAATGAAGTCCTACCCAAAGCGCCATAGTCGACGCAAGCACTAGCAATTTCACAACGACCATGGACACCATACTGGGGATGGTCATCAGCTCAAGGATGAGATCGAGCGCCTCATCCGCCAGGGGAAAACTATCCCAATACGTATCCGAGCAGAGGGAGGATCGCAGTATCCCTCCAGAAGAGATTAACAATCACCCCCGCGGAGTCCACATCAATGTCATCTCTGACAGCTCAGCATCAGGTGGAGATAGTAGCCGTGGAAGGAAGCATCATGCTGAATGGGCGAGCAGGGCCTTCGAGCCCCCCAAAGCCCCATCAGCGAGCGAGCAACAGACCTTGGTGTTCTCAGACTAGGACCTGAAAGGGGTAATTACCCCACACAATGATGCTCTTGTGAAATCGACTACGATAAACCATTATAACGTAGACAGGATACTAGTTGACAATGGTAGTGCCCCTGATGTACTCTCATATGAGTGTTTTCTTAAGATGGGTAAAAACCCATCCAAGCTTCACCCGATTTGAACCCCCCTCTGCGGGTTCAATGGCCAGACAACCTATCCCGAGGGAGCCCTAAGCCTGTCGGCCTATAACGCCATCTTCAGCCGAGGTATCCTTAGTCGAACAAAGGCTGTGCCCTCCACCTATCACCAAAAACTGAAGTTTCCCACTAAATATGACATCGGGGAAGTCCGGGGTAACCAGGCAAGAGCTAGAAGGTGCTACATAATCTCGGTCGATGCCATAAAGCCAGAAGGGAAAAAGACAGAGGTCCGGGGAGCTGAGGAACGAACGACCACCACCTGTAAAGCAGGGGTGAGCCTCGTGTCACTGGCTCAGTAGGGGTCACGCGGATCCCCACCAAGAAAAACACGCAGTAACACGCTAAAACAGCAGGCAAGCAACAGGTAGTAGTAAGGTAGGAAAGCTAAACTACAAAGCTGTAAAGGAAATAGAACAGGAAGCAGGAGTAGGAAACAAACTAAGGAAGAGGGAAAGGAAGAAGCCGTACCAGACAACGGCTACCGAACTAACCTCGGTACCCCAAACTACTCCAAACAAGGGCAGAAGAGCGACTCGGAGCTGACAGAGTCAGGAGTTGCCGAACTGCCGACGCAAGGAACCTACAAGATAAACATTACATCAAGTAAAGACAGAAGGGTGAGCTCTGAACTAAAGAAGTCAGAAGCTCACCGAACTGTCGACACGATGTCAAGCTCTAAAAGAAGACCTGCAAGGACAACAAGAAAGCCTAGGAAAACCTAGACAGATGACTGACACAAACGACGGATGACACGACAAGAATGTCGTTCACACTGCCGCATACACAACCTGAATGTCGTGCAAGTGACAGACACTGACCTCGAGTACAGCCACGGAAGGCTAACCCAGAAAGTCACGACGCACGAGAAACGCTGAGAGTCACACAACACGTGACTCAAAAGAGGAACGATCAGCTGCGTCCACTGACGTCTTACACTGCACCACAACTCACTCCACAAGTACGTCGACTACCAGCCAAACGTGGTCTACCACTCCTGAGGCCGAGTTGCAGGTCCACGTGGAAACCACCACTACAAGGACCAGTCAGGGTCACGCCCGTCGACGTGAGTCCAACGCCCCTGACTCCATGTGCACACACTGGCTATAGACCATTAAGCCAGGCCTCTAACTAGTATTCTCCCCCGTGGACCCTACGCTAAGGCCGGGAGCCCACGGAACCAGCTTAAAAATCGTGTCTCAGGGAGAAGTGCCCCGCTACAAGAGCCGTCACGCCGAAGTGTGCCGTAAGGCACCAACCAAAGAGGAGCCACAAAACCCGAAGACTCTAAAACACAAGCACTGGAGTACAGACGAGCCATACTACGTGCACCACGGCAGTACAGAAAACTGTTGACCACACCGGGCAAGGCAAACTAGACTTACAACTACAACGGTCCCTGAGTCCTATGACTCTGAGTCGAGATCGTCACACACAGCGGAACAAAGCCACCAATCGGTCTAATCCTAAGCCAGGGAAAATAACGCTCTGCGAGAACCAAGACACGGAGACCTGAGGGGACACTAAGAACCCTCAGCACACCTGGATGCGTAAATCGAGGTGAAATGGTACCTCGAAGCATCCAGAACCAATGTCTCGAATTGGACAAGGCCGTCGAGACACGACAAGACTTCCTGTCAACCATTAGGTGAACCCGGGTTGACGGGAACCAGACATAACACCGACAGACTCAGACGCTAATGCATTAACACATCCACTGCCACCGCAGCACAAGCAAGCAGAAACGACCAGAACAAGAGCGGCGGAGGATGACAACAACACTCTGGGCAGAGTAACCTGTCAGTCAACTACTAGAGAAACCCAATAGTCGAGAGACAACTGCTACGCAACCGGAGATAAGGACAATGGTAGCATCGAGATTGAGTCATTAGGGTACTGTCATAGTCTAGGAAAAGACCACAACCAGTCACCTAACTGACCAATCTAGACAACCACCGACAGACAGACACTACCCTAAACAAGGACCTAAGACAGACGGACACACAACACAGAACAAGCAAACGGCCGATACGGCCAACAGGACTATAAATTAGAGTATCTCATGTTTAATAGAATCACTTTTCATTACTCTGATGAATTGAATTTGCTTAGAATAGCATTTAGCATTCTTGCTCGCGTGCCCGTAAACTGCACGTCCCGATATTCCGCGTCGGGGCGTGACACTTAACCCCATACATGCTGCACGGACTTCACCCCCTGCATGGACTTAACCCCATTCATGCCGCATGGACTTAACCCTATACATGCTGCATGGACTTCACCCCCCATGCACAGTCTTAACCCCATACAACCTGAACGGACTTAACCCCATACATGATGCACGGACTTCATGCCCCTGCACGGACTTAACCCCATACATGATGCACAGACTTCACCCCCTGCACGGACTTAACCCCATACATGCTACACGGACTTCACCCCCTGCACGGACTTAACCCCATACATGACGCATGGACTTAATCCTATACATGCTGCATGAACTTCACCCCCCCTGCACGGACTTAACCACACACAACCTTCACAGACTTCCCCCCACATACACGGATCTTGCATGAATAACCTGCACGGACTTTGCCCTACACGCATGGACTTTGTATGAGCAACCTGCATGGACTTTGACCCCCAAACCTGTATGGTATTCATCTGAACATGCACGGACTTCGTCCCAACTGCACGGACTTGACCCCGAACATACACGAACTTCACCTCTTTGCATGAACAACATGCACGGACTTCGTCCCAACTGCACGGACTTCGTCCAAACATGCATGGACTTTGCCCAAAACCTACACGGACCTCGTCCCACTTTGCATGGACTTTGCCTGTGCATGCATGGACTTTGCTTGAACGTGCACGAACATGCATGAACTTTGCCCAAACCTACACAGACTTCGGCCATCATGCATGGGCCTGAACCCCAACATGTGCATGGACTTCGCCCAGCTTGCATGGACCTTATACCATCTGCACTGACCTTGCTCGCATGTGCACTGACCTCGCTCGCATGTGCACTGACCTCACTCACATGTGCACTGACCTTGCTCGTATGAGCACTGACCTTGCCTGTATGTGAACAGACGTCGCTCGCATGTGCTCTGACCTTGCCCTTTGCACCTTGCTCGTATGTGCACTGACCTTTCCTATACGTGCACTGACCTTACCTATACGTGCACTGACCTTGCCTATACATGCACTGACCTTGCCCTTTACACGTTCCGCATGTGCAATGGCCTTGCCTGTACGTGCACTGACCTTGCACATATGTACACTGACCTTGCCTATACGTGCACTGACCTTGCCCTTTGCACGTTTCGCATGTGCACTGACCTTGCCTGTATGTGCAATGACCTTGCCCTTTGCACTTTTCGCATGTGCACTGACCTTGCTCGCATGTGCACTGACCTTGCTCGTGTGTGCACTGACCTTGCCTGTATGTGCACTGACCTTACCCTTTGCACTTTCCGCCTGTGCACTGACCTTGCTCGTATGTGCACTGACCTTTCCTGTATGTGCACTGACCTTGCCTTTTGCAATATCCACATGTGCACTGACCTTTCTCGCATGTGCATTGACCTTGCTCGTATGTGCACTGACCTTGCCTGTACGTGCACTGACCTTGCTCTTTACACTTTCTACATGTGCACTGACCTTGCTCGCATGTGTGTTGACCTCACTCGTATGTGCACTGACCTTGCCTATATGTGCACTGACCTTGCCCTTTGCACTTTTCGCACGTGCACTGACCATGCTCGCATGTGCACTGACCTTGCCTGTACGTGCACTGACCTTGCCCTTTGCACTTTCCCCATGTGCACTGACCTTGCTCGCATCAAGCCCCTGACCACGTGTGCACACACTGGCTCTTGTCCAAGCCAGGCCTCTAGCTAGTATTCCCCCTCCGCAGGACGCTACAGTTGACCGGGGGCCCACGGAACTAGCTTAACAATCGTAAACCGGGAAGTGCCCCACCGTAAAGGTCGTCACATCGAAACGTACAGTAAGGCTACGACTAGTGGAGGATCACGAGACACAGACTCTAAAACGTGAGTGCTGGAGTATAGAAAGGTAAAGAAACACTTTCACATGTACTATGAAGCACCAATGGCAGTATAGAAAACTACCAACAGACTCAGGACAAGGCAACTAGACCTAAAATTACAACGATCCTTGAGTCTCACGACTCGGAGTTAAGATCGTCGTACAAAGCGAAACAAGTAGCCAATCGGTCTAATCCTAAGCTAGAGAAAATGACTCATCATAAGAAACGACTTACGGGGACCTGAGGGAACACCGAGAACCCTCAGTACACTTGCATACTACGTAGAACAAGGTAAGATGATACCTCACGGCATCCAGAACCATGTCTCGAACTGGACAGAACTGCCAAGACACACACGAGGTCACCTATCAACCACTAGGTCACACCGGGTTGGCCAAAACCAGACAATGACATTAAAAAGTAGTACAGAAGACTGCCCACGACAAGAACACTCCTGGCCATCTTATATCATGGTCATGGCCCTCATAGGACATCAAGAGACATCCATGGGACAACGGGCAAACCATAAGGTCAAGCCAAGATATACGAAAACTGGAACATCGGGAAACGACACTCAGACACCGCCCTAGGACACATGCCTAAGATAGACAAACACGAGATAGGCCATCACGACCAACGGACGAGACAACGGACAAGACTCACTGGGCGGTCAGAAGAAGGCCGCTCGGTGAAATGAACGGTCCAGATGGGAGCCGTTCAAAGAGGGATGAACGGTCTATAACGGACCATTCAAGGGGGATGAATGGTTAGGTGCCAACCGCTCAAAAGAACTGACCCCTAGACACTCAAAGGGATGGATGGTTAGGGCTGGGCCGCCCCAAGGCTAGAGCGGTTAAGGAGTAGCCACTCAAGCCAACCGACCTACTACAGTGTCGGTCAGAATAGTTTTAACCAAATGCTAATCTGAACCGACACAAAACTATTGACTAAAGGTCAACTGGGATAAGTGGGCAGGACCTGGCCGCTCAACCCAACGGGAAAGATGAACGGCTGAGGACCAACCGCTTACGGAGGGATGGGTGGACCTCTCCTAGCCGCTCAATCCCCAGAGCGGTCTATCGACTGACCACTCAGCCTAAAATCGAGACACGTCAAATGGTTCGAAACCAGCCACCCTTGCACCTTAAGTGGTTGCCATTGAACTGCGAAGGCATTACGGCGAGCAAAAGGTGGGATCGGCCCGATCATGGCCTTTCCAGGCCCCGTTCATTCCGAAACGAAGGGGATACAATGGTGATAGTCATACACAACACATAGACTCCAACGAGAGTCATATCAACTGAGAAACGACGAGAAATAGGCAATTCTACGGAATAAACCCAAATGGAGTAACCAGACTTCCTGGGCTCCTAATGGTCCCGAATGACCGTCAATCGACACGAAACTAGCATCAATGGAACGCAGACGTTCCAAGGAGTCGAACAGTACTAACTGTTCCGAAAACCATCAACATTTTTCGGTGAAGACTTTGAACTCACAAAAACCACAACGAGCCTAAACTCGCTTATTCTCGCACTGTAGCAACCCTGAATTATGGAAAATAAAAATATTAAGAAATGTTAAATAGCGACTTCGCCCGGTTGACCTAGGAATTCTATTTCTTTGAGATAGATCATGTTCCTAGAAGCAGCAATGCCCAGGCTGACGCCCTGGCAAAATTGGCTGCGGCCATTAAGCTATCACCCGAGGGTGAAGTCGGCATCACCTTCAAGCACAGAAGACTGATGCCGAGCTCACTCGAAGGCAACTCCGATCTCACTATCTACGAGGTCCAAGACCCCGACCGGGACACTCTTCCAGAAGAAGAAGATTGGCGTGAGCCTATCATCAAGTTCAAGAAGGGATGGCTCCCTCCAGACTGGGCTCAAAGGGTCCAATTACTTCGCCGAGCAACATCATATGAGTTAATTGGCGACTCCCTGTACTGGCTCACCCACGAGAAGGACAAGTCCCTCCTCTTGAGATGCGTCTCCCCAGCAGAGGCTCGAGCCATCATGCGTGAGGTTCACTCTGAGCTGTGCAGCACACATCAGGCCGAAGACAGAATGAAGCACAACATCAAGCTCAAAGACTTCTACTGACCTACCATGTAGGCAGACTATATCCAGTACACTCGTACATGCCATCAATGCCAAGCCTTTGGCCCGGTCCCCAGAAGGCCTCCTAATACACTATGTCCCATAGCTGCCACCTGGCCATTCGCAGAGTGGGGTATGGACATCGTGGGGCCTTTCCCACCATCATCCAAGGGGCACAGGTACATCCTGGCTGCCACCGACTACTTCTCTCGCTTGGTGGAGGCCCTTCCCTTGCGAGAAGTCACCGGCGAGGTGGTCGTTAGATTTGTCCAACACCACATCATTTATCGTTTCGCTACTCCCAATCACATAATGTCTGACAATGAAACATCCTTCAAGAACAAGGCTGCATACCAACTGGCAGCCAAATTTCACATTGACTAGAGAACCTCCTCAGTCAACAACACACAGGACAATGGCTTGGCCAAAGCTTTCAACAAGACCCTCTGCAAGCTCCTGGCTAAGATTGTTAGCCATCAAAAATGTGACTGGAGTGAAAAGGTCTTCGAGGCATTATGGGCCTACCAGACGATCTACAAAACCCTTGCGGGGTGTTCACCATTCTCCCTTGTCTACGGAGCCAAAGCTGTCATCCCCATTGAGATCCAGTTGGCATCATACCGTGTGGCTGTACATACAGGCCTGGCCGGCCCTGATGAAAATGAATACCAGAGAAGGCTGGAAGAGCTCGCCGATCTGGAAGGTAGACGGCTTGAGGCCTATAAGCACCTGCAAGTATACCAGGCTTGCATGGCGCGAGCCTATGGTAAGCTCATCAAGCAGTGAGCTTTCAAGCAAGGCGACCTCGTCATGATTAAGGAAAGGGAAGTCATGGCGGGCCATTCCAGTGGCAAACTTTAGCCGAATTGGCGAGATCCGTATATCATCTGTGATGCATATGAGGGCGGGGCCTACATGGTCATAGAACACAAGGGCCACAAGCCCTTTCCTCCTCTCAATGGCAAGCACATCGACCTATATTATGCACCAGAACATGAGTTTGTGCACCACTCAGACTAGGACGCACTCCCAGCCGCACCTAGCGGGACCGGTCTTCTCTCGTAAAAGATCGAACCAGTCACCGCTCCCAGCTCCTCTTCCCAGTCAAGCAATAGGGCCCTCCAAGCCCCCCCCGAACTGTTATCATATATTTTTGGGAGCCAATCTCCCACCTTCGGCCTTGTGACAATAGGAGTAAGGACACCTCTGCATCGACCACAACCCAGCCATTAGGCTCCCAGGTAAGTAAAAACTAAAAAAAGAAAAAAAATCAAAATGGGGTTAAAAATAGAGATATCGTGAATGAATCCCCTTATAAAATCGACTGATTAAAATCTTGAAGCCAGTGAACAATTGCAGAATTATAGATTCACTTCGATACCTGAGATGCTAACTGAGTGACTGATAGAATACTAAAGGAACAATATTAAAAGGACTCTAAATGTCAATATCAAATAGATAGCGTGCAACATAAATCCTCACTAAGTGGTAAGATGAGAAACAAATGATCGTCCCTGAGCAAATGATCCAACAGCTGGATCGCTAGAATGCAAACTCCTAAACAAGTCTAAGCAGTAGATAGAACCGTAGATGGAGCGATCCTAGGCATTCATGTAGTGCCGAAGACCCGAAGATTCAAACCACACAAACTTCAAGGGTTTTTTAGATGGTTCAGTCTGCAACCCATAGACCTACGTCCATCCCCCACTCAAACTAGAGTGAGGCTTCCCGTTGATGCACAGCTTAACCATTGGGCCTCACAGCGTGCCTACATCAGCTGACGAACAATTGGGCATTACAGCTTACGCCAACCGCTGACTTACAGCTTGACCGTTGGGCGTTACAGCTTTACCGTCCAGAGGAATCGTCCACTGCAACCGCTGGGGCTTATAGCTTTAACAATCCAGAGGAATCCTCCTCCACAACTGCTGAGCAACACAGCTTGCTCTGCTGACGAACAGCTTGAAATAAAGATAAAAAGGAAACAAGAAATGGGGAGAACACAGTGACTGAAAGCTATAAATAAAAGCACAGCACGACAGATGTGGCTCTCAAGGAGCTGACTGGCCTGGATTTGCTCCACGGTCCAGTAGAGATTGATCTTTAGATGATTCTAGTCTTCTTCTTCTTCTTCTCAAACTCTCGATCTCTCTCTTTCTGTCTTCTTCTTCTTCTTCTCTACTGCTCACACTTTTTCTCTCTCTCGAACTCTCCTTTTCTTTTCTCTACTCTACTCCTCTCTATTCCCAAACAATTCTTCTTAGTTTCACCAGAGAGAGTTGTCTTCTTGATTTGCAGAAGGATGACTTATATACTCCCTCAGATTGAATTCATGTGCTCATGCCCCAGGCGTGTGGAGAGAACACTCCCGCCTGGAAGCTTCAGGAGAGTCCTACCACATGTCAGAATCTCACAGCTTGGCTATCCACATGGCAACATCTACGAATAGGGATCTGCCTTGGATCACATGCCAGTTATCTGCTCTTCAGATCTCACGTGCCCTTGTTCTTTAGTGCCTGGTGAGTTTGGTACTCAGGTGCCCATGAGATGCTCGAACTATAGCTTCCCTTGCTTGATCACTTGTGTGCATAAGTTCCATAGACTGCATGACACACCGAGCTTGTTCTATACGAAACAGGGCATTGCACCGACCTGGTTGTGCTGTCCTAGTAGAATGGTCATGCTGGTGACAGCATTGCACCGAGCTTGTCCTTTCGGAATCAACCATTGCATCGACCTGATTGTGCTGGCTGAGACAATGCACCAACATAGATTGTAGTCCTGAGAAATGGTTTTCACTGATTGGCTTCTCCCAAGGTCACGCGTTGCACTGAGCTTGCTAGGTGGTTGTACTGGCAAAGGCATTTCATTGACCTGCTTGTGCTAAGAAGGAATGCTACAACTTTGAAGCTCATCCGTATAAAGATTTGCTCGCACAACATATGAATGCACCAACTCAAAGACACATGCCTGCCATGTGCACAAACTCAGTAGAGATAAGGAAATAATGCACAGGTATGAACAGACTTTATGCACACGAAGGAAGAGATGCACCGACTCAATTACGTGCCACATCATAAGATACCACAACATAGGATGCACACCCAGCCAGTCTTAAGCCCCCGTTCGGCACCGCGGCCATGGCCCACGCCACGGAGGGGGGGGGGGGGATCTTCTATAAAACACACATGCATTCATATCACGCATCGACTCGGGGACCGACTAGCACGTCAGAATTGTCCCGTGGCATGCACCTATTGTACCCTGGCCTCCACGGCCCGTCTGTAAAAATATATACATCTCAGTGTTACACCGCCAATTGGACGTATGCTCTCGCATCCACGTTTGGGCCTCCAGCAACCCTCTGTGTCACCTAGCGTGAACCCCCAGCCAACACAACCCAGTCTGAGACGAACCTACAGCTGCAAAGTGCTCTCGGGTCTTCATCCTGGGCTTCAGGAATATAGACTCTGCTTCGGCATGGAACGAAGGTCTTCAGATTCAATCCGATGTAAATAAACACCGACTGCTTGTGGTCAGTGGGGAAAGACGTCCTGTACCTGGCTCCTCACAATCGCCTACGCACTCACACCCACAGAACCGTCCTCCCCTCCACGTGTCGCTCACGCCCTGAGTCCATGTGCCACGCCCTGGCGGTGCATCCCCAGTTAAATGTTTGGTTCCACGGGTGATTGTCGAGAAATTGACTGGCATGCCCGCATCCCAGCCACGTTTCCCCCTTTACCCGGAAACTCCCTGTGCCACTCGGTCTCCCCTCGACTCTCTGTAAAAGGCGAGTGCACGGTGTCGCTTTGAGATGGATACTGTCATGAGAGGGGGTGCCCGAGGCCCCTTATCTTCTGGCATCTGCCCCATAGCTATATCCTACCCCTCACTCCGGTCATCGTACACACCGCTCCGTGGGCCCGTCGTCACGAACGCGCACGCCGGCGAACTCCCGGGGTGGAACACCAAACAAGCTCAAACAAATATGGGTGCCCAAGCAAAGGCGGGCCCCAGTCGCTATTCAACTGGAGCCTATTCAGGATGATAGGTTCAATGAAGAAGAAGAAGAAGAAGAAGAAAAGAGAATAGAGGTGCCAGCTCCAACACCTCACAGACCGGCCTTCTAGGGCTATGCCTGATAGGCAAAGGTCTATGCCTCCGATCGAAGATGTGTCAAGATAGTTGAACAACGACAGTTTGTTTACTAGTGGTCGGCTCAGCACAAGATGTCACCATCTGCACTTTGCCCCACAGATGGGCATGATGATATTACCCAGGCCGTACGAGGATATTTTCGAGGCCTTAGGAACACCCATCAAGAGACACAGTCGCTCTTGGAGGTGATGAGCACTCCAAAAGGTGAAGACCGGGGAGTACAAGTTGACTCGGAAGAGACCACAGATGAATGGTCCAGTTGCTATAGACCATCTTCCCATGAACAAGCTACACCGACGGTCTCGGTGTTCGACAGGCTAACCTTCCTTGGGCAGCTAGCTAGGAGGGTGATACAGAGGGATAGACTGATGGGTCATCACCACCCGATCCCACACTCAGGGCCCGTCTCCTTGCACTGAGTGCATCCAGCATGGTCTAGTTATTTATTTTTGAGTCCTATGTAATTTTTATTTGAGTCATGTCATTGAATTTTCCTTTCATTTGACTCAAGTACCTAGGTTAAGAGTCATTTACATAAGTCATATGCCAATTGGGCCATTAGATTAGCTAATTGGACCCAATTTATTGAGCTAGGCCCAGGGGCGCCCCTTTCCCTTTGGTAGTCTGGTCATTGGTCCAAAATTAAGGGGCTTTTTGTAAAATGTAAGTTTCCTATAAATAGGACCCCATACCCCCCTTGGAGAACTAATGAATGAATGAATGAGAATTTAAATTTTGAGTTTTTCACTGACCATCAGAGTTTGAGGTATGTGTTTACTCAGAAGGACCTTAACCTCAGGCAGAGGAGGTGGATGGAGTATATATATGAAGGACTATGACTTCACCCCGTCTTATCAGCCGAGCAGGATGAATGTCGTTGCCGATACCTTGAGCAGGAAGGTCGTGGTCAATATGATGATATTGAGGAAGTGGAGGCTCTGGGAACAAGTGTCGGAAGTAACATTCAGGCTTAAGGTTCCTCGAGAGCCAGGGTCAGCTGTGCTCGCGAGCTTGACTGTCACCCCAACCATCCGTCGTCAGGTGACAGAGGCTCAGCATGCAGACCCTGAGTTGCCCCAGATTTTGGCTATGGCCGATGTGGAACTCAGCGAGGATGGTGCTGTGAGGTTCTGAGGTAGGCTGTACATCCTAGCCGAGGAGTAGGTGAGACATGCAGTGTTACTTGAGGCTCATGGTAGCAGGTACACTATGCATCCGGGCGCAACGAAGATGTATTGGAACCTGAGGAGACAGTTCTGGTGGCCTGGTATGAAGAGAGATATTGCTGAGTTCGTGGCCAGGAGCCTGACCTGTGAGTAGGTGAAGGCGGAGCACCAGCGACCTGGAGGTATGCTTCAGCTCTTGGAGGTTCCCACGTGGAAATGGACCATGTGACCACGGATTTTGTGGTGGGGTTGTCGAGGACTCCGAGTGGGCATGACAGCATTTGGTTGCTCGTGGATAGGCTGACGAAGACGGCTCAATTGTTACCGATCAGAGTCAGCTAGAGTGTGCCCAAGTTGGCACATCTTTGTGTGGAGTGGATCATACCTTTGCATGGAATCCCTATTTCCATTATGTCAGATCGAGATCTGCATTTCACATCTGGATTCTAGAGGAGTTTCCATAGAGCTCTAGGCATCGAGTTAGCTTTTAGCTCGGCTTATCATCCTCAGTCGGACGGTCAGTCAGAGAGGACCATCCAGATGCTAGAGGACATGTTACCTGGAGTGGCAGGGGAGTTGGTTTCACCACCTACCTTTGGTGGAGTTGCCTACAACAACTGTTATCATTCAAGCATTGGGATGGCTCCTTATGAGGCGTTGTATGGGCGACCGTGTCAGACTTCACTCGATTGGTTTGAGGTTGGTGAGCGTGTTTTGACGGGACCAGAGTTGGTATAGCAGTGTGTGAATGTCGTGCACTTGGTCCGTCAGAACATGTTCGAGGCCCAGAGTCGACAGAAGAGCTATGCTGACAGGAGGAGGCAGCCCCTTAGTTTCACCGTTGGCGATCGTGTATTCTTGAGAGTTTTTTCGATGAAGGGGGTGATGCGCTTTGGCCAGTGTGGGAAGTTGAGTCTCTGCTATGATGGTCCTTTTCCCATCATGGAGCGCATTGGCAAGGTTGCTTATCGGTTGCAGTTACCCCCTGAGTTGGTGTCCGTGCATGACATGTTCCACATCTCGATGTTGAGAAAGTATATGCCCAATGACTCTCATGTGTTGAAAGATTCTGTTTGGCCCGTGGTGACTCCCGATCTATCTCTTCCGGAGTTCTCCATCCGTATTGAGGATCGGTGAGAGTAGCACCTGCGGAACAAGGTGATTCCCCTGGTTAAGGTGGTGTGGCAGCGGCACTCTGGCGGTGAGGCTTCTTGGGAGCGTGAGGATGAGATGCGTCAGCAGTTCTCGTACCTATTCGAGTGAGTTTTCCTTCTTTTTCCCCCTGTACTTTATTTTTTAAATTTCAAGGATGAAATTTATTTAAGGGGGGAGGGCTGTAATATCCCGGACCCTTCGGATCCTTCTTCTCGGGTCCCAGATCCTGACTCTATGAAGGATGCTAAAGCAAGGATTCAAGGGTGAGGTGGGGTGATGTAGCTGCTCGTTGGGGTCCTTGACTCGAACCTTGAATGATGTAGATCTTGGAATTCAACCTAGATGAAGTAGGTTTGAGGATGGTGAAGTTGGGCTACAGGACCACTGGAATGAAGGCTAGGAGCTGGAGTCTAGTGGTTGGGTGTTTCCTTGCCTTAGAACTGGGACTTTCGCACCAGGTGGACACTGCTAGCTTTCGTGGCTTCTGTAGGCTCGGCTCTTTGCATCCTCAGCCGCCTTGTCGGTGTTGGTCATCGGGGGTTGGAATGGCCGGTGAGGTTGTCCTCCAAGTCTTCTATGAAGGAAGACTTGGGTGATGATGATGGAAGCAAGAGGGCACCAGAGGGTAGATTGGTGTCTATTTTGCTTTAGGAACTTTTGATCACGACTAGGTCCCTGGCCGTTCAGATGACAGAAGCGGCGGCTGGAGATGGAGATGCTTAACTTCCAATGGCATTGGGCAACCGGGACAAGCACAAGCCGAGAACCTAGTGAGCCCAGGGTGGAATGTGTCAGAACTTCTGACAGAGGTCATGAGGGGACCTCGTCAGACTTCTTCAACAGACCATCCTAGGTGGCTCCACTACTAAGGGTATCTCACCCGACTTCTTCTTGAAAAGAAAGTTCTCACCGGGGTGATATTCTTTGGGAGAACCCTTCGACGCTCAAGTTAGTAGGTGTATTAGTAGGAAGGGTTCTTAGGCATGGTGAGCGTCCATGGTCTGGCAGAGCAATCTGGTGGAAGTGAGGAAGGAGAAGAGGAGCTTTCACTAGAGGGGCGTTGCTTTTTGGTAGGGTTCTCAGGGCGGTGTCATATATCTAGGGTATATTGCCTCTATTGCATCTATGTCGTGTGTGTGTACTTGGAGAAGGTTGTAGAGACCTCCTTATATAGGTGCTTGGGGTGATCATGCTAAGGAGGCTGGCAATTCTTTGATAGGACTATACAAAATGGCTGACATTTTGGAGTGACACAAGTTACGAGATGAGGAATGTGTTGCAACATCAAAAAGGTGGGAAGCTTTGCTGACGTTGGCAACCCATAATGACGACTTTACTCCTTGAAACCATGCGACTTGGACCAACTTCTACAAAATGAAGGCCCCGTGGCTAATCTTAGGGCTACGTCTGCATTTTCATGTGCCTCAGTTGGTAGGTACGGTGGCAGTTGCACTTCTTGAGGGATACATACCTGACTTTTATTCCTTCTTCAAGATCCTTCATTTTGATCGATGTGACTTGACTTGTCATTAAGATTTGAACTTTCTAATGGGGTGCCCTGGGCCAACACCATCATGCTGGACTTATATTGCCGAGAAGGGCTTGAAGCTTTCTGGAGGGCTAGACCGAAATAAGGCATTCCATTGGCTCAGGATTGAGCCAAGTTTCCTTGGTGACTGGGCATCTGGGCCAAGTTCTTGAGCACTCGAGATTGGGCTAATTGGCCACCTTAGTGCTCAGACCATGGGATTGAGCTCTGGCTATTGATGACCAGGCCGAGGTCTTTCAACAGAACAGGGTCGAGCAGGTGATCGAGGCCTTCTATTGACTAAGGGTTCGAGCTCAGGCTCTCTCAATGGCTTTCCAAGACTAAGGCCCTTGGTGTCAAACTATTGTTTAGGATATAGTCAAGGCTTACTGCTATCTCTTTGACGAAGCAAAGGTCTCTCTCGGGGTTGAGTTAATACTCTGTCCCCTTGATGGCTCGGGATCGGGCTACTCTGGCCAGCGAGATGGGTAGTTGAGTAGGGATTCTTCTGTGACTCAGGATCGAGTGAGGGTCAAGAATGCACCAAGGCTTGAGCTCAAGTCAACACCCAAGAGTGTCGTATGCCGACACATTGGGGCTTCACACTATTTTCACAAGACTTTCCTCCTAGTCTGACACCTAGCGGAGGGGCTCATTCAACATGTGGGATGCACTGGGCTTGGCAGTATCTGCTGGGCCCTTAGGTGCTCTAAGTGGGCTGGGTGTCCTTAGTGGACTTTTTAAATGGTCTAACTTTAATGGCCTATACTTGGGACTCCTAGGCAAGGCCGTGTTATTGGGCCTCATTTTGGGAGGAAAAAAAATCACCCTTTACACTTGCACCATCCCGCTCCTAAGTTAGATTCTGCTTGGGAGTAGGTCACATACTCGGCTTCGCACAAGCAGTGAGGGGCTTATGCCTTCCTCTATTTGCACCGAGGGTCTAATGCACTCCTCTTTGTTTTCTCGAGTGGCTAATGTACTCCTCGTCGAGGGGTTCATGTGCTCCTCTTTTCGCATTGAGGGGCTAAGGCACTCCTTCCAATTTTTCGAGGGACTTAGGTTCTCCTCGTCGAGGGGCTCAGGCGCTCCCCTTTTTCACCAAGGGTGCACTCCTCTTTGGTTTTCTAAGAGACTAATGCACTCCTCATTGAGGGGCTAAGGTGCCCCTCTTTTCACATCAACGGGATAACACAAGCCTCTTTGGTTTTCTGAGGGACTAAGGTACTCCTCGTTGAGGGGCTGAGGCACTCTAATTTTTGACCGAGGGGTTAAGGCACTCCTCTTTGATTTTCCGAGGGACTAATGCACTCCTTATTGCTATTCTTGAGGAGGTTTAACTGCTATCCATAAATTGAATTCTAGGTTGGCAAAACATGCTTCTCCCTTCATATGTTTTGTCTCTCTTTCCTTTTGGTCAGAGCTGGCATGGCAAACTATGACTTCTTGGTCGGTTCCCACAGACGGGGCCAAGCTATTGAGGTCATGATCTTGCAGCTGCTCGGGACTGTTGGATGATCCAGAGATTTATGTGATGGCAAGAACTGATCCTTGCCTAGCCACCTTGTCAGCTGTTGGCTTTGGGAGAGAGAAGAAGAAGAATAGGGGAGAGCTTTTTCAGGAAAAATAATATTTTATGCAAAGGTGTCTTACATAGCCCAATTTTTCGTCACCAAAGGTGGGTTACATGGTCTGGTCGAGCCAAGGTACAAAGCATGATAAAAGGAAGAAAGACTTACGTACAAACTTGAAAAAAGGGAGGGGAGGTTCTCATATAGAACTGAGGAAGACCTTGAAAAAAGGGAGGGGAGGTTCTCATAGAGAACTGGGGAAGACCACCGCTAGCCAAGGCTTATGGAAGGATATGACGTAGGGGTGAAGTAATCATGCTCTTTCACTAGATCGTCGATGACATGCTAGTCGGGAGGTCCCTTGAGGCATCCGAAGGGCTTGGGCATTGGTCAACCTGATCTCCATGGTCCATCTAAACATCCGAGTACCGGAGGTTCGATGTTAGGCTCTTCAGAAGGGAGGTTGCCGATGGTCATCGACGGAGGTCTATAGGCATTGTGAACTGGTGAGGTGAGGGTGACATCGTTCAAAGCTCGGTGGCTTGATGATGTGTGAGTTTTACATCTTCCAAGATGTTCTCCAAGTGTCGGTTGTTGACCAGTTCTGCAAGGGACCTGACTCTACGAAGGATGACAGAGCAGCGATTCTGAGGTGAGGTTGGGTGATGCAACTCTTTGTTGGGGTCCCTGAGCCGAACCTTGAACGATGTAGCTCCTAGAGTTCAGCTTGGATGGAGTAGACTTCAGGATGGCATTGTTAGGCTATGGGACCATCAGGAGGAAGGTTGGGAGTCGAGAGGAAGCCAGAGCCTAGTGTTTGGGTGTTTCCTTGCCTTAAGACTTAGACTTTCACACCCGGAGGACACCGCTGGCTTAGTGGGTTTTGTAGGCTCGACTCTTTGCAACCCCAGTTGCCTTGTCGGGGTTGGTCATTGGGGGCTGGAATGGATGACATGCTTGTCCTTCAGGTTTTTATGAAGGAAGACTTGGGTGATGATGGTGGAAGCAAGAGGGCACCAGAGGGTAGATTGGCACTAGTTCTGCTTTAGGAACATGTGGTCGCGATTAGGTCCCTAGTCGTTTAGGTGATAAAAGTGTCAGATCCTTCAATTCTGATGGTGTTAGGTGATTGGTGCGAGTGCGAGCCAAGAACTTGGTAAGCCTAGGGTGAAATGTGTCAGAACTTTTGACCGAGGTCTTGAGGGGACCTCCTCAAACTTCTTCAATAGACCATCCCAGGTGACTCCACTATTGAGGGGATCTCACCAGATTCCTTCTTGCATAGAAAGTACTCACAGGGTGGATGTTCCCCAGGAGAACTCTCTGATGTTCAAGTCAGTAGGCATATTAGTGGGATAAGGAAGGGTTTCAAGGCTTGGTGGGCATCCATGGTCTACCAGAGCAGCCTGGCAGGGGTGAGGAAGGAGAGGAGGAGCTTTCGGACCGGCCGATCCGATCCGATTCTGATAACACTGCAAGAAACCAATTAAGCGACATCGATCCTCACCCATATAAAGTTATCCATCGGCATGCCCGAGCCCAGAGACACGGTGGATGTTATTGTTGAGATGGGGGCACTGCCAAGACCACGATCACGCGCACACACACAAAGCACAAGAGTGAACGAGAGAGAGATTTAATTAGAGAGAACGACTACGTACATCTTCCTCCGTCGTGATGATTCACCGAACACCCAATGCCCTCGATCGGTATAAGCCACCCGTACGTTTACAGTCATACTAATTAATTTACGGAAGAAGACGATCTAGCAATCTCCTAATCCCATTAGACACCCCATATATAACAGGTATATAGGGTGGGCTGCAGCTTTGCTATAACTCATCCCTGGCAGAAGAAGGTGGTCTGCACGCCGGCGACACGCTCAGGCTCTCCAGCCAGACCTGGTCCCGGACGGTGGAGTCGGCGTCGTCGTTGCGGTGCCACGACCAGTGCGCGTGCGTCCGGTTGGCCACCCTCAGCCGCCCGTGCCCGAAGCTCGCCTCCCGGAATGCCGACAGCTTTGCCGACTCGTGGTTCTTGTCAAAGCTTCATCAGTTTTAACAGAACCAAGAAAAAATTGCTTAAAATCAGAACCCAAGTACGTATAGTCTTATTGTCGTCGTGATTAATTTCGTTTCCTGGCAAGAAACGTCTCTTCTTATATACGTACGTCAAGGCTAGACCTTCCCGGTTTCCTCCATCGCCAATGGTGATGTAGAGAGGGCCGCATGGGTTGGCAGCGTTGTCGTAGATCCTCGTCTGCACGGACATGGATATGGTGCTGGCAGCATGAGGCCTTCATAGCATAACAGATCGATGAAAGACGTAAGTTCTTCTAATTAGCTAGTTTGATGATGCATGCTTACAAAACGCTCGTAAGCGTGGACATGGCCGGCGAAGACGGCGTCGACGCGGGCTTCATAGAGCAGCTCCTCCATGGCCTTCCTCATGTCCTCTCCTTCCCCCTGGTGGGCGTTGTTGGTGTTATACCAGGGCGCGTGGAGCAGCACCACCAGCCACGGCGTCTTCGCCCGGTTGACCTTGGCGAGGTCGGCGACGAGCCACTTGTACTGGTTGGAGGCAGCGTCGTAGTCGGTGTAGGAGCCCAGCATGACGACGTGCACGGCGCCGGCGACGTCGAAGGAGTAGTAGAGGTTGGAGGCGGAGCCGCTCTCCTCGTACGGCATGCGCCAGCGGGCGTTGTAGGCCTCGAACTCGCGGCAGTGGAGGATGGGGAAGGCCTCGATCTCGTGGTTGCCCTCTGTGACCATCCACGGCCGGCGGCTGGCGTGGGGCTGGACGAACCGGCCGAAGGTGTCCCACAGAGGCTGCTGGCCGTCGGCGTAGGAGAGGTCGCCGGGGAGGAGGAGCATGTCGTAGTCGCTGCTGTTGGCGTGGATCAGAGTTGACGCGGTCCATTCTGTCTGTCCTAGGTCTCCTGTAAGAAACACGCGCGTCACGAAGAAGAGAGATGTTCATAAGCCGATGTTAAAGGATTAAGAAGCCCAAGATTGAATGGCCCGTTATGACTTTTTTTGGGGTGGATTGATTTCATAATGGAGTAATCGAACGTATACCCTAAAATCTTACATATTCCATCTATATCTCTATATTCTTTATATTATCATAGATACCCCCATAATAACTATACTTCAACATGTATATATATATATTTATCGTTACTTAGCATTTTTTAATTTAATTTTAGCTAGGTTAAGATGGGAAAAATGAATCTATCCTTACGCTATCATCAAAACAGAATCATCAAAACAGAATATGATATGTTGCTATCATCAAAGCTAGACAACATATGCACAACACGTAGGCCTCGCTTTGACTGGAGTAGTTTGGTGCCGTTGGCACAGCGGTGACCGGAGTAGGTGGGTAGTTGGGTCCCATGAGGCACTGTTGTGATGGAGGTTGTTGAGTGGTCGGGCGTCGCAGGCCCCGACGTGACTGGGGTAGCTGGAAGTCGGGTGCCGAGGGCACCGTTGTGAGTAAGGTTGTTGAGTGGTCGGGTGCCACGGGCCCTGACGTGACTGAAGTAGCTGGCAGTCGAGTGCCGGGGGCACCGTTGTGACTGAGGTTATTGAGTGGTTGGGCGCCGTGGGCCCCGATGTGACTGGAGTAGCTGGCAGTCAGGTGCCAGGGGCACCGTTGTGATGGAGGGAGTTGAGCGATCGGGTACCGCGGGCCTCGATGTGATTGGAGTAGTGACAGTCAGGTGTCGGGGGCACGGTTGTGACTGAGGGAGCTGGGCAATCAGGTGGCACGGGCCTCGATGTGACTGGAGTAGCTGGCAGTCGGGTGCCGAGGGCACCATTGTGACTGAGGGAGATGAGTGATCGGGTGCCACGAGCCCGATGTGACTGGAGTAGTTGACAGTCGGGTGCTGGGGGCACTATTTTGACTGAGGGAGCTGAGCGATCGGGTATCGCGGGTCCTGATGTGACTGGAGTAGTTGGCAGTCGAGTGTCGGGGGAACCATTGTGACTGAGGGAGCTGAGCGATCGGGTGTCACGGTTCCTGATGTGACTGGAGTAGCTGGCAGTCAGGTGCCGGGGGCATCGTTGTGGCTGAGGGAGCTGAGTGATGGGGTGCTGCGGGCCCCGATGTGACTGGAGTAGCTGGCAGTCGGGTGCCGGGAGCACCGTAGTGACTGAGGGAGTTGAGCGATTGAGTACCACGGGCCTTGATGTGACTGGAGTAGCTGGCAGTCGGGTGCTGGGGGCTCTATTGTGACTAAGAGAGCTGAGCGATCAGGTACCACGAGCCCCGATGTGACTAGAGTAGCTGGGCAGTTGGGCACCGAGGGCACCGTTGTGACTGAAAGAGATGGGCACCGTTAGACCTCGATGGACGTGCTCGGGGCCCGTTGACAGAGGTAGGGGCCTAACACTTCATCTTGCGCCAGGACTTGTGAAGTATGCCCATTGTCTGGGTAACAACACTAAGGGCACACTTATCGGGGTAACATCAAGGTGGCGTACGATCACTGAGGTGGGGAGCCAGACAAGGTGCTTCGATTGAGTCGGGTCTGATGGCGCACGATCATTGAAACAGAGACTAGATAGGGTGCTCTCATCAAGTAATGTCCGTGTCGTGCACGAACATCGAGGTAATGATCAGGCAAGGTGCCTCAATTGAGGAACATTTGATGGTGCACAATCATTGAGACAGGGACTAGTAAGGGCGATCTCATGAAGTGACATCTGGGTCATGCCCGAACATTGAGGCAGGGCTGAGCATGGTGCTCCCATGTGACATTTGGGTGCCGTGCATGATTATCGAGTTAGGGCCAGTCAGGGTGCTTCGTCAAGTAACATCTAGGGTCGTGCATGACTATCGAGATAGAGTCGAGCGTAGTGCTTTCATACAGCAGTGCCGAGGTCTTATGCAATTGTCAAAAATGATACCCAGATAGGGCATGCTCATCAAAGCTGAGGCCGCACTTAAGGGGGTTTGTGTCTTGGCTAAAGAGCGGAGGGGGCGCAATTATGCGGCAAGCCCTCATCGTAAGCCTAGTGAACACAAAAGCAGCCAACCGCCACTTTTTAAGTCAATCTTAGAAAAGATGGTGGCCCCACTCATCATGTCAAGCATGTCATCAAGACGGGGAATGAGAAATCTGTACTTGACAGTGATCTTGTTGATGGCGCGACTGTCAACACACATCCGCCAGGTGCCATCTTTCTTGGGTGTGAGCAAGGCAAGGACAGCACATGGACTTTTGCTCACCCTGAGAAAGCCTTTTTGAATAAGGTCATTGACAATTCTTTGGAGCTCAGCATGCTCCTTGGGGTTCAATCTGTAATGGGAAAAGTTGGGTAGGGTGGACCCAGGGACAAGGTCAATGGCGTGTTGTACATCACGCATGGGAGAGAGTCTAGAGGGCAAGTCCTCGGGGAAAATGTCTTGGAAGTTCTGCAGGATTGCCTGGACTTCAGGTGGGACTGAGACTTGGGACTCCTCGGGTGTGATGGTGACGACAACAGTCCAAACAGGGGCACCCTCGGCAACCTCTCTAGTCAGCTTACGAACACCTATGAAGTTAAGGCGCCTAACTGGGTCATGCTCAACCTTAGGGATCTTAGGAATGGGTGTGACAGGTGTAGGAGAAGAGGGAATGAGAAGTTTCCCGTTATTGGGAGTTCGGGGACTCTTGAATCTTGGGGGTTCCAGTGGGGGTGGAAGTGGAATTCTTTCTCGAAGTCACCTTTGGGGGTGTCGGGTACAATTGAATCTTCTTCCCGTTGTGGGAGAAGGAACACTAATTGGACTGACCAAATGTAGTAAGGTCTACATCATAGATCCATGGTCGTCTTAGGATGATGCTCCCGACCTTCATAGGCACTACATCGCATAGGATTTGTCCTTGGTAGGATTGGAATTGGATGTGAATGACACATGTAGTGGTGACTGGGATAGAAGTGTCGTCAACCCAAGCCACGTTGTATGGCTTAGGATGAGGATGTGTAGGTAGAAGTAGACGGGAGACAAAATCTGAAAAGACTGCATTGATACAACTCCCGTTGTCAAAGATCACCTTGCAGGGTTGGGATTTTACCATGATGTAGGTTTGGGAGATGGAGGTTCGACGTCAGTCGTCCTTCTGGGGGTTTGTTAGGATGCAGCGGACTACACCCAATCGTCCATGGTTAGAACTTTCGGCAATATCTCTCACTTGCATGTACTCGGCATCAAATTATGCATCTAACTCCTCAAACTGGGCGATGAGGTCAAGGTCGGCCTCATACCTCTCAATAGATTCTCCTTCCTGAGGTGGGAGCTCCACAGACTGGGGGTTGGTGATGACCAAGGCTTGGGTGGGGCAATTGGTGGCGACATATCCTAGGTTGTGGCACCTAAAGCAGTGAACTCCCGAGACAGGGGCTGGCTGGGAGGTGCTAGGGAGGACTCCCTTTCCTTTATCATCTCTCCTATCAGTTGGCGGAGTGTACTCTAGCTTAGACATGACAGCAGGTGCAGGTAAGGGGTTCCTTACGATAGGAGCAGTAGGGGCAACGGCCTGAAGTGGGGTAGCATTAGGGGCATAAGAAGTAGAGGGGCCAGCTCTCTCAGTGTAGCGGACCATAGGGTTCTGAGGCTCAGGTTGACGGTAGGTGGGAACCCGAGGTGGGACCACCCTTTGAAATCGCTCGACATCTCGAGCAACCTAGTAGGTGTGCTCGAGGGTGTTAACATCTCGCAAGAAAAGTTTCCGTTGGATGCTATCGTGTAGGCCAGCTCTAAATCGAGAAAGGGTGACGGAGGCGTCTTCCGTGACTTGATTCCGAAGGAAGAATTCATCAAATTTGGCGATGTACTCGTCCACAGACTTTCCATCTTCGTGGTAGGGATCCGCGTGACCCCTACTGAGTCTGGCTGTGACTCACTCTTCCCTCTTGCAGGTGAGCCGTCCCAACCTCCTGCCGGTCCTTCTAGAGTTTTTGGAGATCGTGCTTAGAGCACCAGTTGGTCTGTCGTCCCTGTGTACTTTTATCCAGGGTATGTCCCGCGTAGTTGTACAGTGGGACTACTGTTGTTGTTGTTGTTGTTGTCGTGTCGGACTTGTATATTTGTAAATTCTGGACTATCATTTATAATTATCACTATGATATATTTCTTTTATCTGCTTCCGCACTTTAATTTAATTTCCTGCTCTAATAAATTTTAGTATGCACGTTGTAATTCTAATTATTTATACGCTTCCTCACTAACCCCCACTAACCCTTCAGGGGCCTCATCAATCTCTTGGGTGGCGTCCCCAGTTCTTGGTAGTGGTAATTCGATACTTGTATCAGGTTTTCTGTACCCTAAGCTCTGGGTCGTTACAACCTCTCTGTATAGCTCTCGGACACTTATAAAGTTAAGACGCCTAACTAGGTCGTGACCAACCTTAGGGGCCTTAGGAACGGATGTGATCGGTGCAGGAGAAGAGGGAATGGGAAGTTTCCCTTCATTAGGAGTTCGGGGGCTCTCCTGAACCTTGGGGATTCCAGTGGGGGTGGAGGTGGAACTCTTACCCGGGGTCACCTTTGGGTGTGTCAGATACAACTGAATCTTCTTCCCGTTGTAGGAGAAGGAACACTGATTGAATCGACCAAATGTAGTAAGGTCTACATCATAGATCCATGGTCGTCCTAGGATGATGCTCCCAACCTTCATAGGCACTACATCGCATATGTTTTGTCCTTGGTAGGACTGGAATTGGATGGGAATGACACATGTAGTGGTGACTGGGATAGAAGTGTTGTCAACCCAAGTCACGTTGTATGGCTTAGGATGAGGATGTGTAGGTAGACCTAAACGGGAGACAAAGTCTGAAAAGACTGCATTAATACAGCTCCCGTTGTCAAAGATCACCTTGCAGGGTTGAGATTTTACCATGATGTAGGTTTGGAAGATAGAGGTTCGACGCCAGTCGTCTTCCTGAGGGTGTGTTAAGATGCAGCGAACTACACCTAATCTTCCCTGACCGGAACTCTCGGTAATATCTCCCACTTGCATGTACTCGACATGCGTGCTATTGAATCCTACATCTAACTCCTCAAACTGGGCGATGAGGTCAGGGTCGGCCTCATATCTCTCAATGGGTTCTCCTTCCTGAGGTGGAAGATCCACAAGCTGGGGGTCGGTGATGACCAAGGCTCGAGTGGGGCAGTTGGTGGCAACATGCCCTAGGTTATGACACCTAAAGTAGCGGACTCCCGAGACAGGGGCTGGTTGGGAGGTGTTAGGGATGGGACCCTTTCCATTGTCATCTCTCCTATCAGTTGGCAGAGTATATTCCAACCTGGGCACAGCAGCAGGTGCAGGTAAGGGGTTCCTTATGACAGGAACAGTCGGGGCAATGGCCCGAAGTGGGGTAGCATTGGGGGCATAAGAAGTGGATGGGTCAGCTCTCTCAGTGCAACGGACCATGGGGTTTCGGGTCTCAGGTTGGCGGTAGGTGGGGACCCGAGGTGGGATCACCCTTTGAAACCGCTCAACATCTCGAGCAACCTGGTAGGCGTGCTCGAGGGTGTTGACCTCCCGTAGAAACAGTTCCCTCTGAATGCTCTCGTGTAGGCCGTGTAGACACGCCAAATTTGACGCTAAGTTGGCTAAATCTCATATTACTTTGTGACAACCAAATTGGACATCAATATTATCATTATTTATTACATTTGGAGCGTGCCGGGCAAGGATGGGCTCAAGTGTGCCGGGCAAGGACTGGGCGAAGTTCGTGTAGGGAAAGGTCTGTGCTAGCCTGAGCAGGGGTCTATGCTAGTCTGAGCAAGGTCTATACTAGTCTGGGCAAGGGTCTATGCTAGTCTGAGCAAGGTCTGTGCTAGTCTGGGCAAGGGTCTGAGCTAGTTGGGGCTTAGGTCTATGCTAGTCTGGGGTGAGGCCTATGCTAGCTGGGCAAGGTCTGTGCTAGTGCCAGGCCAAGGTCTAAGCTAGTTGGGGCTGAGGTCTATGCTAGTCTGGAGTGAGGTCTATGCTAGCTGGGCAAGGTCTAAGCTAGTGCTGGGCCAAGGTCTATGTTAGTTGGGCTGGGGGGGGTGTATCGGTTGAGGGATGGAGTGTACTGACGAAGGTCCATCTGTGGTGTGTCAGGTAAGGATTGGGTGTACTGGGGAAGGTCCATCGGGTGTGTGCCGGGTTGAGGGCAAGCGGGTGTTAGAGCGTGCCGGGTAAGGGACACTAGAGAGTGTACCGGTGGAGGATCATGGGGAAGCCTAGCTGACAGGTGTACAGGTCAAGGAAGTGTGCCGGGCTGAGGGTGAGACTGGAAGCGTACCGGGGAAGGGTCCAAAGTAGATGTAGGTCTGGTACGGGCGAGGAGCAAAGTCCGTGCATGTTCAGGTAAGGTCTATGTATATGCATGCAAGGTCCGTGTAGGTTTATGCATGGTTCAGGCAAAGCCTGTGCAGGTACAAGCAAGGTCCATGCATGTGAGGGCTTGGCCGACGCAAGTCTGTGCAGCTGGGGCAATGTCCGTGCAGGTTGAGGTGAAGTTCATGCAGATTTCGAGTAGGGTCCATGTAGGCCGGAGGCAAAGTCCGCGCAAGTGGAGGTGAAGTCAGTGCGTATATGCAGGCAAAGTCCGTGCATGTGTGCAGGCAAAGTCCATGCGTGTGTGCAAAGTCCGTGTAAGGCTGGACAAAGTCCATGCAACTGGAAGTAAAGTCCATGCAAGGTTGGGAGTAAAGTCCATGCAAGTTAAGTGGGATCTGTGCACATGAAGTTTAAAGTGCGTGCAACTAGGAGCTTAAGGTCCGTGCAGGGTCCGTGCACGTAGGGCCAGGGTCTGTGCGTGTGCAAGCAAGGTCCGAGCACATGGTTAGGTCGGTGCATGGTCCATGCAAAGTCATGCATGCAAGGCCAAGGTCGGTGTAGGAGGGGGCTATGCATGGGTAAGGTCGACACAGGTGGGGCTGTGCCGGACTATGATGCCAAGGGATGGTTGGAGTGTGTCGGTGGAGGTTGGGATGAAGAGTGTGCCGGAGAAGGGGCCAGGAAGGGCGTGCCAGCGAGTTGGGGTTAGTAAGCCGGAGAAGGCACCAAAAGGGTGCGCCGGGGAAGAGGCTTAGCAAAGGGGGGTGCACCGATCAAGGGGTGTGCTGGCAAAGTGTTTGGAGGCATGCCGGCGAAGGGCAAGGGAAGGTGTGCCAGCCAGGGCTCGCGCTGAGCTTGCCGGGGAAGGAGCGTGCCGAGGAGGCCAAGCCGGGGCTATACCGACGAAGGGTTGTGAAAGGCTCACTCCTCTTCGGCCTCTTAAGGCCTTTCTTTTCTTCTCTTTCTTAACTTCATGGAATGCATGGGGGGGTTTCTCTTCCCTCTTCTTAATTACCTTTCCTTCCTTTCTTCTTTGTAGGATGAGTGTTCAAGTTACTTAGTCGTCGTTTAGTCTGCACTCGCGCATAGTGAGGGATTTCAGACGGGCTAGCCCATCTTACATCCAACACCTCGCCGAGTCACCCACGGGTTCGGGGTGAGCGTCGGGTGAGTCGGCCGCCAAATACGGCCCGTTTGAGTTACGCATCATGCTTGCTAATAGGTCCAAGGTCGTGTCACATCAGAAGAAGTGGAACATGCATAGCAAACCACAACACAGGGATTTTAAGATGGTTCGGCTACCACTAGGCCCGCCTACATCCACCCCTCACCAATTTGGTGAGACTTCCACTCTTTGGCCAAAAGATACCCACACACACACGTTGGTAAACTAGCAGAACACGGGGACAAGCCCAACACACACACACACACGAGGATAGGTCCTCAACACACACAGGGATGAAATCCCACAAGATAGATAGAGACAAAAAAATAAGAAAAGAAAACACACACATGATGCAACTGCAGCTTACACGGTGAAACTCCCTACACACGCTGTAGTTCTGAAGAGGAAGAAACAAAGTAGAAGAAACAACAGCAAAGCTCCAAGAAAATAAGGATTACAACAAGGCTGCAAAATGGATCAAGGCTGAAAACCCAGCTAACTGGTAATCTGGCTGCACCCTTTCTCCTCCCTTCTTCTCAGACCCTCTACTATGAGCTCTAGATGGGCACTCTCTATGCTTCTATTCTGTTTCTCACGTCCAACCCTTCTCCAGGCTTTACTAGAGGCAATGGCAGTAGCAGCTGCATGCAAAGGAGAGACGTCCAATTTATAGGCTCAAGTAGTAGAAAACTTCCCTCCAAGAATTTACAATTTAATTGGCTGGAGTAAATAAGAGTTCTTTGAATGAGAAGACCTGCAGCATCTTTTTCTTTATTGGTTGGCAGCACCAAGGACATCCTTCTATCTTGGAGGATCTGCAAGACAGTCCTTCTGATTGGCTGGAAGCAAAAAAGAAATATACTTGAAAAGTGACCTTTCCCATATATGTAAACTGACAGATCCATAGACCAAAAGGGTTGTTATGGTAAGCCAATGATGACAAGGACAATTGACTGTCCTAGGAGCCCTTTACACACCTCAAAAATTATGTTTTTGGAGATTTACGGTTGCTATTTTTATTCTCTAGATGAGCTTCGGGAACTGTGCAGGTTGAATAGATAAAGGCTCGAAGTCTTCTGGTGTGTCGACATAGCAGGCCATCGCGTCGATGCAGCTTCACAGTTTCTTTGAGTTGCTGGCGATCTGGATCTCCATGGGGTCGATGCAACTTCATAGGTGCGTCGAAGCATCCTCTGTGAAGGCCGTTTACAACGACTTCTAGAAACCCCTTGCTTCCACACACTGAGCAGGTGAGGTTGAAGCAACGTGACACGATAGAACGTCTGCAAAAAGGAGTCGACACTTTTGACTTGGAAGCTTTGAAGAGGTCGAAGCATTTGATGATGAGGTCGAAGCAGCCATGAAGCCTCATGTGAAAGGCTTGCTGGGGAAGCTTGTGGATTCGACGCATCTCAAGGGGTGTGTTGAGGCATCGACTTGTAGCTTGGGCTTTTCTTCTTTCTGTGAAGACTTGAGGTCGGAGCAGCGAAGCTGTGAGGTCGGAGCAGTTGTGAACCCTTTAGAGCTGTTTCTTTCTCTTGAGATCTAATGCTTTGACGCATCCTTTGGTGAGGTCGATGCAGCCTTTAGGCTTGATTAAGCTTCTTCATACCTAGCCAATCAACGAACATTACATGAATTTCTAAATTAATTGGCCAATGACTTATAGGCGCATCAAAACATCGTTTATCTAATATTTCCCCCCTTCTTGATGATGACAACTATGAGTCATTGCACTCACATTTTGGACAAGAACTTTTAGCATGCAATAGACTTTCTTGGATCTGCAGTCAACCACGACACGATATTGCTCTAACCAGTCCATGCCTAGAATCGCATCGTAATCAGCCAACTACAGCGCATACAACTTCGCTGGCAACTGCCGGTCACTGACGATAATTGGAGAATCTTCCAGGCAAAATGGAGTGGACATGAAGTCTCTGGATGGTAACTCAACGAGTAATTCGCAGGGCGACTCGATTACTGGTTCCTCGAGATGAGCAAGGAAATCTTTGAAAATAAATATGATGCGACACAACCTAGGGATGAGTTGGGACCGACCAAATGATCCTTGGACCTAAAAGTGCAAGCACAACCACAAGGCCAAGAGGCCTACGCAAGTGGGCAATCGTCGGCACGCACACTTGATCCGGAGGTGACTCAGGGATGCCGAGTTGAGGGTGTAGGACAAGACCCTTGCTGGTAGAGGGCTAGTAAGACTCAAGGCTAACCTCCCCTTAGGTATGGATGCCCAATTCAATGAATCGGCAATGGCCGATGGGTGCGGATTCACTCTCTCACATCTACGGTGGTCACACAACGGCGATGGAGCCTTGGGACTGAGCGCTCTCTCCCTTAACCGATGGCGCAATTGAGGAATGTTAAATGAATAAGCACAAATGGGAGCAAGGGCCGAGAGCTTACCTAGTTGGTTTGAAGAAACTGACTCCGGTCAGAGACGTGGGCGAGTGAGGAGGCGAGGGTATGCACCCACTCGCCGTGCCGGTGTAACTTTGACCTGCCTAAAAGTTTACAACACTACGTCTCTCGTAGGAGGGGGATCTTGGGGTGCGAGTTAAATTACTTACACCCAAAACTACCTCCACGCAGGGAGAGGCCTTCAGCCAGCCAAGCGGGGAGGGAAAGAATAGAGCGAGGAGCTTCAACGAACAGCGGAGTCAGTTTTGTCCTCTTTCTAGAACAGGGGACAGGTAGGCGATGTTGGTGCCGTTGTGACCACTCCCGAACTCCTTTCTTGATGAGACCAGAGGCAAACTCTTTGTAACTGGACCGGGATGTCACCTGAATTTTAGGGAAATTCTAGGTTGTCGATGCAGGTCGAGGAAGAGCCTTGAACAGGGTCTCTACGTCTGGGTTCAGACAGCTACAGGATCACAGCAGTAGGAAGCTGAGGCCGTCACGAATAGTCCCGAACTCCAAATTGAGCGCGGCCAGAGGCGTTGGGACCGTTGACAAGTCGCCTTCGAAACGTGATCCATGGGAACGCCAGCTGATGTCAGAGTAGGCTGGAGAAGCTCAAACAGTGACAGAGTGTAAATTCAGTCCAAGAGGGGACAAAATAGCACACCCTGGGGAGAAAATTAAGAAGTTGCCGCTCTGGATGCCAAATGGAGTCCCGCTTCTTGGAGAGGGAAGAAGAATTACTGTCGAAGGTCCCGACCAAGTCTCGCCTCAATATATTTAGGTGGCCAGTTGTGGAAGCTTTTGCAAATAGCCTTAGGTTGTTGGCCGGGCCTCTTCTGCGCTATCGGGGAAGAATGACTCTCACAGCTAGCTAGGAGCTCGGATGAGGATGAGACTACCACCGTTACGAAGATGACTCGGAGATGCTTCCACCGGTACCTCTTTAGGCTTCAGAAACGTCGGGATTAAGTCGCAGTCGTCTCTTCAAATAAATGGTTCTCTGCTGCCTGCGATTTGAAGGTGCAGGTTGAAGATGGGAGGAGGGAAGAGGAGGTAAATGGGAGGGGAAAGGTGGTGGATGGGTGTGGAGGAAGCCCTTGGCTGTTAGGGGGTCTAAGAGGGGCCAAACCAAGGTGTGGGAGGGGGAGGCTAGAATACCACTCAAATTCGAGCCCCGTCAGCGAGGACCCAAAAAACTTCAGCAGGTATGACTCGTCAGTAGCTAGATCGCCCATGACGGTCATATAGTAGGTGACATGCTCTTTCGGGAATCCCTTCCCGTTGAACTTGTCAAAGTTAGGAGACTTGCTGATCCTAGTAGGGAGCCGCTTCGCAGCATGGTGTGACGGGTATGGTACCCGGTAGGCATCGAATGTGACGTAGTCACCTTCACTTCTCTCGGCAAGCTTCAGCTCGATCATCCATTCCACCATTAGTTTATTTATGGCGGTTGGATCGACCGGTTCTGGATAGAAGTGTGCCGACTGTAGGTACGGAGTGACCAAAGCGGTCGCCTGTGGAGGGGGACGCAGCAGTGGAGGTGCCTGAGGTGTTTGGTGTACTTGCGACAGCACTGGTGACATCAGTGGCTATGACGTGCGCTGCTGTGTAGTTGCCAAGGTGGGCTCTGTCGGCTGGGGCAAGGTGTAGAGTGGTGGGAAGTCGCTCGGGTTGGTAGCTCCCCACGACGACTCGCCCTACATCTCGGGCTGGCCGAATGCTGTTCTGTCTTCTCCGTTAGTTGTTTCTTCAGCAGCTCTATCTCCTGCCGGTACCTTTGAAGCATCATCAGCACTATCGGGTCCATGGCCGCTATGGTGGGGATGGCTTCTGTTGTTTCCCCTGATGCACCTTCAGGTAGAATGTCAAGCAGCACATCCTCTTCTTCCGTTGTCACCACATTGGTAGTTAGAATGGTGGCTTCATCATATTGCAGGTGGTGAGCTAGGTCTTGCTTTCCCCTAACTGCTACCATCATCTCCCTTACAGCTTTCGCCCTTTGGGTATTCGGCCCTGGCCTTACGGCCAACCGAGCCAACTCCTGAGGCTCCTCAGGTAGTGTTCCATATCGACCAGACACTCCAGCCATGTTGCAAGTGAAGACTTGCGTTCTTCTCTTCTATCGGTGGACCTTCCTTTTCACATGCTCTGGGAAGGTTAACCGCTCGAATACAGAGATTCTTTTTCTTTCTTCCCACCAAGGGGCAGTTTCATCGGATTCAACCTCCAAGCCGTTCTCATACTCATTGTCGTCGACTGACGACGGCATTCTTCCTTCTTCTTCCTCTTCGACTGCCATTGGTGGGCGGTCTTCTTCTTTTGCCATGGCTACTTGCAGCAGTTGTTGTTGGCCTACTGAGGAGTTGCCTAGTCCCCTGAAATAGTTCCTGACTAGGCTGGTCATCTCTTCTTGCCCCCGCTCCCGATGTAGGATGGGGAATAACTATCAACCTCCTGCCTGAGGGATGTAGGCCAGCCGGGCTCTTCTGGCGGGTTGCTCAAATCTTCTCCCCACTGTGGGGACAACAGCTTGTCAGGCACATGCCCTGAAGCTTGGATGGCGTGGAGGATCTGCGATAACTTCTTCTCTTCTTGGGGCCAAGCCCCTTTCATTCTTCCCCTTTGCCTTGGCAGGCTTAGAGTGGTAGAAGATTTGCGCCTTGCGGCGAACAGGTTGGATCCTCTTAGGGACCCATACTTGTTTGAAGGTCTTCGGCCTTGGGGCCAACTTCTTCTAGTCATGACGACCGACTTCTTCTTTTTCTGCCCTTCTTCCTGACAAGGCCTAGAAAGCATTGCGGGTTGGTACAGCAGTGACAACCTGATGGGGGCATCTCTCACCCTTCATATTTTTTATCAAGACCCCGGTTGCTCGCCAGCATGGCTCCATTGTGTCCGTCATATTTTTCTGAGTCAAGTCGTGTAATTTTCATATTTTATTTGAGTCTTATGATATTTTGTGTAACGTGCCCTCGTGATCGAAGAACTGATCAACAGTATACAATTAAACAGCATATGTTGTTGGTGGTGGTATTAATTAGGCAATCTATATATGCAAATCTTGAGCCTTACTCTCCAACATGGGTTGAGGCGCCTTCCATGTTGGACGCCCTTTGAATAGGCGTCCCCGAACTTGGACGCCTTCCGCTCCTCTTATCGGTTTGGAAAGCATCCCCCAGAGGAGACGCCTATTTCTCTTCTCAACGTGCAGTCGGCCGGTGATTAACTTTAACTTGATGTGAAAAAAGACGATAATGATCATGATTTAATAAAAGACTCGTCTCCCTCCCAACTTCAACCCCCTCTCATTTGGGAACTATTGCGACACCTGACCAATTGATAACCAAAGAACAACTGTGACACAGGCAGTCCACTAGAAAACGAATACGACGCATGCAGTCAAATGTGAGTAGCCCCACCCAACAATTGCTACTCCTACAAACTCGACAGGAGGGTTGGACAACGTTAGCGAGGATTGGGCAACGAGGTAGAGCACACCAGGGGGACTCTGCGGCTAGGAGTGGGAGCTTGGTGCCTGGCATGGGAAAGGGGAGGTTGGGGCGCCGAAGTGGGGAGCAACATAGGGCACTGGAAGGTTGGGGCAGAGGAAAGGGGACATATACTATCGGTAAGTTCTAGAGGCTGTAGTGGGAGGAGGGGACTCTAGCAAGTCCGGTAAGAAGGGGTAGCAAGGGGGGGAGGGGGGTTGCAGGGGGGCTGCCGGGAGGGGGGGTTCGACAGGGGGCTGCATACAGGAGGCAGACTCCTCTGCCTCGCTGTTGCTTCCTCTTCTTCTATCACCGTCGTCCACCTCCCTCTCCGCCTCATAGGTTTGGCTCCAGTCCCTGGTGCCGACACCTCTCTTGTCCCCGACTCTGCGCAAAGATTGGCGGCTCTGCAGTGAGCACGTAGTGGGGAAGGGAGGAGAGTACAGAGGATACCAAAGAGGAGCAAACCCTAGAGGGAGGCCGCGATGCGGAGATGGAGCAAATCTATGACGACCCAGACTCCGGATACTGGGTAAACCTGATACCACTTGGAACCTGTGAAGCCTCCCAAGAGTGGTAAAGCTCCAAAGGGATAAAAAAGGTATTTGTGGAGTACATTGAAGTTACAGATAAAATAGTAATCAATTAATATTTCATTGATCAGGTTTGCTAAAATAGTAAAAATAAAATTACTTTTTCAATTAACAATTTATGACAGAGTCTAGTCCACAAATAAAGACAAGTACAGTCTGACAGAATAGAGAACGTACACTGAAGTCGGGAGAAACCCGATGTAGGTAGTGCTGGCAACTACGAACTGACACATTGCCCACGAATCGCGAGGAAGAAGAACGGCCACACTTGAAAAACAAGGGTGAGCCTTGTGTCACTGGCTCAGTAGGGGTCACGCAGATCCCCACTGGAAATAACGCAGTAACACACAAGACAGCAGAGCTAAATAGTAAAGTAGGAACAGAAGTAACAGTAGTGCTAAACTACAACAGAAAGCTGTAAACACAGGAGTAAGAATGGCTACAGGAAAGAGTAAGGCCGTACCGAACAGAAACACGGCTGCCAAATGAACCTCGGCTCTCTAAGCTACTCCAAATAGTGATAGAAAGGTGAACCCCGATCTCACAAAGTCGGGCGTTGTCGATCCGTCGACAAAGCACTACCTCCAAAATGAAGGCCTACCAAAACAGGCAAAAGCCCTAGAAAAGACCTACACAGTCAAGAAACACGAACGCAGACACAACTAGATCGTCGTGCACGTTACACGGACTTCAAGTGAAGCCAAGAACAGACTATCCGAAAAAGTCACGAAAATACAAGTCATTGCGTCAAGTGACAGAAGCACCTCCTCACTAGAAGAATAGCCAGATGTGTCCACTGACGTCTTACGCTGCATCTCAAGTATCTCCCACACGCCTAGAACGGTGGTAACTGAGATACTCACAGAACCATGTACAAGGAACAACAGTAACGAGTGACTAGTTAGGGTCACGCTCGTCGGCGCTCATCCAAACGTCCCTAACCATGTGCGCATACACAAGCTTAATGCCTTGAGCCAAGCCTCTAGCTAGTTTTCTCCCCCACTAGGATGCTACTGCAAGACAAGGGAGCCCACAGAAACTAACCTAAAAATCATCTATCGGGAACTCACCCCGCCACCACTCCCAGGTGGGCCGACACATAGGAAAGTGTTGTCAGTCTACGACTAGTGGAGGCTCACTAGACACAGAGACTCTGAAACATTAGTGCTTAAGTACAGACATGCTAAACAAGCACTGTCACACGTACCACAAAACACCAAGCACAAGACAAAAGGTAGCATACCAAACTGCTACCAGACTCAGGACAACAACTAGACCTACTGACATAACGATCCTTGAGTCTCACGACTCGGGGTCATGATCATCGTACGAAAGCGGTAACATGCCGCCAATCAGCCTATCCCTAATCCAAAGTCACGGTAAAACACCATTAAAGGAAATGGCATTGGATCACCAGATCCATGCATCCGCACAACATAAATCACGGAGATCTAAGGGATCACAAAGACCCTCAAAAAACTTGAACACGTAAATCGAGGTAAAGTCACATCTCGAGGCATCCAAAACTAAGTCTCGATCTATACAAGATTTTCGAGACATTCATAAGGTCACATGTCAACCACTGGATCTTACCGAGTTGACCAAAAACTAGTAACAACTCTGAAGCAATATAGAATACTAATTGGCATAAACGCACTCCTGGCTACCTTATAACATAGTCATAGCCCTCATAGGACATCAAAAGACATCCACGGGACAACGGGCAAACCACAAGGCTGAGCCAAGACAATTGGAAGCCAAAACATCGGGCAAATAGCACTCTGGGGATAAACAGTCATTCGCTTGACCACTAGGTAAGCCAAGCGGTCAGCTAAAGGACCGCTACTCACACACAGAGAACACAGACACTTGGCAGTCATAGAAAGGGCTGCTAGGTGACCGTAGCGGTCATATAAATGGCAGCTAGACCCAGTTAACCCCCTAACTAACTTAATCAGTCAAACAACTCAAATGGTCTACTATAGAACCCCTTACATAACTTAGCGATCTACTAATGGGCCACTTAGGACACAACTCGAACTGACTTTAAAATACTGACCGAAGTCAAACGATGCTTAGCGGTCTATAAAAGGGCCGCTAAGGACTCTAAATGGTAGAAGCTAGACCGCTAGCCCAAACCGACTCAAAATTGCTGACCGAATTCAAATGATGCTTAGCGGTCTACTATAGGGCCGCTAAAGCAATCCATACGGTCTATCATAAGACCGCTTAGCCAAATCGACGTACCACTAACATCTAGCGGTCACCTAATGGGCCGCTTGACAGGGCTTAATGGTCCTACAATGAACCGCCAGCCAAGGAAAATGATCTATCGCATGACTGCGAAGACCTGAACTGACATAAAGCAAACGGTCGCATACTGGACCGCTTGAGGACACAAACGGTCTCTGGAAGGACCACTAAGGCATTACAACGGGAAAAACAGAGGATTGGCCGAAACCCGACCCTTCCATGCCCCATTCGCCGTAAAACGAAGGGGAAACAATCCTAACAATGAAATTAACCTTCCACAGTCTAGAAGGGATCGAATAGACGCATAAACGATGAGAAATAGGCGATTCCATCAAATCGACCCAACACGAGTCACATGGGTTTTCGGGCTCATACCGATCCCAAATGATAATCAATCACGATGAAACTAGCGGAAATGGAATGCTAACATTCCAGGGGTTCAAATGAAACTAATCCAGCAAGAAACCATCGCCGGGAAAGGCGAACTCGTCTCACACCCCCCGAAGTATGCTTTCACCCAAACGCGATAAAACCCGCTCATACTCACACCATTCGGCTCTAAATCGTGAGGGAATGCATAAGAGAAGCATGTGACCCATCTCCCTACCTCCACCGAAGTTCTCGCATGCCGAAATGACTAAACCATGCCGAAAATGACATGATGACCAAACCACGCTGACTTTGAATCCACCGAGGGATCGCGCCAATGTCACGCTCCATCCTTCACTCCAACACGCTCCACGATCACTCCACAACGTTCCTACCTCACCCATCTCGCCACGATCGCGCCCCCCGCGGAGAGAGGAGAAGAGAGGAGAGAGAACGAGAGGGAGAGAGTGAACGTGAGGGAAGAGAGAGGAGAGAGGGTTAAAAAGGTAAAGAAATTAGGAATTATCTGGAATTTCAATGTACTCCACACATACCTTTTTATGTCCACGAAGTAAGAGGATTGGAAGGTGGTGCGAAAAGATGTGGTGGACACTACCTGTAAGGTTGGCTCTATGGGTAGGTAGCAAGGGATCATGGCATCCAAAAATAAACCCTTCCTTAGCCAACGAGCTAATGGTTCTCCAATGACAAGTTCACCCTCGGGAAGGACATATGGCTCCGGCTGAAGATCGGAGGGTGGCTAGGAAACACCCTCAGATGGGGAAGGGACGTCCCCTAGAGGACTTTGTGATGACACCGGGTTGAGACTATCGGCTATGGCCTCCTTAGGCGCGGGCAGGGGTCCGTCAATCTAAGTACACATCCTATCCACCCTATTTGAAATGATTTTGAAGAGTTCGACAATGGTAGGGTTTGGGGTCGGGACATCGTGATGGACTTGCCCATAATCACTCGGCCTAGTCTTGGGTCTAGGCTCATCTACGTGCATGGCTCTTTGCCTCTGACTATAACCCACTTGGTTGGAGGAGATTGGGTGGGGTCGGTTGGAGGTGACTGGGTGGGACAGGTAGACCCTCCTAAGCTCCTTCTTCATTTCTCACCATGACTCGATGGGACATTGCCTCCTAATTTTCCTTAAGCATTCAATGCTTCTCCACTTTTCGGCTGCTTCGTGATAAAGTCGCTCTTTGGCAAAAGAGCATTGTCTGGCCTCAGACATGGGGTAAAAATCAAAATATTTATCCATGGCGACTTCCCAATGTAGGTAGTCACTCAAGACCTTGGAGCCATAAAAGTCCGAGGCTTCGGGCCTACGGAAGTGGAGGGGATGGTTGCCATGCCCATGGGTGTTATGTAGCCAGTGATATTGCCTGGGCGACTAGGAATCCATGGGAAATTGGGGAAGGGGAGACTACATGATGGACATGTGGTGGAGCTAAATGAATGCGAGACAACTCTAGACACTAACCAATATCCAGTACATGGCGGACTCACGTAAGGAGACTACCTTCCAAATAGGCTTAACCTATATTTCTTGTAACTCCTTTTGATATACCAGGTACTGAGATGAAATGCAAACCTAGGACAAGACAACCTTAGACTCAAGACTTTTTTTAAAGCAAAGACTACCCTAGACTCAACCTTTGCTTTGATACCAATTTAATGTGGGATGCAAGATGGGACTCGATACCAATTGAATGCCATCCTGAGACTCAAGGTAAACTTGCGACTCGTCCCTAGTGTGGGAAGCGTGTGGATGTGCGCAGTTGAGAAATCGACAATGAGTCAAGGTGGTCAACACTCCTTCGTGCCCGGATCCGGTCACGGGATGGGTCACGCACTCACTCTCACAGCGGTGATAAAATTGATAACGAGCTAGATACCCTATCACTGATTAGCAGTGATAAATAAACACATACGAAGTAAGCAAATGTCGAGAGAGATAGAGACGATACCTCCACGCTTGAGCGTAGGGAAGATGATCTCGGCCAAGACCCGTACTCCCAGAACAGTAAATACTCAATAGTTACAGCAAAGAATTTAACTGCCCACTCCAGGCAGGGAGGTAAAGGGCTACACGTGGGACCCGGGGGTATCAAGCTCGGGTTGACGGGCAACAAGCCGGAAGGGCTTTCGGGGCAGAGGTGGGTTGCTGGTCTGACTCAATGCATGCTGTTGATCGTGGGGACTACGCTCCGGTCAGAGGGCTGAATGGGCTGTGCAACGACCTGGAGATCCGGATACTAATACACTGATAATATCGATATATCGATACCAAGAACTGGGGAAGCCACCCAAGAGGCTGGTGAGGCCCCTGAAGGGTTGGAAGGGTTTTGTCGAGGGGATAATATATATATATAAAGATCCTTCGAGTGAATTGTTGATTGTGGCACCCGAGTCTACTACGATGGCTCGAGTGGTGCAAGCGTCGCGGGGTCGTCGACGGACAGTCCATGATTTACGAAAGAAAATTTGGATAGTGAAGACGGGAGGAGCATGAGTGACCCTGAGTCTCTCTGCGCGGAGAAATTCTGGATTGATTTATTCCCTTGCGCAGGAAATTTAATTAAGTGGTTTTGTAATAATTGAACCCTCCCTGCGTGGAGTGAATTTGTTGTAACCATTCAATCTTCATCAACGCCGTGTGGACACGCACGTCCTCGCTCGCCTTCGTCTCTGGTCGGTGCTAGACTTTTCAGTCTAGCTAGGTGCGTGCTCCACTCACTTACTCATTTAGTATCTTTATCAATTGCCGCGCGACGAAGTGAGAGAGAGCCCGATCCATGCAACCTGTCTCCGGAGTGGCATAGCTGTAGACGGTGAAAGAGAGAGCTTGTATGATCTTATACCCAGCCCTAGAACTGTCACATTAGTGCAACCTAATTATCAGGAGGTAGTCTTACAACTACTTCACCTACGGGCGAGCAACTCTACCTAAGTCGGTCCCTTCGCAAGTCGAATTGACCCTTTGCATAATAGCGAACAAGCAGGTCTACACCTTGCTAATCTTCGGTCCCAGGATTGCATCAATTAGGTCTGAACTCGTGCATGCAACATTGGTCTAGGAATTCATCGGGCCGTCTAGAGTGCGTTTCAGCACTACAACCACCCATGGATCAGGATAGCGTGAATGCCATGTTAGCCTAGCTCGAGTAAAATCTTACGGCCCAATTTGAAGCATCTATAGGCCAATTGCGAGCGGAGCTAGATGATAGGGTCCGAGCCTTAGAGGATCATGCGAGGAGGTTGGAAGAAAGGTTAAATGGTCGCGGAGATCCCGTCGTCAACCATAGGGAAGAGAGAGACCGAGCCCTCCGGAATCAGGCTCGAGGTAGAGATGATCGTGAGCCTCTAGGAAGAGACCACGAAGATGAGGAGATCATCCTGAGGGACGTCAAAGTAGATGCTCACAGTTTTGATGGGTCCCTAAATCCTGCCACATATCTTGATTGGGAGACCGGGATGGACCAATATTTTGATTGGCATTACCGCATGACCTCTGCTACAAGGGTGAGGTTTGCCAAGATGAAGCTCCTAGGTCAAGCCAATGATGAGGGAATGGATGAGCTATTGATCTAGAGGGAGGGTGAATAGATCTTCCCAAATTTCGGATTCTACAGTAGCTAATGAACGCGGAATAAAAAGACATTGCTGTGAATTAAGCTTCTAAGACAATTTGAATGAATAGCTAGGTGATCAAATCACAAATGACAATACTCCATAACAAATTCCAATTATGTTGATCAGCCAACACAGTATGGTACTAGGCAGAGGTTCGATTCAAGAATCTCCTCACGCAAGGGTTAGTTTTTCTGATAGGAGTAACCAATCCTTTCGACTAAGCCTTTTAATACACCATTGTGTTATCGATCAAAGAGTAAGTATAAGATGGAGAAACTATAGAGCAGATCAAGACACAATAGAACTACTTCAAATCCACACAGTTGCAGGAATCTATCAACCAGGTTCAGTACTAGGCGGAGGTTCGATCTAAGATCTCCTCACGCAAGAGGTGGCATTTCGGATACGCTTAACCTATCTTTCCAACCACGCCTTTCTATACTCTTTGGTTGATGACTCAAACACAAACAACAATTGAACATATCAAAAACATCAAAGACTTGCAGTGGACGATCCTAGGCATTCATCACCTCTCAACCTCCTCCATCAACCCCCTAGCATCCCCCTCCACCTCCCACAGCCCTTAGACCCTTCCCCCCACCCTTGCTGAAACTTCACCCATCCCCACCCCTTTCTACACCATTTACCATTCCGCTCAGGCCAGTTCACAGGCAGTATTGAAGGCTCTGGTTGCAGAGTCGGCCCCCCAAACACCTCAATGTTCTAGAGTGCACACCATATATTTCTGGAAAGCCCTTCATGTCAGCTTCGTAGGCGAGGTGATCCTACCTCAATCCAATTTCAGAGCTGCCCTGGAGGTTCATTATCATCAGGCTACGCGTCTGGCATCCGGGTGGAGATCAGAACCATAGTGCAGAAGCTCCTGCGGCCACATCCCTGCTCCCCTTGGTGCGCCATTTGACCGGGACAAGATACTACCAGTCCTCTGTCGAACGCAGCAACCAGAGCATCGTTCAGAGTTTGGAGCTCCCAGTTCTATTTAACCTTCCCCAGGTGCGCAGGTCAGTCCAGTCAGGGCCTAAACAGACACCCCTTCCCTCAACGGGCTCTATCTCTCTGCTCTGACCTCCTCTAGTGTTCTTTCTAATTGGTGTTCGAAGAGGACTCAACCGCATTCGCATCCTTTTTGGTCCTGCATTGTTTGGACTTCGGGCGCATTCATGGCGACTTAGTCTTCTTGCGGTAGTGTTCTGGGATCAGTCCAAGCCAGAACAAAGTGGTCCAGTTCCAGAGCCTGCCCCGGCCATCGACAACGTCTGGAGATCCCACAAAAATTCAGGAGCCTTCCCGGGTCATTCAGCAAAGGTTTGTCACTAGTTTCGGTGACTTCCAAGTCTGGCAGAGCCCGTGGCGGTGTCAACAGTGACTACTTGTCAAGCAGTTCCAGAAGCAGGTAGAATTGACGGAGTAGTCATTCGACACCCTCTTTAGTTATCTCCCCCTATCCCGCTTGGCTGGCTTAGCGCCCCTCCCTGCGTGGAGGTAGTGTTTGAATGTAACCTTTATTTTCCTGCCCCGAGTCCATCCCTCCTATGTGAGGTATAAAAGAGTATGAATTAAGTTTGATTTCTACGCACAGTAGTTGTAGCGGTCTATCGTGCGACCGCCACATGACTTTGACGCACCAAGACTCGACCGTTACATTCTGCTAGTTCCGTGAGTAGAAAAATGAGCAAAAAGATTAGATCTTTGGGATCCTATATGCTAAAGCCCGAATTGGGAGAACTTGTAAGGCTACTAGGGACTCTTAGGGATCAGATTTTTGGCCAAATAGGACTCTCAAATCGAACTAATCCATGAAAACCTAGCCTAAACCCTATAAATAGGCCCCAGATCTGACCTGCGCGACCCCTACTTTGGCTTGCGTGGAATCAAGGTAAGGAGCTATTATTTGGGGTAAGTTCTTAAGAAGTATTTGTTTCTAATATATAGGACTAACATCTCCCAAAATTTCGTGGTAGGAGATCAAGCATCCAAGGAGAATGAGGCGTCCAAAGTTGTTGATTTGTCCACTGCGATTCAGGAGACTAAGCAATGGGGTGCTAAAGATTGAGGAATTAAGGGTTCAGAATGAGGTATTTAGAACCTAGTCCTTTAGAATCTTTTATTCCCCTTAGTATCTTCTTCTTACCCTCCAACATTCACGTCCTTAGGACAAGAGAGCAAGGAGCTAGGGCAATGTGAAGTTGCTGAAAACCCATAGGAAGGGAAAGACTAGGGCATGCCTTGCGGACCCAAATTTGAGATTTAGAAGCTTGTAAAGAGGTAGGTCATCTCATGAACGGCAAGAATATCATGTTAGGGATAAAAGGGAGATAGGAAGGCCATATCCTTCACAGAACCCACCTATGCTTCTTCAGGCGAACAATAGAGCACCGGAGGACGGGGGTCTCCCTCTCTTCACTGTGCGAGCAGGCTCTTTCAGATAAAGGGACGGTGGCTCATGGAGATCTCTCTTACCCTTTCTTTCTCCCCAAGACTTTCTTCTCTTCTATCCCTCTCACCCTGGGCACAGATGCTTTTTTTTCCCTTTCTTTTTTTAGCACGAATCTGGCCTTTTTATAGGCTTAAACGACATGACTTAACCCGGCGTGGGGGGTGAGTGTGCCAGATTAAGGGTCGTGATAGGCTATTTGCACGTCGGATCTGGACGGCGCCGATGGCAGTGGTGCACGCCGGACTAACCCCTCATTGTGTTTATTCGGGTTGATCTCGATCTCAGGATCTCGGACCGACTCTAGGAGTCGACTTGATCTTTCGTCTCATCGTGGCCTTATAAGGTCGCCATAGGAAGTATTCGGATAGCCTTTAGGCCATTGAATGGCCAATTCCGGGGCCGTTCGTGTCTTTAGTTCAAACACTCAAGCTTTCTGCTGACATGGCCTTCGGCACTGTGATCTGTGCTGCTGGGCCAGCTTCATCTATGCTGGCAATATTCCCAGGGAGTGGGCCACTACCTGGGGTACTTTCGCCTTTGCTGGGCTACTATCTGGTTGCTAACGGGTTTATCTGTCAAGAAGATGTACCCATGCCGGGTCACTCGGGTCTTCCATTGATACGGCCTTTGGCACCTTGTTCTGAGGGGCCAGAAACGTTTCTTCACCTCAAGAAGGTTTCTTATCAGGTGGCGGGCCACCAGGTACATTCTCGTCTTGATCGGACTACAGATAGGGTTTGTTCGACACGACCGAGTCGATACCAATTTGTTGGGCAAGCCGAACGGCATTGTCAGTTTGTTGTTGATTTCTTACGACCCTCCTGAGATGGAGTCCCTGACGTTTTGGTTAGATGACCTGAGGCTTCAGTAGTCCGAGAGGACCCTTGTATATTAGTTTTCTTCGGCTTTTACACTTTGACGGGCCGCATCCTTTTTGTCATTCTGGTGTGATTGCCATTGATCATATTTTGAGTGCCAACAAATGTCCCCTAGCCGCGGGTGCTGCAAGCGAGGAACGAGCGACGCAGGACCGACGGATGTACTTTGACTGAGCATATTCCTTGCCTGGTCAGCACAGACCATTGCTTCAGTGCAATTGAGATGCTGTCAGAGCAGCACGACCCATAATGGCCTTGAAACGGCACGAAGACTACTCTTTGGCCTTAAAATGGCTCGGTCGGTGTCGATCCACTCTTGCATCCCTGAGGGAAACTGCCCAGTAGATGCGAGATACTGCCAACACCGCTATTCAGCACTAAACTTCCTTGAAGACTCGGATAGCTGAACTACACGCTGAACTCTCCCGAGCCGAAGCAGAGCTGGAATCAACTGAACAGTAACAGGTCGAGAATATAGAGGGGGCGGAGTTGGCAGAAGGGCAGGCCGCCTCTCTTGTGGAGAAACTGACGCAGTTGCAGGCCGATGAGTCTTGTTTGCTGGAGCTAATCTGTCATCGCTCCTTGGGGATCTTGAAATTTGAGGACACCTTCTGTCGCTCACAGTAATAGTTTTTATGTTTCTCTCTCTTTCTCTTTCTCGGTGGGCCTTCATGTATCTCGGGGTATGCCCCGAGTACCGTGTACTCTTCCTTTTTTATACAAATGAAATTTCTCTATTATCTGGTCTAAACGTTTGCTGCTAAATCATGGCTTTATTTTCCTTCTTTCTCCTTCTTAAGACAACCAAGATACCCAGCCAGAGAGGGGGAGACAATCATCAGGATATCAGCTTCGAGCCAGGCCCATTACATTTAGCAGACCTTCATACCAACCTTCTGAGCAACACAAAGGAATAGATATTCAAGCCAAGAAAACTTGCAAACTCTTATTCCTTAAAAAAAGAGCATGTACAAGGGGTGCTACAGCATAAAAAGTAGGCGAGAGCCAAGGGGGAGAACAAGGGAGCATGGGATGCCAAGAAGACTAAGAAAAAGACCAAGGAGAATATAATGGGGAGATGGGATACAATGGGGAGGGAGGACAGAGGATGAACCCCTCCCCCTCCAAACCTTTCCTCTATGCTCTCTCCCTCACTCTTTTTCTCTTCTTACCTTCCCTCTTCTCCTTTTGTTCTTCTTTGTTCTCTGCTCTCTTCACTCAGGTAGTGGTGTACGTCAGAGGAGGCTCCACCTCTTCTTTTCTTCTTGTCTTCCCCTGAAAGTCCAGGGTCCCCTCTTCTCTTTCAGAGAGTCTCCCCTCTATATACGCAAGGTCGTGCCATACTGGCGATGAGAGGGTCAACGAGACGTATCTCAGAAGATTCTTCGCCGTGTCAACGCCTGGCCGCCGAAGGTGGATTATGCGGAGTGGGCGGTTGGACCTGTACCAAGGGGCCAGCTGTGTGAATCATGGCAGTATGACCTGATAGCACTACGCGTCGGAGAGGGAGCTGAGTGTCCGGCAGTCCTAGAGGGGCACGGCCTGCCGTCTTCACCGGAGCCACCGGATGGAGGAGAGAGACGTGTCATCGGTTCAACCCCTTGAAGGGGCCACCAGTTCACTGGCTTAAGTGAGCCACCAGATCCCGTGCTAGCAATGCCATCAGACAAGGGGATTCGGGTGCCGCCGTATCAACTGCTGGCAGCGCCACCGTACCATACACCCAAGGGGGGCACCGGTTCAAACGTCCACGGATGCCACCGGATGGGGGAGACCAGCATGGCCACTAGACCACTTAGCACGTGTCACCACTGGGTCAACGGGCCATGAAGGGCCACCGATTGTTGATGCGCTCTGCCACCGGATGTGGAGAGGTCTGGGAGCCACCGGATCAAGAAGTCTCGAGTGCCACCAGATCGTCCAGAGGAGACTCCATCGGCTCAAGTGTGTCCGAGAACCACCAGATCACCAAGGGAGGTGTGCCACCAGATCACAAAGTAGAAGGCTCCACCGGATCAGATGGGTGGGAAAGCCACTGTATCATTTGGGTACTTGCCCTTCTAGCATTCCCAAGTCCGGAATCGTCCTCTTTTCCTGATTTAGGGTTTGATTCACCCGTCTGAGTGTGGGTTGACGTGAGTATGTCGTCCGCAATTATTGGTCTTCTTCAAGGGCTCCGGGCTTTCGAGCCTCCCGGTGTGTTCTTCGTTGTCATGGCCAGGGGGTGGATCTACGGCAACGTGTTGATTCAGGAATGCCTAGCTTCTCGTGGTTTAATATGCCCTGGCGGGCGTAAGGTATTCCTTCGGGGACAACCCACTGGATCTTTCTCAGATTCTCTTATTTGATGAGGGGTTCAGACGAGCTTTGACACCGCCTGGAGCTGTGTGCATCTGTTCTGAACTTATTCGAGGAGCCTTATGGACGTGAAAATTTTATATGTCCACAGGGTTCCGCATCCCCGAGGGCTTGAAGTCTTCCCTGCGCTTTACGCCTCCATGCTACTTCTCTGTTAGAGCTTGTTCGTTCAAGAGAGGGTATTCTGGGATCCTATGCTCCTGGCTCTCACAATGAAGGCATGCCCCTAACCTTCTCCAGCGACAGTAGCCTGACCGCCATCTTCCATTTCCGGCGGGGCCGGCAATAAATCGACAAAGTCTTGATCTTCGCCGTCCTGGACCTTGAGGACGCCGAAGGCCTCTTCTTGCTCGTCTCGACCCGGTGCTGAAGCGGCATTCACTTCGCATTCCTCCGGGCCTGTAGCCGACGGGCCTGTGGGGTCTACTGACATGAGAGGGCCCAAGGCCACCCCGGAGTCCTCCAGGTAATCGTCATAGACAGCTTCGATTAGGGCCGAGGCCGTCGCATCTTCAAGGGCCTGGTGCTAGATGGATATAGTGTAGACTCCTCTCCTGGGGCCGCCTGCCATATGGGGGCGCGGTGGAGCCACCACATAATCTCCCATCCTTAGTTCATCCCTGTCAATCAGGTCTTAAGCTATGTCTTTGAAGACGTAACAATCTTCAATAGGGTGATCGAGTATCTGGTGATAAGGACAGAATAGCGGGTCACTACTTCTCCGAGCATCCTGAGGCCTCTTGGCCCTCGGGAGGGAAACTTTACCATAATGGCAGGCCCAATCAAAGATGCCTCGGGTCTTCTCTTTTGGGAAGGAGTAAGGCTTCCGCAGCTTCTCTTGTAGTGTAAGGTCTTGCCCAGCTAGCCGCCTGACTATAGGGCTCGCCGTGCTCCTTGCCCGTCTTGCTGACTGGACGGAAGTATCGGGGCTGGTGGTTCGGGACCAAGCCACATCTTCACCCCATGGGCAGAGGAAACCCTGGGTCAAGTCTGCCACCAGTGTAGTTAGTTCGGCCAATTGTGCCTTCAACATCTCGATCTCCTGTTGCTGCCGATGATACAAGGTGAACAAAACGGGGTCATATCGGGGCGAGCCTGGGGTCCGACTCGAGCCGCTACTTCTCGCCTGGCTGATAGGCTGAGGTGAGGGGGCCTTGGTGACGTGACCCCTCGAAGCCGATCCTTCGGTGGCGGGGCAGGTTTTTCTTGCACGTCCTCAGCGAAGGGGGTCCCAGAGGAAGATTTCTTCATCTTGCGCTTCCTCAGGCGACAGCATGGGTTGCTTCTTGCGGCGGGCTTCCTGTAAGGCGGTGGCTCCGACAGAGTCCCTACCGAGTGGGGCCGAGGCCGATATTGTGTCGACCTCGTAGTAATCTTCCACTGAGAAATCCAAACCTGGGTGCCTAGTGATTTACAGGAGCCTTCGATCCAGGTTCGGCAGGTTCCACATCTGTTCGAATATTTTCTTCTAGCTGGAGGGCTGGTAAAGGGGAACCCTCTGCTTTCTAACCACTTCGACCGCACGCCTGGCCATGTAGGGGAGTCCCAAGATTGAGACGTGCGGATCATGTAGGTCGTCAGGAATTGACAATCATCGTCTCCTCTAACGGGCTGTTCGTTGGCCACGTAGAAAATTGTAGGTGGCCCTTCGGTGTTTGGAACTTCAAAGGTCCGCAATTATTTGGCCACTTGGCAGTCAAGTTCCGTTATCGGTTTAGTAATTCCCGGCGGTACCTCGACATCTTCCAGCAAATCTTCGAGGCGAGCCCCCCCAGTGTAGGATAGATATCAAGGGAGAGTGCCTTGAACGTCCCCTCCTCCACGACGAACGGCACATGTGGGGGAGCCACGTAGCCTGGGGGTGGCGGAGGAAACTAGCATTCCGATTTCATCTTCTTCTTCCCTTCGTTGCGGGTGGCCTGCGGAGCCTATTTCGCCTCTTCCAGGTACAGGTTGGTGTCTGACAAGTGACACTCGAACACCTCGAATGGGTGGAGGTCAGCAAAGATCCTAGCTTCTTTTCCCTCGCAAGGGTATTTTATGCCAACAATTGAAACTTCCTTAAAAATCCACCAAAAAAATACCCTCCTCTTCCTTACTTCTAGATCTACAACCTTCCTGAATACCATTTCACCCAGATCTATCATATACCCTGCGGTCAACCCCTGTTCTCAGGAAATCCCACTTTCTACCCTGTCAATCCCCTTCCAGTGGATCAGTGACTTCTAAAATCTGTCACGGACAGCAAAAAAGTTTTAAAATCCCTTCTTTCATGTGGGGTCAAAGTATTTTGAAAGGACTTTCCAATGCCGCTGACCTCGAAACCATCCAACATCGGCACTGATCGCAACAACGTTTCTCGCCGGGTCGCGCACTGCCTAACAGTAGCCTTGGTTTGTGGACGACATCCGACGTTCACCCCCGGGGCGACCGCCTCGCCTTCCGCGAGGCTGACCAGCACGTCGCTGCCCTCGGGACTGCCCAGCTAGGGGCCATCGATGCTGCAGCAACCTCCCGACTTCCCCGGTCTGCCAATAAGGACGTGGGCCCCACGAGCGCGCGTGCTTCCCTTGTCAAAGCGGCCCCGAGTCTTGCCCATCAACCCGATCGCGTCACTCCTGGATTCCATGTGTAGCCCTTTACCTCCCTGCGTGGAGTGGACAGAATTCAACACTTCTATAATAATTGCTAATTGTTGTACCGGGAGTACGGGTTTGGCTGGGATTGTCTTCCCCATGCCCGGCGCGTGGAGGTACAGTCACATCCCTCTTTAGTTAGTTAATTGCTTATCTAGTATAGTTCTTGACGCCACTGCTAATGAGTTTGATAGGGCGCCTAGCTTGCTAAATTAATCGCCACTATGAGTTGTGAGTGTGAAACCCATCCCGTGACTCATTCCGAGCGCGAGAGTGAGCAGACCACCCAAGACTCAACGCCGATTTCTCAACCGTGAAGATCGACTCGTTTCCCTCGTCGGGGATGACCGTGAGCGAGTGCTTCTTATTTTTGGGGCATTCTTGTCCCTTCGGGAGCCACATTAGGTGATGACTTGGTCTTGTAATTGCTGGTTGCATCGTCTAGTAAGTCGCATCGTGTCGTCTAGGTCATAGGACGTGTTCACATACCGCGTCTCATAGTCGTCCCGTATCAAAAAGCTTATCCTCGGTCCAGTCCGTGAAAGGTATCTCAAAAAATATTTTGCCTACCTTATGGCCCAATAGTCGGCCTGTTATTTTCGTACTGGATCTCGACTTCCCATGGGCTTACGCACCCCGCAAGCCCATCACTGCACCGGTTAATATCAAGGAAGAGCCCAAGATCTGAGATTCTAAGGGTTGGTCTATTATTCTCAAGCTAGGCTATCAACTGGGGAGAGGCCTCGGAACGCAACTCCAAGGACGCACTCAACCGGTGCCCAAAGGTAGAAAGATGAATAGACGGGGTCTCAGCTACCAAGAGTCTGCACTGTCAATGATGGGTGATTCAGGCCCACTTATATGGGATTATCGTCAACACTTTGTTAGAGGCCCTCTCCAGCCATGCACATTACAGTCACAATCAGTTCAGTCAAAAGAGAAAAATATGGCATATGCAGTTGCCAGTCCGCCCCAGGTGCTAAAGGGGCCAATTGATGATATGATCAACCTCAGCCAGGCATTTTCCAAACTGTTTAAAGAACCTGTGGTTTGTCTGAAAAAGAGTCAGGAGGTTTGGCTTGTACAGTGGAGGCCGAAGAAGCCGATTTGCCATCCTCAGGGCCGGGTGAGCTCACCAGATCTTTCTATTCTATCTCCTTCCCGCATAAGAATCCTCCACCAGCTCAGTTTTATTCCCCGATCACCACCTCTGCCCAGGGATTGCGACGTATAAGAAATGTTGAACAAAATGGGCATTCACCCTTTGTATGGAAGCAAGGGTTCAAGATTAGAAATTTGGGACAAGAGGTGCCCTGCCCGGCCCTGAGAGATGGACTTATACGGCATCAACGCTTGACATTCTCTTTTAATGAGCAACAGCGGGGACTTGGCCTCTTCAACCATGCTCGGCACGAAAACACGGATTGGCGTCCGGCAAATAAATTCTTGCATCTTGAATGGCACGGCCATGGCCAAATCCTTCTTGCCCGACTCTTGGTCATTTTTGGCACATATACTCGAAGAAATACACCCATTCTGAGCGGTAGAGGAAGGTGAGGTGGAGGCAGAAGGCTCCATGGGTGGTGGTGTAATAGAAGATGTTAGAGAAAGGGTGAGTGGAAGTGGAGGTTCAAACACGTCAAGCTTCCCCCTTTGCTCGAAAGTAGTCGGGCTTGGCTCGAGTGTAAAAAGGAGTGGACCCTGCTCAGGATCTGCCACAGGTTTGGGTGAAGAGTTAGGTGGTGGAGTAGGCAAAGTGAGTTTTGAGTTTAAAGGGATAATGGAGGGCCGAGGTGGTGGCAATGGGAGGTTAACTGGAGAAGGTTTAGGGGTGAGTCTGGTGGAGGCCGATGGCATGGGGGTT